>JASMMZ010000001.1:41069880-41430087 GCA_038502455.1 Anisogramma anomala | reverse complement strand
CGGGGGGGGTGGTTGCTGCTGCTGGTGCTGCTGCTGCTGCTGCTGCGGGGCGGCCGTGGAGGGGCGGGAGGCGAGCGGGGCCGAGGGCGGGGCGCGCCGGCGCCGTGAGAGGCACCCGAAGCAGGCCATGGCTCGGCTCAGAGGAGGGCGCGATGGGAAGGACAGGCTCTCGGAGACTGGCGAAGGTGGGTGTCGGTGATGGTCCACATGCGGCAATGATTGGCGGGCTCGGACGGTCCGGAATGGTACGTTACGGTGCGCCACGGAGATGCGGGTGGTAAAGCTGGAAAGGGAAAGCAAAGCAATGTCGGCAGATCAGGCCTGGGCCGGTGATATAGGTAGGCGCGATGGGATGGATCGATCCTTTGTCTCTGGCAGTGGCATGTGCATGTGGATATTTCTCGGTCGGGGACGTGTCGGAATGGAACGGTCGTCCAAGTCGTGGCCGCCAGCCTCGACACCGGACAGGACCATCGGAGACATGTTTCGGCTGGGGTGGTACCGGATGGGGGCGGTTCCGTGCCTTGAGCATGCAGAGTCCGAGTCAGCCACGAGAATGCCGTCATGCCAATAGTCTTTCGCATCAGGGAAGGGTGGCCCAGGCCAAGGTGGCGGTGCTGGAGGAGGGACAGGAGGAATGAATATCTTGGTACGCAGCCACGTCGGACTTCCATTGCCAAACAGCTTCCGTCTCATATACAACTCCATACTATGTACAACCAGGCACTTATCTAGCATCCTCGCCTAGGAGCCTGACCTGATTGCCTATATGATCTTGGACCCCACGCCTTCCTGATTCAGGCACATCATGCTCTTGATCGACCAACTCAAGGAGTTCGATTGCCCGCTCTCATCTAGCTACTGTTGTCATCCGCCTTGCGCCAGCAGTTTCTATTGCAAGTCATGATTCTGTCCGACGGAGACTGAGTGTCACAGAGAAACTATCCAGCAACACGAACAAGTACTGGAGGCTACGGAACCACGTACGAAACAATGCCTTGTTTTCTTCAGCCTCCTGAAACTTCACACCAAAAGCCGTAGTATTGCTGCGAAGCGCACCAGCTTGAGGGATTGTTTTGGACCCCGAAATAGAGGAACTTGGGTGTGATGAAGTTGCATTCAATCATCCCAGAATAATTATTTGTAATGTAGCTATTTACATACTGAGTGCAGAAGGGAGCCGAGCTTCCATTGAAACCAATCCACAAGGCTGAAATGATAGTCCATGCTTGATTTCGAGGTTGGCATAAAATCCCATATGCACTGCAACCTCGTTCCAAGTTATTCAAATGCATTAGAGTATCAACCGATCTTTTACATAGTCCTACTTGGCCTCAAGACTTGAATCAGCAGCCCTGCGAATGGCCTTGTTTCTCATATTCAGAATTTAGAGTACATAAATAGTATAGGCATACCTGTATAGAGCGATCCTATTTATGACGATAGCCACTAGCTCACCATGACTTTGGAGCTGACGGCCGATTTCAGGCATTGATTCATTTGGCAACAATTACACGTAGTGTAGCTACTCACGGCCTATATTTTGCATCTGTGGGGCTACAGTTCTGGACCCCGACAGGGCCACATGGTCTGTGCGCCCTAGGCCCACTTAAACCAGCCTCCGAACCTGGTGGCAAGTGCCGTCTTTGTTTACAGGAAGTAGCGATCAGGGACAATATGGTCCTATTTGACGGCTCGGGCGACCATCGGGTAAATAATAGCCCTAACATAGACACACGAACTAATGCCGTCGACCTTACTACATACCGTGAATCGTCATACTTCCATCTAGTGACCTGTGTAGGGGTTGAACCTGCAATCTCCTGATTCAGGTGGGAGTACGACGATTCACGGTATATAGTAAGGTCGACGGTGATAGTTCGTGTTGGGTCTATGTAAGGGTTATTATTTACCCGACGGTCGCCCGAGCCGTCAAATAGGACAACATTATCCCTAATCGCTACTTCCTGCAAATAAAGACGGCACTTACCACTATGTCTCTTAAATTTTCAATATGGTTAAATCCCTCAAACCAACGTTCGGAAGATGTAAAAGGGATAAAACTATATAATTAATATGTATGGGTTATCGTCCAATTAGTTATACGGTATTTGTTGGTAGGGCTTTAGATGTTGCAATGTGGTCAATTCGATCGGTCGAAGTAATAGTAGTATTGTATTGGTCATGTGGTGGATGTATTATTCTAGGTTTGGCAGACCGTTAGCCGGTTTATACAGTAATTTGTATAGCTAATTGTTTGGCCAGTGCTTTAGTGTAAAGTGTGCATATACTGTTCTTAACTTGCAGCCAATATAATAGGCCTATTGTTAGAATAGTATTACATGCAGTGCAGTAGGTCAACTTTACTGAGTATATTTTTGTAGACTTACCGCATTGGGTGTAAGTCGAGTGCAGTGCGCTACACTTCACTCTAGGGTACAGGCCAAGCAATTAGCCATACAAATTACAGTGTAGACCGGTTAGCGGTCTGCCAAACCTAGAACAATACATCCACCATCTAACCACGCAATACTACTGTTCCTATAAAGACAAGACCAATCGAATCGACAATGTTACAACATCCAAGGCCTACTAATACTGATTAGTGTTTGCCTGCCAATAAGTTAAGTACAGATAAGCTAAGTAGAAGAAGAAGCTACTTTCTGGTTACGCTTTACGTCAAACAACGGCGGCTAGGGTAGAGGAAAGATTTTTGTAAAGGGCTTTTATTGCTGCATCTGTTTTAACGGCAGTTAGTAGAAAAGACTTTTAGGTTGCGTCGGTTTTAATGGCAACTAAGAGGTGGCAATAGTATCACTATCAAAAATACTAAGAAATCTTTATTGATCCTTTTTGAAGACGTTGAGATTAACTGTTAGAAGTCTTAAAGTAAGGCAAGTTGGTAAACGGTTAAGTTAGTATTATTCCAAGTGTTATTACCCTAAGAAAAACGACTAAATTCTTACGCCAAAACAATAACCTCCGCCCTCTATTATTAATAAACGACCTTCGACCTTACCCTTTACACCCAACCTTTGCCTTTACATTACTTTTTTTACTCCCTACGTTACTTTAATCGCTAAATTCGCTGTTTTAAGCGAAAATACTAAGTCGCATTAAGAAGGTCACGTTACGTAACCTCTTATCAAGTCGCCAAGTTTCCACGCAACTTTACGTCAAAATATCAAGTCTTTACGCCCTAAATCGCCCTACACGCCCGTTAAAATAGCTACTGTAAGTGTTCACTTTAAGGTTATTACTGACCACGTTTAGAAAGAAGTAGTTAAGAATCTTGGATTAGTTTCTACTAAATATTATAACCATAACTTTTGGGGATATAACGTTGATAAAGAGTTAATTAAAGAGTATTTGACCAACTTCGTCGGCTATTATATTATTCAGTAAGATGGCGGCGAAGAACTTGATCGCAGTGACTGCGCCTTTCGCAATAATAGAAGTTTTTCAAGGATTAAACTATGGATATATGAAAAAAAGTTGAGAAGACCATTAAGTCTAAATTAAAGGAAGAACTTGAACGTCGAGGGATTTACGTGTTGGCAAAAAGCTTCGCGAAGCTGGTGAAAGCTTTGTTTAACTTAGCCCAACTTAAAGAGTGTCTTTAAAACCTACAACTTAAAGGAAAGGGCGTTAAGGAATTTGACCGCCCTTACATGCAATTTAGAGGACCTTCTATTTAGCATTAGCTAAGTTAAACCTCTTTACACGTTAATGTTAGGGAACTTGGTAATCTGTTTGGTAGTTTAGTACCTTTATGTCACAGCGCGGAGTATGCCCTTAGCGGGGGAAGAGCACGTGAAGCAAGGGTTGCCAACGCGGCTAGAGGTATTAACATCAGCATTTTATACTAGTTAATTAATCAAGATCGTTAGGCCTCTTAAAACCTATAAGGCCCTATCAACCTTTAACGATACAATCGTTAAACGTATTAAAAACCCTTTCCCTTTGGACTTTACGTACGTAAACCGACTATAAGCCTTACCATAAGACTTTATCCATTGGGTTAGAGGACTGGTAATTACCCTTAGTACCGTGCCTCGGAACTTTAAAGACTTAAGTCGTTAGGAAATACCAATTAAGCCTAAGATAACTATCGCGACCTTTTCCCAAAACTTGTTAAGATGGTTAATATTAACTATAAATTAATTACGAATTTTGCTAAAATCAGGAACAATATAGAGAAGTATGACGGGAAGCCTTACAACCCTCTTAATACTAAAATGATACCCTTTTTAAACATTTGCAAGTGAATGGAGGTCTTACTTTTTGGTTTTTACTTACTATTTTCTGGAATCCTTACAGGTTACGTCAAAGAATATTACTTGACCTTTCTGATGAACCCCACTACGTTTCATGAAATCTACGATGGTATAAAGAGCTACTTCGAGCACGACGACTACCTCGCGTAATACTATAAAGATTGAGTCACCACGCGGTAAACTATAATAATAGCAAAGAAAAAAGAGGAGGAATTATTTATAGATGTTTTTAATTAGATATTTGACAAACTAATGATGTGTTAAAAGGTAATAGAGAAGGCTTACGTTGGAGAAGTTATACTTCGCGAACAAGTACGGGCAGTAGTTACGGGTGTTAGCAAGTTCAAATACGCCTTATAACGTCTAAATGTTACTAACAAACACGTTTTTAACCAGTTACGTTTTTCTTTTGCCACTGTAATGGCACGTATACCAAACTCGTTCGGTATATACCCCTAAACGGGCATTTTTGAACGTAAATAAAAAAGACCCTGCGGTGGTTAATTACGTCGGCTGTAAGTACAGACGCTTATAACGCTTAAGGTTTGGTCTATAGACCTCGACCTCGGTCCCAGACTTGAGGTAACACCTATGTTAGCGTTAACAAGATACAGACGAACCTGCTGACCGCCAGCATTATCGTCGTGATAGTAGCAAAAGATGTTGGATTTACGGTAAAATTGATAGTTGATTAACTCGGTACCCTTCTGTCAAGCGTAATAATAAAAAGATAATATATTACATCTAGTATCTTACTACCTTTAAATAAAACTACCTAAACTAGTTTATAAACTTTGAAGGGGATAAGCTTGTTAATGGTAATACCCTTAAGCTAATTAAATAGCACGAAGATATTACTTTTAATACGGTAGTCTAGTAATTAGTTTACTATGTTTTTTTGTACCATTTAAGTGGTAAAGACTTTTACCTTTGCCCTAACTATGCCTTTAATCCCTTATATAATTTTAACCTCCGTAATCGCTATGTGGACCATATGTTTTAGTGTATTATGCTAGACATAGGGGCAATAAAGTATTTAATAGGAGGCTATTCGTAGTACATGATATTATAGATGGAAAGTATTACAATTACTGAGATTAATCTTTACGATATGAGAAAAGCCAAAGTTGGCTTTGGCTTAGGCCAATAATAATCGTTACTAAAGATAACGGTAATTGAAACTGTTATAGGAGCAATTAAGTTTTACATTTTTAAGTCTTATACCACTTTTTTACTTTTTTTGAACGATATAAAAATCTTTGGCGTTAACGTAGACGTTAACGTAGACGTTAACGTAGACGAACTGGTTAAAAACGGTTAAATGTTATTATTTGCCTTTAATTAGGGGTACGTATGGTTTGATCTTTAAGGTCCGGAGGCAATGGTATGAAACCTGAAGAAGCTAGAAATAAGTTAATTTTACCGATGTTTTAATTGTCCAGCTATGAATAGATTATAAAAGGTACTAAAGTTTATAGGGTATAACGATATGGAATATGTTGTTTTAAAAGCTATTAAAAGGTTTTGCCACTAATGTTAAATGTATTCCTAAGCCGCCAAGAAATTTAAGTTCATAGTAAAAGATGATAAAGACTTTAATTACGAGATTTTCATTAATGTGTTTTTCTTAGATGATAAATCTTTTTTTTTACGTCGTTAACTTTATAACTTTTTTTTATGGAGTTAAGTTTTTGAAATCCCTTTCGGTAAAGGATACGTGAAAAATGTTAAAGATATTATGGATTAACATATACCTAGGTTTATCTAACATTGTTTTTTACGATGCCGATACAAATATTGCGGTGGTGAAATTTGAGAAAGATGTTAAAATAATAGGTATTCAGTATAAATAGGTACCTGTAAAAGCCTACTAAAGTATTGGGGAGGTTAAAAGGGCGTACGCCTTACTTCGCCGAGCGTATAGTATCTTTACGTTGTAAATTAAAACTTTTATGGATCCGGAGGTATGTTTATAGATAGTAGTAAAGGGATTGAACGAAATTGTAAGCCTTGACGGCCTGGTATTAATGCTGTTGGTCTTTGGAGTGTATCTACGCTTGACGAGTGAATTTCCGCCTTCGGCAAGTACTAAAAAACGTGTTACAGCTTATAGCAAAGCTTCAAGGAAAATACGAAGGTAATCGGCACGCCGTCAAGTTAAGAATGCCTTTAATATTAGAAACGAGCATATAATAATCGATTTATTTACTTTACTATTACAAAGTAAAATCCTCGTATAACAGGAGCCGGGTAAATGGAAGGGGCAATATAAGATATTAAGTATCGTAAACTTTAAACTAGTTATTAAAACTGCTAACGACCTTTTATTTTTTTGGATTACTTAGGTTAAGCTTTATATCAGTGGTAATAAGGATAAAAACCCTTCAGCATTATAAGTACAACGACTGAGCTAATACGACCATTTTCCACCTGTTATTAATAAGCTGATAAAGTGTCGCTAGCGTGGACGACTCACGAAAAAGAAAGGAAACGTTAAAAAAGAGAAATACACTTCAGGTCGTACTTATAATATTGTTTGGGTAAGTAAAAAAGAAAAAGATAACGAAAACTTAGCAGTAAAACTTAGGGTATAAGCGAATATTAAAACTTTCGGTGTATATTTTAAGGAAAGCAACAGGATTAAGATCGACGGTTTATTAACTCAAGGTGTGGTACGATTTGTATCGAAAGCTAACTTTAACTTTTAAAACCCGAATATTACGATTTTTAAGTCAAGGATTATTTACGAGGTTAAGGGAAAAACCACGGGGTGACCGTATTAAAAGTTACGGCTATTTTTTTCAAAATTCGGAGATAAAAATAAGGATTAAATCCTAACATAATCGCTAACAATTTAAAAGGTTAGTTAACGCTTAGTGGTTATCCTAGTAGTAATTTTATGAATTAAAATTAAAGGTAAGTTTACATTTGATAGCCGTAATATTATATAAGCTTACATGTAATTAATAACGGATTTATAACGGATTACATTATTGAAATTGGTATAAGAACTCCTTATTATCTACCTATCAGGAACGGTAATACGTTATATCAAATTACTATATAGACTTGTTAAGGCAAGCGTTTACTGGTTTTTAACCTATTAGTCGTACTTTAAGGCCCGGAAGGCAATAAAGTCTTTAATATAGAACACGTGCTTGTTTGTAACGTAAAAGAAAGACTTTGGCATAGTGGGTATGTAAATTGACGATATTCTTTTCGTTGGAACGGTAGGCTTTATAATATAAAAATGGCAAGCGATTAAGGACTCCAAGTTTTGAAATTGTAAGCCTGTAAAGACGTTGACAGAAAATAACTAACTTGACTTTAATAGATATTTGATCCGTATATTTGGTATTGATACCGGCTTAAGCTTTCGTTAAAAGGGCTAGAGCATTGTTTTTGCTATAATCGACAAGACTGATAAGGTAAGAGCTTAACGGTACTTGAAATATCGTATACGGGGTAGTTATATTGTTACTTTATATTAACCGAAAGCATCATACAACCTATTCATTACGGTTAAAATATAAATACCAATGGATAAAGACTTGAATTGATTAAATAAGAGGTTAGAGTGGAAGATGCGAAACCTAAATCACGGGATCAAAATAGTGCTAATCGGATTTTTAAAGGCAAATATAATAATCTTTATGGACGGGTCTTTTACAAATGATATCAACTTGTCTTTACAGATCGAATTTTGAATAACACTCATTAACGACGATAGGCAGGAAGATTAATTTACCATTACCGGTAACTTAGTTTACTAGACCTCCGTTAAGTGAAAAAGAAATATACGAAGCATACTAGTTTTAAAGGTTCACGGAATAATATCGGAGTTTAACGTAAATATAACGTTATGAGAAACCCTTAACCTTATCACCAAGCAGTTAAAGATTCCCTCTATCCCGGTGGTAATTTGTACCAACTCCAAAAGTCTTTTCTAATACCTATTAAAGCTCAGAACCACCAGCGAAAAACGCCTGATGATCGACGTGATAGCATTTAGCGAAGCGTATGAAAGGAGGAAGATTAAAAAGTTCTAATGAATCGATGGTAAAGATAATCCTATAGATGCTATAACGAAGGCTACCCTAAACAAAGCCTTGGAAAAGTGTTTAGACATTAATAAACTAACTATATATATTAAGGGCTACGTGAATAAACCGCCTGGAAAACCCAGATTACGTGACGGTATTGGCAAATTGAAAGACTATTAGGAGATTAATAATGGCGATCTATTTGAGTAGTATAGTTAAAGTTGCGAAAGGCTATGGCGAAAGAACTTTTTATAGGAGTTGATAAACTCGGACCTTGGAATAACGGAGCAATTTAGGTCAAATGGGGTTAATTTGCGTGTACTTGGGTGCAATTTAATATGGGTGTCAACTGGAATTGACAGGGGTCTAGCTAGTTAACGAGGAGGTAATTTAGTGGCAACCAGAAAGGATTGGTTAGCTACACTGACGTACGCGCGCACAAAATAAACAGCTACTAGTGTTGGAATAGTATTATATGCAGTGCAGTAGGTCAACTCTACTGTAAGTAAAGGTGACTGTACTGCAAGTTGAGTGTATTGCTTTTTGCGGACTTACCGCATTGAGTGTAAGTCGAGTGCAGTACGCGGCACTTCACTCTAGGGCACGAGCCAAGCAATTGGCCATACAAATTACAGTGTGGACCGGTTAGCGGTCTGCCAAACCTAAAACAATACATCCACTATCTGACCACGCGATACTACTGTTACTTTGAAGATCAATCGAATCGACAACATTGCAACATCCAAGGCCTACCAACACCTATAACACAATACATTTAACTTATAGTTAGTATAATCAACTTTACTATAAGTAAAGTTGACCTACTATATTGCAATTAATATTATTCTAATACTGGCAGCTTTTTCTTTTGTACGCGTACGCTAGGATAGTCGATTAATTTTTTCCCGGTTATCATTGAATTACGTCCTTATTAACTGGCTAGACTTTTGTTAATTCCAATTGACTTTCACACTCAAATGACCCTCAATTACATTTCTTCATTCTACAGTTTCGAGTTTTGACTTCAACAATTCCCGTGCATAAATCTTTCGCCACGAATTTGTACGTATTGGCGCACTGTTACTACTATCCATCTTGACTCACATAGATTAAACCGCCTATTACTTTAGTTAATCTACGTGGGCTAACTAACTCACCATTACCACTATTGCTATTAGTGTTATGGAATATTTTAACTAATGTTAATTAAGTTACCTATAAATTTTATTTAGTCCACGTAGATTAACTAACCTATTATTTACCGTAATTTAAACGTATTATTTCAAAAAATGCAATTGTTGACTTAATTCATCTAATAATCATTTAGTTTACTAAGGCATATCTGTTTGTTAATACATAACTTAGCTTTACCAGATAGCCTATAGATATATCCTCTGATACGTATAGTTAGCTTATCATTATTAGCAAACTTTTTCAATGCCTTATCCAGCAACATTTTCATTATATTATTAACGGGCTTATTTTTACTATTAATTTATGGGAACTCTATAACTCCCTGATATCGTAGGTTTTACGAAGTGCTATCACGTTAATTATTAAGCGTTTCTCATTAATGTTTTCGACTTTTAAAAGGTATTGGAACAAGCTACTTAACTTGGGGAAAATTACTATTAGAATATAGGAAATCTTTAATTAACTGGTAACAACGTTAAATTTTTCCTACGATATTATACCTACATCGAAACTAGTTACTATGCCGTAAATCTTTAAAGTTAATACGCTTCATGTAATCCTTTAATATTTGATAAGGGTCTTATAAATCAAGTTTCTGATAATGATAAATTGATTTTCTTTCCTATCTCTATTAACACCAGTTATTGGAACGCTGATTCATAATAATAAGTCTACGTTATTTCCAAATGGCTGACCGTAAAAATTATTAATTCAGCTCTTAATAGGTTAAATGAAACTATATTAGACTCCCAGTCGAAATTTTAAATTTATTATTCTTACCTCTTATTTCACCAGTGAAAATCTTTGTCCATTGGGTTTTATGCTTATATCGTAATTCATGGATCGTAATAACTCTTCAGTAGGTATAGAATAAATATTCAACTGTTATAAACGAGTTATTCCAAATACCGTTAAACACTAACCACGTCAGTCTTATAAATTGTAGCTAAGTTTACACATTACCATTTTTGGCGAAAACTAAAACAAGTATGAGTACTCAATTTACTGATTGATAATATGTTAAATTTATGTTTATTATCCTTCGTTAAATTCGCGACCGACTTACAATTTCAAAACTTTAACTTATTAATCGCTTACTGTTTTGATATCACAAAGCTATTAATTCCAAGGAAAATGTTATCGTTATTTTATATGCCTACCAAGCCGAAAATTTTCTTTTCTGTTATCAGCAAATATGGGTCGTAAATTCACCACTTTATATAAAATCCGGACTTCAAACGCAATTAATAAGTTAAAACCTAATGAACGTTTACTTTAACCAATATATGTAGTGATTTAATACATTGAATTACCTTTTCCGGAGGGTAATTACCACGAAGTTCCTATGGTATCTCTCGCATTATAATCCGCTGTAAATTGGCCGTTGATTAAATATACGCTTGCTTTTAGAATAGTAGTATTTGCAGTGCAGTAGGTCAACTTTACTTACAATAGAGTTGACTATACTGAACTGAAAGTTGAGTGTATTACTTTGTGTGGGCTTACTATATTGGACGTAAATCAAATGAAGTAGGCCACACTTTACAATAGGACATGGGCTAAGCAATTGACCATACAAATTACAGTGTAGAACGTTTAGCGGTCTGCTAAACCTAGAACAATACATCCATAATCTGACCACAGAATACTTCTGTTACTTCGACCAATCTAATCCATAACGTTGTAACGTCTAAAGCTATACCAATAATTATCAGTGCTTATTAGGTTAAGCACAGATAAGCTAAATATAAAAGGAAGCTTCTTTACGGTTGTTACACTTTGAGTAAAACCAATGTAGAGGAAAGACTTTTGCGGAAGATCTTTACGTACTATATTAGTCCAAAAAGATAGTAAATAAAGAAGATTTTGGGAGTTCAATAGTTCAAAACGGCAACCCAAGAGTGGCGATAGTACTGTTATTTGAAAACAATAATAATTTTTAACTGGTATTTTTTCAAAAGCGGTGTAATTGACTGTTAAACGTTTTAAATCGGCAATCTAACAAACGGCTAAGTTGGTACTAAATATTACAAGTGTTAAAACCAATAAAACAAGTTTTTGTCACAGTGAAACAACAAATAAACTTCGAACTTTACCACTAATAACGACTTTCGACTTTACTTTTGACACCAAAACTTTGCTCTTGTTTAACTCTTTTTCACTTCTCGTACGACATCTCAATTGTTAAGATTGTTGCTTCGAGCGAAAATACCAAATCGCGCCGAAAAAGCCACGTTACGCGACTCTGACACCAAGGTACGAAGTTCCTACACGACTTTACGCCAAAAAACTAAAACTCACGCCTTCAATCTTCCATTACCTTGCCCATCAAGTCCTATACAAGTTAAAACTTCAAAATAGCTACCGCAAGTACCAAAATCGATGCTATCGCACACACTGCCAAAAAGGAAGCAATCAAGACCCTCAGACCTGTCTTTTTTAAGATTTACAATAAAGATCTTGGGTATAAAAACGTTGATTGAACCTTAAATGAAAAATAAATAACCAATTACTTTAGTCAGTATATCTTCCATACAGACGTTGGCAAAGACTTTAGCCGAGTCTAATGCGCTTTTTAAGACTTTTGTAAGCTTTTCAACCACTGGAGTATTAATATGTGAAATGCGATTTACCGCACTATTAAGATCAAATTGACGACAGATATCAATAGGCGTGGAATCTATATATCAGATAAAACTTTAAAAATGGCTCGTAGAAAATCTTCTTTGACCTAGCTTAAATAAAAGAATACCTTAAAAAACCACGTCCTAAAGAAAAAGGTATTGAAAAACTTTAACGCTCCTATATACGTTTTAATGGACCTCTACTTTACTATTATCTAATTCACACCTTTTAACTAATTGACGATAAAGAACCTATTAAGTTTTTTGGCTGTCTAACACATTTATATAATACCGCGAAATACGTTTTCAGAGGTAGCAGAACACGTAAATCAAAGGCCGCTCACGCGATCAAAGATATTAACGTTAGCGTTTTACACCAGCTAATTACGCAAAATCGTCAAGATTTTTAAAATATTTAGGTCCCCTACAATCTTTTCTATGGTAAGTTTACCTATACGTGAAAGCCTACCATGGGTTCTATTATCTGACATTACCCTTAACATCATTTCTTGAAGGCTCTAAGGCTTCAAATACTAGGAAACACCACTCATAAAGACTTGGATAACTTTTATGACCTGCTACTTAGGATAGTCAATATGGTTAATATTCATTAATTACAAACGCTTTACAGATTTCATAAAAATTTGCAATTATGCCAAAAGGTAGACGTAAACGCTTTACCACATTCTCGACACAAATAAAATATTTTTCTTTAACACTTACAAGTAAATAAATGTTTCTTTCTCTGGTTTTCACTTACTATTCTTCAGTATTATACAAGGAAGCCAAAAACCATTTCCTAACCTTTTTAAATCAAGAAAATACGTTTTGAAAGCTCTACTACGGTATAAAAAGACATTTTGAACACGATTCTCACTTTACATAATACTACAAAAATTGGGATACGATCAAATGAGCAACGATACTAGTTAGGAAAAAAAGAGGAAATACCAATAAATGTATTTAACCAGATGATCAATAAGTTAATTTTATGCCAAAAAGCAATATAAAAAGCCTACGTTAGCGAAATTACATTTCGTAATTAGATACAGGTAGCAATTAAGGGGGCTAGCGAGTTTAAATACGCCTAATAACGCTCAGATACCACTTATGAATGCTTTTTTAACCAGTTTCGTTCCTCATTTACGACTGTAATAGCTCATATACTAAACTTAATTGATATATACCCTTAAAACAATAACTTTCCTAACGTTTATGAAAAAAATCTTATGGTAATCAATTACGTTGACCGCAAATACGGTTATAGGCGCTCTTGAGGCCTCAAGTCTGACCTATTAACTGCAGACCAAAAGCAACACTCACGTTGATATCAACAGGTTCAAGGACTAAGTAGACTTATTAACCGTTATTATTACCATCTTAATAATGGAAAAAGATATTAAATATATTGTTAGTAGACTTTAGACGTTACAACGTTGTCAATTCGATTGGTCGAAGTAATAGTAGTATTGTGTGGTCAGATTGTAGATGTTTTGTTCTAGGTTAGGCAGACCGCTAGCAGGTCTACACTGTAATTTGTATGGCCAAATGCTTGGCCCGTGCCCTAGAGTGAAATGCAGCGTACTGCATTCGACTTACATCCAATGCGGTAAGTTCGCACAAAGTAATACGATCAACTTGAATTACAGTCAACTATACTTTAAGTGAATTTAACCTACTACACTGCATGTAATACTATTCCAATACTAGCGGCTTTTTAGTTTGTGCTTGCGCACGCTAGTGTAGCTAGCTAATCTTTTCCGGTTAGCGCTAAACAGCGACCTCCTACCTCATGTTAAGTCCGATTGACTTCCATAATACATTGCATCTAATTTCATGCAAATTAAACGTATTTAATCATAATTTCTCTGTTGCCCTGATGTCTGAATTTATTAACTCCTATAAAAAGTTCTTACGCCACAGATCTTTCCATGCCTTTTTTTTAATCGTGCCACTTAAACAAGTCATTATTAATCTCTTAGCAATCTTTTAGTTTTCCGGTACATCACTATTCTCTGTTATGTAATCCGGGATTTCTGGGCAGTCTATTAACGTAGACCTCGATTCGTATGGTTAGCTTATTGCTATCCATAAATCTTTCCAAGGCTTTGTTTAATAATGATTTTGTTATAGAATTGGCGGAGTTATTTTTTTATTAATTTATCTGAATTCCTAACTCTCCCTCCCTTTGTTGACTTTGCGAAGCATTATTATATTGATTATCAGGCGTTTTTTACTAGTGGTCACGAGTTTTTAAGGGCATTTAAAAAGGCTCCTCAAGTTGGTATAAATTACCACCAGGATAGGAGGAATTCAAAATTTCCTGGTAATAAGGTTAAGGGTCTTGTACGGTGTAATGCCTATGTTAAAGCCCATTATTATGCAATAGAACTCTCATGTCATTACGCTTTGTATAATCCTTTTATATTTAATGAAAGACGAGTGAATTAAATTACCGATAATATTAAACTAATAGTCTTTCCTGTATTCGTTAACGAGGGTTATTACAAAACCGATTTATAAAGACAAGTCGGTATTATTAGTAAAAAAACCGGCCATAAATATTATTAACTTGTTCTTTAAAAGGTCGATTAACACTATATTTATTCCGCTATCTAGGTTTGGCATTTTCCACTTCAACCTCTTATTTAATTGATTAAAGTCCTTATCCGTTGGTTTTTTAACTAATATCGTAATAAATAAATCGTAAGAGGCTTATGGTTGGTATGTGGTAACAATATAGCTACCACATACACGCTATTTTAAGTACCATTAAGCTTTGACCCTATCAGTCTTATTAATTATGGAAAAAATAGTGCTATGACCCTTTTGGCGAAAGCTTAAACCGGTATTAATATTAAGTATACGGATTGACGATTTATTAAAATTAAGTTGATTGTATTTCGTTAGGATTGTTACCGGTTTGTAATTTTAAAACTTGGAATCTTCGATCGTTTACTGTTTAAATACTACGAAGCTAGCCGTTTCAATGAAAAGGAGATCGTTAGTTTTTATACCTACCATATCGATATTTTTCTTTAGCATTATTAATAAGTACGTATCGTATGTTAAAAAATTTATCGTCAAACGGAATTTGAAGTACGACTGGTTGGTTAGTAATTAGTAAATACCTATTTTAACTAGTTTATATAATTTTTTGATATGCTATATTACCATTGTAAAGGGTAAATAACACGTAGATCCTACGGAAATTCCAATAGTATAATTCTTCACAAATCTGTTACTAATTATATATAGTCTTACGTAATATTAAGGCTTTTAAGTATAAATTTAACTTGAATTTTAACTAGTAAACTTACTGCTAGAGCAAATATTAAATAATAGATAATCTTTTAAATTGTTAGCGATTACGTAATAATCCAGTCCTTACCTTTATCACCATATCTTTTAGCGATTAGTCGTAACTTTTCGTACGGTTTTCCTATGGCTTTGCCCTTCACCTCGTGGATAATACTCGATTTAAATATTGTAACGTTCGGATTTTAAATGTTAAAGTGTGTTTTTAGCATAAATTATATAACATCTAGAGTTAGTATGCCGTCGATTTTTACCCCATCTCTTTATTTAACGGGTTTGTCAATTTTTTTAGTAATCCCTTATACTCTAATCTTCACTACCAAGTTTTTATCATATTTTATTTTTTGTTCATCTAAGCAGTGTTATAGAAGCGACCCGGTATGTTTTACTCATTTTTTACGTTTTTTTATTCGGGGGTCGCCTAAGCTAATAGCGTTTCATTGGCTTGTTGATAAGGGTTAGAGGAGGATCGTATCAACTCGGTCGTTTTATTTAAGGATCTTTATCGTTAGTAGCCTTGATATAAAGCTTTATTTGTATGGTTTTAAGAAATATAAAACCGTTAATAGTTTTAACAACCTATTTATAGTTTGCGATATTGAATATCTTCTATGGCCTTTCCTATTTGTCTAGCGCCCGTTATACGAGGACTTTACTTTGTAACAGATAATTAAACACAATAGTCGTTAAGGAACAGTTACTAGTAATAAAGGCGTTATTGATCTGACGGCGTGTTAATTCCATTTGTATTTTCCTCAAGGCTTTATTGTTTACCGTAACACGTTTTTAAGTATTTATCAATGGTAGAGATTCACTAGTTAGGCGTAGGTACGTTAGAAAAACTAGAAACGTTGATACCAAGGCGTTGGAGCCCACGGTGTTATTAAGGCCTTTTACTGCCATTTATAAGTATGCCTCCAGATCCATAAAAATTTTAATCTCTAACATAAGGATATTATATATTCAGCGATATAAGGCGTATTCCCTTTTAACCTTTCCAATACTTTAGTGGGCTTTTATAGGTACCTGTTTGTACTAAATACGAATTATTTCAATATCTTCATGAAACTTTACCGCTGAGAAGTTGGTATTAATATCGTAGACGACGAAGTTAGGTAAACTTCGGTACGTGTCAATTTATAGTATCTTTAACGTTTCCTACATATCATTTTCTGAAAAGAACTTTAGGAATTTAGCTTTGTAAAAAGAGGTTACAGTGTTAACAACGGAAAAAACAGGCATATTATTGAAGTAGAACACATCAATAAACATTTTTTCAATTAAAGTTTTTGCCTTTTTTAATGTAAATTCAAGTTTCCAGAGGGTTGAGTATATGTTCGATAGTAATGGTATAGATTTTTAACAGCTTTAAGGGCAGAATATTGCACATCGTTATGTCTTACAGACTTTAAAACTTTATAAAACCTATTAACAACTGGCTGGTTGAAACGTTGGTTTCATTAACGTATTTCCAGCTTTACCAAGTTTAACCCTACTGTTTTTGGGCTTTAAAAATAAAAATACACGTGTCCTTATTTAAGGGTAAGTGGAAACTTTTAGCTATTTTTAACTAGTTTGTTTAAGTAAACGTCAAAGTTAACATCGAGAGTTTCGATTTTCTATAAGCAAGGTAGTAAAAGAGTAGGGGACTAAAGGATATGGAATATAATCGCTTTTATAATAGTTTAAATTACTGTTGTCCCTAATAACCATAGTTATTTGTTTAAGTTCAAGTCAACTTTGGCTTTTCCAGCATTATAATGATTAATCTTAGTAGCTGTAGTATTTCTCCATTGCAGTGTTATATATTGTGAATAAACTCCCTTTGAATACCTTACCGCCCTAACATTTGGTATAATACCTTAAAACGTGTAATCCGCGTAACGATTACAAAAATTATAGGTTTGTTAGGGATTAAGGTTATGGTTAGGGTAAAGGTAGAGGTTTTTATAATCCAAACGGTATAAAAAGGCATAGTCGGTTAATTATTGTGCCGCCATATTAGAAGCAGTATTTACGTATTATTTAATTTGCTTGGAAACGTTAACGACATTAATCAACTTATCGTCTTCAATGAGTGCGACTCAATTTCAGTAATCTAATTTTGAATTGATAAGTTGTTTAACGTAATACATCAATTTCTTATTGTTACATTCGGCGAGTGGATTCCGAATTGATTAATACCCAGATTTTCTATGAATTTAATATCATTTACTACTATTTAGTAGATAAAGTTTACAGTTAATTGGTTCAACTGAATTTTATTAAAGTTAACATGGGTATTATCTTTAATTTAGGGCCGAGATCGATAGGCTAAAACTTAGGTGTTATAGGCATCCGTACTTACAGTCGACGTAATTAACTATCGTAAGGTTTTTTTCATATACGTCAAGAAAGTCGTCTACTTAGGAGTATATATTAAGCGAGTTTGGTATACGTGTTATTACGGTGACAAACGAAAAACGTAATTTGTTCAAAAAGCCTTTTTAAGTAGTATTTAGGCGTTGTCAGGCGTATTTAAACTTACTAACGCCTGTGACTATGACCCGTACCGGTTCGCAAAGTGTGGTCTTTTTAACGTGTGCTTTCTTTATTTCTTTTTAGTGTAATATTGGCCTGTCAATTATTTGGTTAAGTATGTTTACTAGGTTTTTTTTGGTTTTTTTTTTGCTATTATTGTAATTCACCTTGTAATAGCCTAGTTCGTATTATATTATGCGAGGTAAACGTCGAATTCGAAGTAGCCTTTTATATTATCGTAGATTTCGCGAAACGTATTAACGTTAGTTTGAAAGGTTGGGTAATAGTCTTTGTTGTACCTTATAACGATTTCGGGAAATAGTAAGTAAAAACTAAAATTGTGTACCTTTATTTACTTACAAATGTTTTAAAAAAGGCATTATTTTAATGTCGACAAAGTTATAAAGCTTTTCGTTATACTTATTTATATTATTCCCGCTTTTAACGAAATCCGTTATCAGATTATAGTTATCGTCAACTATTCTAATAGGTCTTGGAGAAAGATCGCGATAGTTATCCTAAACTTATGTAATATTTCCTAATTGTTTAAGTCTTAAAGATTCAGAAGTACGGTATTAGGGGTAATTTTAAATCGCTTGGCCCAAGGCTTAAAATCATATAATAGGAACTATAATCGGCTTTTATATATACACAAGTTTAAAAGGAAAAGAGTTTTAAGGTGTTTGGTGATTATTGTATTAAGGGTCTATGGGTATTTAAGGGTTTTAAGAGATTTGACGATCTTGTTTCATTAACTGGTGTAAAGCTTGAACTTTAATACCTTTAGTCGCGTTGGCAACCCTCTCTTCGCGCGTTTTGTCACCTTAAAGGGCGTACTTCTCGTTATTATGTGACGGTAATTGGTTACCAAGCTGGTTAACATATTTATCGTTCGTACGTAAATAGGCTTAACCTAACTAAGGGTAAATAGAAGGTCCTTTATATTGTGTGTAAAGGATTTAAGGTTTTTTAATGCTCTTATCTTTAGGCCGTTGGTTTTAGGGGCATCTTTCAAGTTGAATCAAGTTAAATATGGTTTTTATTAACCTTGTAAAGCTTTTTTTTAGCTTGAACTTAACGGATTTCTGGATTTTCTTTCATATGTTAATAGTCTAGTCGTCGAAAAACTCACGATATTTGCGGAAGGTACGACTGCCGCGGTTACGTTTTTTACCGTCTTTTGAATTAACAATATAGTGGCTGACGAAGTTGGTGAGGTGTATTTCGGTTGAGTTTTCATTAATATTTTTTCCCTAGAGGTTATTGTTATAGTGTTTTGTAAAGATATGTCCTAGTATTTTAGGTTTTTTTTTTTTTTTCGAGGTCAGTGATAGCTTCAAATTGGGTACTAGCGGTAGATATCTTAAGGTTTTGGCTTATGTAGAACGTGTAGAGTGTGTAGGGCGATGGACTTAGTGTTTTTGGCATGAAGTCGTGTAGAAACTTGGCGATTTGGCGACTTAGTGACTTGGCGTGAAGTTGCACGACGTGGATTTCTTGGCGTGACTCGGTGTTTCGCTTAGAGCAGCGAACTTGATCGAAGTGGCGTAGGGAGTCAAAAGAGTAAAATATGGGCAAAAGTATTGGTAGGCCTTAGACGTTGCAATATTGTCGATTCGATTGGTCGAAGTATCAGTAGTATTTCAGTAGTTAGATGGTGGAAGGTAAGGTCGAAGGTTGTTTTTGTTGGTAGAAGGCGAAGGTTGTTTGTTGTGGTTGTTTGACGTAGGGACTTAGTCGTTTTTCTGCAGTAGTTGCCCCCGCAGAAGTACTGACTTAGCTGTTTGCCAACTTTCCGAATTTGAGACTTCTGACAGTCAATCTCAACGTTTTCAAAAAAGGTTAATGAAAATTTCTAAGTGTTTTCAAGTAGTTATACCGTCGCCTACTTTCAGGTTGCCATTGTAGACTGGCGCAATCCAAAAGTCTTCTTTGTTTTCCTACCGTTAGGTACTGGCGCATTACTAATAGAGGCTTTTCGCAATAATCTTTTCTCTAACCTAGGCGCCGTTGTTGACGTAGAGCGTAACCGGAAAGTTGATTCTTTTTCTACTTATCTTATCTGTGCTTAACCTAATCGGAAGGCAAGCAGTGATCAGTGTTAGTAGACTTTAGACGTTGCAACGTTGTCGATTCGATTGGTCGAAGTAACAGTAGTATCGCGTGGTCAGATGGTGGATGTCTTGTTCTAGGTTTGGCAGACTGCTAGCCGGTCTGCACGGTAATTTGTATGGCTAAGTGCTTGGCCGATGCCATTGAGTGAATTATATTGTACTTCACTTGACTATCACCTAATGCGGTTAGTCCGCACAAAACAATACATTGAACTTTCAGTACAGTAAACTTTACTGTAAGTAAAGTTGACTTACTACACTGCATGTAATACTATTCCAACATCTAAATCAAATCTAGCTTTTAGTTAATTTGACACCCCCTTGCCAAGTGAAACCATAAAAAGGTTATGTATTACATCTAGTACCTTACCAGTTTTAAAAGGGACTATTTAAATTAAATCGTAAATTTCTAAATCGATGAGTTCATTAATAGGTATAATATACCTGAATAAATCAAATAGAATAAAGATACTGTTTTTAACGCGGCTTAGTAACTAGCTAACTATATCTTTTTATATCTTTAAGTTGGTAAAGACTCCTACTTTCGCATGCATTAAGCCTCTAAACTCTTATAGACCTTTAATCTTCGCAATCGTTACGTGAACCACACATTTAAAGGAATTATACCAAATACTAAGGCAGCAAGGTACTTAATAAGAGACTAATAGGAGTAAATGAAACTGTGAAGGGAAAGAGCTATAGCTTCTGAAATTAATTGTTACAATATTGACAAAGCTAAATTAAGCTTTAAATCAGATAGGTAACTATCGTTATGAGGGATAACGGTAGTTGACATTGTTCGAGGCATAATTACGTTTTACATTTTCAAATACTTTACCACTTTTCTATTTACTTGGAAAATGTAAAGAATTTGAGCGTTAATATTGACATTAACGTTAACGAACTAATTAAAAACGGCTAGAGGCTTTCTTTCGCTTTTAAGTAGAGGTATTTATAGTTTTATCATTAAGTGCTTAAAACAGTAGTGTTAAACCTAACGGAGCTAGAAATACGTTCGTTACTACAGGGTTTAAATCATCCAGCCATTCACAAGCTATACAAAGTCCTAAATTCCGTAGTATTAAAAAATGAGGAATACTTTGCCCTAAAATTTACCCAAAGCGCTATTACTGCTGCGAAATGTATACCTAAACCATTTGAAGATTAAAATGTATATTAAAAAAATGATAAATAAATAACATTTTAATATTACATAATGTGTTTAAAAGTGTCATCTCCTTGAAAAAGAATTACCTTCGAAATTTATGATACGCCTTAAGTAATCTTACCCGGAAATAATCATTGATTAAATATGGTATATTTATTGATAGGGCTTTTTACGTTGTAACGTTATCGACTCGATTGCTCGAAGTAACAGTAGTATTGCATGGTCAAGTGGTGGATATATTGTTTGAGGTTTGGTAGACCTCTAGACGGTCTGCACAGTAATTTTTGTAGTCAATTGTTTGTCCGATAATCAAGTGTGAAGTGGGCGCATATTGTATTGGACTTGCATTCAATACAGTAGGCCCACAAAATAATACACTCAACTTGCAGTCAGTAAAGTCAACTTTACTTTAGGTAACCTTGACCTATTCCAATTCAATTACTATAATTAAAATATTATTATAATGATCTTGATTCAGTTTTGATATTAAACGAATTTTTAATGAAATTGGATTTGGGGATTTTCGGGGAAATAGGCATTTTTTTAAGGTCATTTTCTACTTCACTGTTAAAACCTTCGTACATAAATGATTTAATATGATCATAAATGATGCGCTCAATATATTTCATAAACTAAATACCTTGGAAGTTTATTATGGGTTTTGTTTCGATTCATTGCGTAATCTTAATTCATCGTCTTCAATATGTTGTGGGTTTGATGAGCTTGCAATCTGTTATCCACAACATATCAAATTCTATTTCATATGTTATCCAACCATAATGTGTATTAATCTCGATGACAACCATTTTACATTCTCATTGATATTCCTGATTTTCAATTATTTATCTCAAGTTTATTTTAATTCAGGTAGTTACTATGTTGTAAAATATATATTGTTTGATCAATGCAAAGTTCATTCCTTAATCGACGTTTGCGTAGTTATAATTAAAACAAATATGGGGGATGGGTCGTTCAACAAATTCATTGTTACTGATATAATCCAATTACGGAAATATAAGATTTGTCGTTTTTGTGAGATATAATAATGAACCAGTGGATTGAAAAGTGAGGCAAGTCAACTTTACTTAAGTGAAATTGACTATATTGACTGCAAGTTGAGTGTATTATTTTGTGGGTCTACTGGATTGACTGCAGGTTAAGTATAGTATATGTCAAATTCCACTAAGGTAAGGGTCAAACAATTGACAGTGCATATTACTGTGTATACTATCTAACGATCAGCAAAACCTAGCACAATATATCTACCACTTAACCACTCAATACTCCTGTTACTTCCACTAATTCTAATTGACAAAGTTGTAACATCCAAAGTCCTAATAACACTGGTCAGTGTTTATTAGGTTAAACATATATTTGTTAAGTAGACGAAGAGATTTTTTTCTGATACGTTTTATTAAACCGCAAGGTAGAGGAGTTAAATTTTCAAATAACAACTATTACTACGAAAACAGTCCGCAAAGGAAGGAAAGTAGAAAAACGTTTTGGGTTGCGCCAATCCATAAATATAATCGAGAAGTATACGAAGTTATCGCTTCTGAAAAACACAAAAAAAATTTCACGTATTTTATTGAAAGAAAACCTTTGAGATTAACTACGAAAAGTCTCAAAAAGCATCAAATTAGAAAACTGCTGAATCAGTACTACTGCGGGTATGACTATTGCAAAAACAACTAAGTCTTATAGCTTATAATTCTGAACCATAACTCATAATAACAAATAATCTCCAACCGAATCTTTTACACTAAACTTTGTTTTTAACAACAAAATTTTCTCTTCATACTACTTTTTAACCTCCCCTATATCACAATAGTTAATCAATCGTCAATTTCGCTACTCTGAGCTAAAACAACAAGAATTGTCATATCGCGCCAAAGCAACCACGTCACGTGACTTTATGCCGAATTTCCAAGTACCAATTCTCCAGAATCGCTACAACACAAAGTCTTCACGCTCCAAAAATAACCAAGTCCTTGAACCACCAAGTCATAAACCATACAAAAAGTCAAAAAAACTATCTCAAATGCTAAATTTCAAGCTATCACGGACTCTGTCTGAAAGGAGGCATTTAACGCCTACGGATTCAATTTTTCTAAATACCATGATTAAAAACTTTGTGAAATAAATGTTAACTTATGTTTATCCCAAAGTTATCTACACAACTCTATCGGCTATAACATTCTCAATCAAGACGGGGAATAAAACTTAACTGTATCGTTAACTCTTTATGAAAGGATTGTAAATGTTTTGACAATTATATTATTAATACATAGAAGACTATTATGAAGGGTTTTAAGTTTAAATTGAAATTATAATTTCAATGATGAGTAGTTTACGTACCTGAAACTAATGGAGTGATATTTGAGTAACGCTACTTTCAATTAATATAATATTGAAAATTAATTGAAAATCCTTATGTTGAAGATTTATCAAAAAATTGGAAAAGCGTTGAATATCTTTAATACCCTTTTATACGCTACAAAAAAAAACCCCCTCATCCACAATTAAATTAAATCTTCTTACAATCCAATGATAAGAAACCTACTAATTTTCTTGGCAGCTTCGCACATGTACGTGATAGTGCGGAATATATCTCTAGTGACATCACAGAATATAAAGCAGTAACTACTAATACGGCAAAAGGAATTAAAGTTGGATTCATCCACCGGTTCATTGAGTAAAATAGTCAATTCCCTTAACACCTCTTTTACGATAAGTCTTTCCTACCCTTAAAACTCTTTTTTAAAGTCATTAAGTTTTTTAAAGCTCAGATTCCCATAGCAAGTATGTTTATACATGCGAACCTCCCATTAATCCTATCTTAAGATTTTATCTTTGGAGTTAAACCACTGGCTATTACCTACATTACGTAATTCTCAATCACTAGAAAATAGCATTAATAATTGGAAAGATTATCGTGACCTTTTTCCTCAATCTGTCAAGATGTTTAATATTAATTACTATTGGTAGGCCTTTATCGTTGCAACATATTCGATTCAAATCACTATGGTCGAAGTAACTAGTGCTGTATTGAAATTAGTTCCGATAAGTTGCAAGTTCTAAGTTTGATAGACCATTAACCGGTCTTCCCACTAATTTGTATAGCCAAATGGTTTGACTTCTGCTTCATTTAGAAGTGGGCACCTACTGCAATGGACTTGCAGTCAATACTACAATTTGCAGATAATTTGCCGTAAGTATAATTTACTAGCTGTAAGTATAGTTCACTTGCCTATACTGCATTTGACTATTATTTCAACACTGTCTTTCTTTTTTTGTATTTACACCAGTATAGTTGGCCATCAATTGGTGACAACCTTTGAAATCCCTCCTTAATTCCCAAGCCAGACCCCTGTCAATTCCACTTAATTTGCATTTCAATTGACCTCAATTACAACAATTTGTTCTATATTTCTGAGTCCCCTATTCCTTAACTCACATACATAGTTCCTTTTTGACATAGACCTATACATATCATATATTTTACTTTTTTCACACCTTTTGCCAGTGTCTCTATCCATTTCTATCACCACTATTGCCATTTTAAACATTTTTGTCGTCACTATTTCTCTAGCAGTCTTCAAGTTTTCTAGGATATCTTTGTTCCTCTACGTTATATGTCGGACCGTCTATGTAACCTTCAATTCGTATGGTTATCATATTACTATTCATAAACCGTTTTTAGGCGCTATTAGTCATATCCTCCTTTATAATACTAGCGAGGATTTCTTCGTTATTGATTTACGGAAAATTATCAATTTCTCGGGTTCTATAGGCTTCTTTTAAACTTATTACGTTTATCTTTAGACATTTTTTATTAGTTACACGAATTTTCAATAGGTACTTATAAATGTTTCGAAAATTCATTTATATCATTATATGTATCGATGGCAATTTGAGCTTTTTGGTAATAATTTTTCACGTATCTTTGGTTTGCATACCATTATTAAATCTTACTGTCATACTATATATTTTTTTAATACCAATTCATTTCATGTTATACGCCTGTATTGAACGTATGTCCTCTTTCAGAGTTTTCCAGTAATTTTAAAATGTTTTCGCAACATTTCCGTGTTTACGAACATTATGAGGTAAAGTTAGTGTTGTTAATAAAGAAGACGTTCATCAAAAATATTCATTTTTCTGTTGTCAATTTTATCGAAACTATGTTAGGGTCTTCCTCAGTCGTTTTTTTGTTACGATATCCTCATATTTCACTTGTTAAAGTCTTCGTTTTGTTGCTTTTGTACCTGTATTTTAATAAATAGGTCGTACTTTATATTCGATTAATATAATGTGGAAATATAGGCCGTATGTGCTTTTTATTCCAGGTATCGTTATAATTTTGACTCGTTGCTTGTGTTGATCGTTATTAGGCTCATAACTTACCATTTTTGTTATAGGTTAATGTATGTACCATTGGTGTTTCTAATCTTAATACTATAAATACAAGTTAACAATCTATTGAAATCAAATTTTTTCCTTTAGCTAACGTTTTAATCGGCTTAAACTTCCAATGGCCTTACTTCTAAATAATAAATTCTTCCGCTACTAGAAACTTAGTATTTCTGAAGAAAAAGATATTATTATTATTTTATATACCTATGATGCTAAAGTTTTCTCTCCTTACATGATTAACAAACATAGGTCTCACGTTAAAGCTAATAGACTCAATTTTTCGATAAAATACGCGTCATAGGTCAAGAAATAATTGACGCCTCACCAAATCAATCCGTATAAGGGCATGGTATAATGTAGTACCTTTCTGGAAGAAAACTTATTCTTTAGTTCTTTCGGAAGTTTTAATAGAAAATTCGCTAAAGATTGGTAGCAGATTACGCATTATTTTGTGTTATAATTCGGCTTTTTAGTCCACAATCATCGTTTATAACAACAACAGAACTTTTAATAATTGCGATAATTTATCTTTCGTTATTTTTTTGGTTGTCAATGATAGAGTAAGGATTTGATCTTGACCTTTATTCCCATATCAACGAATAGCTAGCCATTACTTTTCAAACAGCTTGTTCATTATTTTACCATCAACATCGTTAATTATCTTCGACTGGAAAATTATGACGATATAGCCTTTAATTTACGTTGAAGGTATAAATTAAACAAACTCTTGTATAATAAAACCTTCATTTATCGCCGGTCGTTTCTCTTAAAAAGTTTACCCTATATATGAATAGTTCCTTTACCACGTGACTTAAATTTGTGTTATCCGTTCAACTTCCTCTTTTAAAATACCTACGCCTCTATATATACGCCTATAGGTTTATAATTTTCGTTACGGTGTTCTTCCTTCATGAGTATTTTTTGGGTGGTATTTTACGTCGTCATCGTTTTATTGGCTTGTTAATAATCAGTTAGAGGGGGTTATATTAATAAATTCGCTCGACTTGGTGTTTCTTAACGTATGGAATAGTATCTTATTCAGAGGTTTTCCTACACGGGTAAACTTGTATGATCCGGTAAACAACTTGGCTGTTCATGGTTTTAATCACTAAATATAGGTTAGCGATACTGAATATCCTATAAGATACCTTCCGATTTCTTAAGTTACACCACGTGAAAATTTATTGCTAAAAGATATGGATAATTCGTTTTTATCGATATTTAGTTCCCAGTATCAGGGGTATGGTTTATCTGGCGGTATGCCGATTTATTTCTTAGTCTCTTCAGGATTCTCCTGTACGTTACAATAAATCATTGGTTATTTTGCGATAGTTGCGGTTTAGTCATTATACGTAGATAGTCCATAAATACCAAAAGATATTGGTTGAAGGTCGTAAGGATTAACAATGTCATTAGAGCGTTTTACTTCTATTTGAACCCGTGTTTTTCAATCTATAAAGCTTTTGATTTCCCGAGTAAAAATATAGTATGTCTTAAGTAATGAAGCGTAAGTCATTTCGACCTTACAAATAACCAAATTGGATTTAATAGGGACCTGTTTATATGAAATCAATATTGATTTAACATGAGTTTAATATTTTGTTGTAAAAAAATTTAATCTTCCTCCTAAACTCGTACGTTTAGTGGTCTTCAGCAGATGTTAATCTACAAATTACATGGTACTTCTTATGTTTCTTTCGCCTTAATGATCTTCTGGAACTTAACACCATAAAAAGTCGTATCGAAGTTCATAACGTAAATTATTAGCTTGCCTTCCACTTAAAATACGTTTACGCAAACCTTGAAGTTAAAGGTTGAATTTTCCTTCAACTTGAATATAAATTTTAAGGGTGTTTGGGGGTGTACTTAACAGTGGTGGTAAAGCCATTTAATTGACTTTAGTGATTATAAGTCTATATATTCATAACTAGTCTCTTTTCAAGAACTTATAAAGCCTGTTAATTAGCAGGTTGTTTAACTGACAGTATAATTGACGAAGTTCCAATTCTATTAGGGGTAATACCACTGCCCTTAACCTTTAGGTATAGAATCAAAGGTGTCCTTATATAAGGTCAAATAGAAACCTCCTATCTCCCTCAACCTAAATCAGTTTAGTAGTCTAAATGTTAACCTTAATACTGCAGTTTTTCTATAGTTATGGCGGAAAAAAAGAAAGAGTATGAAGAATTCCAAAATATTGAAAACAATAGAACTAACGACAGTAGTGATAGTCGTTGATCCCAGTTAAAAAAATATCTTTTTCAAAGCTCAAGCCAAATATTGCCTTACTGGCATACATATAGGCAAGTTCTGTAACAATATTAGTATTCTTTCATAACGCGAAATATTACTAATAACCTATTATTGAATACTATGTTACCCCAATATCTGGCATAATACTTTAAAAGATTTGCTTCGCGTAACGGTGGCGAATGATAAATTAGTGAGTAATACCAGAGTGTTTATTATTATAATAGCGGTGGGGGTTTTCACCTGTTAGGCGGTATAAAAAGGCGTAGTTAGTACTTTTTTTTTTAAACCAGTGCCAATATCTTTAAACCAACTAATGTCTTCAGAATTTTCTTTTTTGTATTCTCTTTTCCTTTTAAGTATTCGACATGTAGGACGTAGTTTTGATTAAAGATGGAGGGGAATTGTATGTGATATATTACTTACTTTAATTTACATTCGATATTAGTATGGCGTGTTTATTATTAGCTTTGTTTGTCGTAAATATAGTATCTATTGGCGTTTGAAGTGACTTTGTTTGGCTAATTTGAAGGTTTTAAGAAAGAGAAATGCATGTCTTTGTGCATAGCTTGGTTATGGTTCCGGGTAGAGACCTTTCATATACTATATCAACCGAGCCTTCCGTACTTACAGTTGACGTAATACGCATGGAAGGGTTTTATTCCATCGTTATTAAACTTCGAAAATTAGGGGTATATACTAGTTAATCCCGGAACCCGAGTTACTACGATTGTAAACGAGAAGCCCAATTAGCCGAAAAACCCTAAAAAATAGCATTAAGGTATTATAAAGCGTATTTAAACTTTTCATAGTCCATAACATGTTACCGGACATGTTACCGTAAAATACCCTTACCAGAGTTTATACTACCAATTACTTATTAGCAAATGATCTATCTGTCAAATATATAATCATAATATTAAATCTTACTTTCCGTTTCGTTTTTATAATCCAATATATAAAATTACATAATTATATTCCAATTTATGTTATCATTGGTAAGGTTAACAATATATTCGAGGTAATCTTCAAGATCGTCCTAAATCTCTTGAAAAGAGGAATAATTCCTTAAATATCGAAGATAGTAAATCTCGGCTTGGCTGGTAAGGATATTGGAAAATAACGAGTAAAAGCTTGGCAGTTAAACCCTTACATGATGATGAATGGTAAAAGCCGAATGTAAATTAATATTGAGGATATTATACGGTTCATCATTATACTTTTCCTTCCCTTATTCAATCTTAACAAACATAGTAATTTCTGCGTAATCCGTATCTAATATTAGACCTTGTTGAAGAGTAAGATTAATGTACTGGTTGTAGGAAATCTTTAGATCACTCAATTGGGGCAATGGAAAATGGTGTTAATTAGCATGATCTTTACCTTTGGAGAAGTTTAAAGGGAAAAAGCTAATAGTTGCACCTATAGTAGGCTTGCGCGTAAAACGGCTTTTTTATTAATTTGGCCGCTGAAACTAAGTATGTCAAGGTTTTTGCAAGAAGAGGACTTAAGGGTTTCTGACGCAGGAGATTTAGTAATACTCTTCTTAGTGTTAAAGGATAATATGAGGTTCCTGTTTAATTACTTGGTACATTTAAAGGCTTACAGCGAATGAATTAATCAATCAATTATGTCTAGTGGTATCAAACCGGTTATTTTGGGAAAATGAGTTTGAGAGCCTATCTAGATTTAAGTAGAACTTGGTGAACGCGCGTAACGGTGTTAATGAACGTTATTACCAACGACAACTTTGCCCTTAGCCTGAATTGAATAAGATTTTACATCTGGATTAAATCTATTAAACATGTTTACTAAGTTTCCTTCTTTGTCTTTATTCGTAGGGAATTTAATTCCTCTGTTAACTAGTTTAATCTCAAGCCTAATTTCATTATGTTTGTTTACCATAGTGCACATGCTAAGGTTCAATTCTTTCAAACATTTTTGAAAGTTATTAAGCGCTTTTAGGACTTAAACAGGTTCGGTAAGTTCTGAATCCAAAATGAAAAACCGATTTCTTTAATAAGGTACTTAATTAAAACTTTATTGTTAAGGTTCCTATAGAAAAGGGTTTCGTTGTAATATCTGAAAAAAAAAATATTGAGATCTTTACTTTTTTTTCTTGCGATCAGTGTGGTTAATAGTGATAATTCGTAAATGTTTTGAAGTTATTATGACGAAGCTTAAAAGTTATATAGGTGAAAATAGTGGCGTAAAGTGGTAGGTTGTAGATTTTTGTTAAAGTTTGCCCTTATTAAAGGATATATAACTTAGTTGTTTTTATTTTCAAGTTTGCAGTAGTAATGCCTTGACAGCAATTGCCGTCACAATATTAACTTATCCGTTTGCTAACTTAACGACTCTCAGACTTTTAATTTGTTAGTTTTGAAACTTTTTATTTCAGAATGTTTCAGTAAAATTCTCTCAATATTTGACATCGATACTAAGAACTGAGCCTAAATTGCCGCGACATCTGACTTAATTCTGGGGTCTTCCCTAAGTACTGCCGCGAAAGCTGACATAATACGATAGGAGCGCTTCGCAAAAATCGTTCCTCTACCCTTGACCGCTTTTTTTACGTAAAGTGTAAACAGAGAGTAGTTTTTTCTTTTACCTAGATCACTGTGCTTAACTTAATAAACACTGATCAGTGTTGGTAGGCTTTTATCGTTATAACATAGTGGATTTGAATCAATGTGATTGAAGTAACTGATGCTACATTAAAATTAGTTCCAATGAGTTGCAAATTATAAGTTTGGGAGACCATTAGCCGGCCTGAACACCAATTTGTATAGAAAAATGCTTTGGTTTATGCCCTACTTTGAAGTGAGCACCTATTGCACTAGAAGTGCAGTCAATTTCACAAACTGCCGTCAATTCGCAGTAAATACAATCATTTTACTTAAAGTATAGTTGACTTGAGTGTACTGCATTTGATATCTACTTCAATAATTACAAACTTTTTACGGATATTGCATGAGTTTGGAACGATATGAAAAAGTATAACAAAAAGTGTTATAACCTTTTTGATATGAAAATGATACCCATTTTGAATATATGCAAGTAAATCATGGTTTTTCCTTGAGGTTTTTAATATACATTTTCGGAAATCCAGACAAAATACGACAAGAATTATTTCCTAACTGTCTGTAGGGTCCAAAACCTATTCACGTGAAATAAGGTATTTAGAAGAGTAATCGTGAGATTTGTATTGTAGTATAAAGGTGAAGATGATTATCGGAAGAAGCATTCAAAGAGTACATGCCACAGGTGAGAGCTTATAAGCTCTCACACAGAGCGTACTACTCTGGAACGCCTCTTCTAGACCGCTCCACGTATAATGCACTTAAAGTGCATTATACAACGTGACACGTTATCATACACTCTGCAAAAGTGCAGCCTGCAGCGTGACATGTTATCATGCACTCTGTAGGAGTGCACCTTGCAAAGTGATGCACTGCTATATAACCTTCAAAATAACCCCTATATATACTAACTATAGTGACATATAATGATATCTACACTAACCTTCCTAACGAAAGTAAAACTTCTAGAGAGATTACGAATGTTATAAAAAATTAATTCGAATACGATATCCACCTTATGAAATATTACACGAATAGGATTACGACAAGATAAACGAGGATAACAACTGAAAATTAAGAAAATACTCATAGATGATTTAAATTAGATACTTAACAAGTTGATTCTATATCATTAAGTAAGAGAAAATATGTAAATTAATGAAATGATATTGCGCAAATAGGATCTGGTAATTATTTTAGGCATGAACTGATTTTACCACGTTTTAACACATTCAAATAATATTTGTAAACGCTTTTGAAACTCACTATAATCTTTTTTTACATTTTTCCTCAGCCTCCCGTCAAATGAGATCGATATATTTCTTAAAGTAAACGAATTTCAATATAGACATAAAAATAACCGCATAATAATATATTACCTTTATCATGAGTAAAAGCGGCCCTTAAAATCGAAATATGGTGTAAATATCTCAAAAGAAGGTTATTACGACAATCAAACTAACTTTCGCAATGAAGGTGAAGTTTAAACTATTCTGCTAACCGTAGAAACTATAGTGGTAATGATGACAACATATATTCAATCTGTCGTAAGTCTGATTATGAGATAGCTCGATACTATCTGACTAAACGTTATCAATAATAGGTAATGAATTATACTTGATACCAGATTATCAGAAAATAAAATTATTTGTAATAAATCGTAACCTACGTGGGTACCAATGTTAATTACGACAAAGATATTTTAAATTAGTGATGGTGTATGAAAATACTGCTCTTCAAGCGGTGAATAATTAGTTGACCACGTTTTTCGATAATTCTGAAATATAAAAAAACTCTATATTCGCCTTGAACGAATACCTAACTTTTTATATTCCTTTAACCTGCATAATTGTTATGCAAGTCAAACGTTTTAAATCATTATGTTAAGTATATGAGTGGTAAAGCATTTAATACAAGAATATTGGTAATACGTAATATTAATATTAGAAAAGATAACTATTACAGAGGTTAATTGTTGAAATATTAGTTAAATGAAAGTTTGCTTTGATCTATGAAAATTATTGTCAATATTAAAAAAGTCGATGAATTAAATTTTCATTAGATCGATTACATTTCATATGTTTCAATAACTTATTTGATTCTTGTTTATTCAAATAATCTTAAAATTCATGACGTTTACGTCAACGTTAACTTTAACGAATTGCTGAAAAATGGTTAAAGGTTTCCTTTAGTGTCCAGATTATTGTATTTTGGGTTTTACCTTTCAGGATTAAAGGCAATAGTACTAATGTTGACGATATGTACAATTATACGTTAATACCGGTATTTTTATTACACAAAAGTCGAAAAATTATACAGAGTCTTTAGAATCGTAAGTCACAGAAATGGGTAATACTTCGCTCTAACAGGTTTTTTTTTTACCAAGGTATAACCAAAACCTTTGATAATTTAAGTTTATGTGAAAAATGGTCAATAATTTCATGAAGAGATTTTTGTTGTCGTATGTATTTGAATGATATTTTTTTTTCCCTCCACACATTTCAAAATCTCTCTTTATAAAGACAAATATTTTAATGTTTATCTGAGCAAATCATATATTAAACATTAAGAATGTTATATGTTGATACGTATTTCATTCTAACTAAACGTCGTCTATGATGCCGTCATAATCTTTACAGCGGTAGAGTTTGAGACGGATATCAAAATAATAAGGATTTAGTACAAATAGGTGCCTGTTATGGCTTGAAAATGTATTAGAAAGTTTTAAATAGCATAAACACTATTTCTCAAATCGTATGATATCCTTACGTTGGAGATTAAAAGTTTTATAAATCAGGAGGTACGTTTTTAAATGGAAATCAAGCGCGTGAACGATATTCTAGACCCTGAAGGCTTAATATTAATATTATTGTTTTTTAAATTATACCTTTGTTTAACTAGTGAATTTGCGTTATTACTATGTGAATAAGAGAGGGTTTTGTTAAACGAAAACACTATGAAAAAAACTAGGGAAGATATCGATACGGCATTGAGTTAATAAAACATTTAATATTAAAAACAGCTTTACCATAATTAACGTACTTACTTTGTGTTGGTAAGATCTCACACCTTATCTTTCACGTGAAATAAGGTATTCAGAAGAGTGATCGTTTGATTGGTATAGTTGTAGTAAAAGATGATAGATGCAACGAAGAAGCATCTAGAGGTGCACGCCACAGGTGAGGGGTTATGAGCCTTTACCCAAAGCGTACCACTCTAGACCGCTCCACGAATTGCCGTTCGGTTTGGTATAGCTATTCCAGACCGATCCATGTATGATGTACTTTACATTTTGCAAGAGTGCAGCCTGTAGCGTGACACGTTATCGTGTACTTTACAAGAGTGCACCCTGCAATACGGTGCACTACTACTAGGCCTATGTATACCGTCTATAAAGGTATATAGTAATATCAACACAAGTAATCTTTTCCCCCCTTATATACTTCGTACCTATAGTCTAGTAATAATAGTATAGTTATGGTTATGAAGGTCCAAATTAGTAGGTTTTGTAATGATAGTATTGTTATAGTATTAATTGTAAGAGGTTTAGGTTAGCTGTTTCCGAAGCGATAGTGTGGTTATAATGGTTCGAGTTAGTAAGTTCGGTTAGGATTAGTAAGGTGAAGCTACGGTAATAATTGTAGTTCGGGTAAAATTAATAAGATTTAGCTGTGATGGTAATTATAATTCAGGCCTAGTTAGTGTAGTCAAATGGGGGAGGTAAGGTTAGTAATAGCATATTTCGTAGTTTTTAACAGGGGTAATTACGTAGGGGTATTTGCGTAGGGGTAATTACGTAGGGGTGACTGCGTAATTACGTGTTAGGTTAGTAAAGAAAGATATATCGTTATTGCTTCAAGTAAAACTTTTCTTAAAGCGCATAATTTGAACTAATGCAAGTCCCAACCCCAATTTAACCTCTATTCTATTTAACCAAACCAAGTCGCTTTAATTTGTAGGTTTTTGATCAGTATCTATATACTGATCTTTCCTTCAAATAGATGTTTCGTAAAAATAGAACGGTAAGACACCGTTTGACGCGAGAGTATCAGCGCGCCGCCGTCGTTGTAGCCGCCACTGCCGTTACCAGCCTACCATTATCTGATATAATATCCTTTATAGCTGACATCTCACCTCTTGACGCTACGCCGCTACCCGCTGCCGCCGCCTTCTCCTTCTTGTCGGCTGCGCTTTCCCTTGCCGCTGCCGCTACTCCTTTTTCCGCCGGCGCTGCTACCCCTTTCTCCCCTTCTTTTTCCTCCCCCTTCCCCAGCTCCTAGAGGGAAGAGTAAGGGGCTCCTGGGGTTATAAACTTTACCTTTTACCAGCGGGTAAAAACTCTATCACATAAAGGGGCCCTTTTACATCGCAAACGTAACTTGGCGTAGCTACTTCTGGATACGTATATCTCAAGTCCATTCGTTCATAAACCTTTAACCTCCCTTCTTTTAAATTAGGAGTACGAGGCGAATTTGATTCGCCGTCTCAATTTGCGTATCCTAAGGTATGTCACGAGGCCTTTTTAACGCGTAAGGCATTAGAACGGCGTACCTGGGTCCGTAGTTCCGGGCCGTTAATAGACACAGCTTACGTATCGTATGTTGCTTCCGCGACCGCGGATAAATCCGTTAGCGATTACCACTAAATCGGGGATCGTTAGGCCAGTTACCACCACTACAAGCGAATTGATAGCTCATACGCCCCCGTTTCGGTAGTTTTAGGGCCGTAAGCTAGTGCCGTATTACGCGTTTACCGTTTTTGGGGCAAGTTTTAACCGAATTGTTAAAATTTCAATAACAAAAGTATATCATTCTGAGAGTTTCGAAAAATAATCGCGATCGTAAATAATTAAAATTAGACGGTATTAATTAGTAATAAGCGTTAACCGGCGGTTTAGGGAAACGGTAACCGTTGTTGTCGTCTGGAAACGGAGCTGGTGTATACATTATGTAGGTCAGTTTAACAATGTTATTGTATATTGCTGTAAGGAGGGTAATCCCTCCCTATGCCTTTACTTAAGGGTATAACAAATAAAGAGTAGGGTTACCTCTTCGCTAGCGTTAATGAGGTCGATAGCGGTAATGGAGATGGCGGAAATATAGAGGGGGAGAGCGATGAGGAAGACGGTAAGGATGCGAAGAAATCGCTTATTCATTCTAATAGTAAATAGATACCTCTTAAGCCGGGCTGGCGTGCCCGATCATAATTTAGTACGATACAGAGTAATGTCATGGTTCTTCACAAATGAATCGTTTTAAAGTGATAAATATGATTGGAAATATAAAAAGATTAGAATAGAAAAGGTAGAAAAAGTGCGATATTCGGTAGGATTAGGGTAGGTATAATGACAAGTAATAAAATGTTAGGAGAGGTGCGAAATAGTAAAATTAAATAGAGGAAAGAAATAAATTGGAAATTCCGTCGCGTCGAAATGTATAAAATAAAGAGTGGTAGAATGTTAGGAGCGGTGGGAAATGGTAGCGTTAAACAAAGGCAAAATTGAGGATCGGCGCGGATAGTGTACTACGAGTTGATTTAAATTGGCGAAAAGTTGTGCAACAGTTTATTAGTTTTATAAAATCTTTTTCGTAACCCTAACAAACAGTATAACTATCGATATAAATGTTTTTGATGCTTTTTTTAGGATAACTTTGGTTATCACGTCCTTTGGGTTAAACTTATCATTGATTTCTATTTTTTATTTTAATTTTTTATTTTACATCGTTTGTAGGACTCGAGTAAAGGTTCAATGTCGATTATTAGCCATTTTTCATTCGTATTGCCTAGCTTAACCAAGTATTTGTTAAATAAGAAAGAGTTAATACATACAATAAAAGAGATGAGGCGTATACTAAACTTAGAAATAACTATACGGATCGTTATTATTATAGTAATACCTGAATCGAAACTTTGGAATATATTATAGACTTTTAACGCCAAGAAGTTTTTCGTAATTATTTTATACTTGGTAAAATTCTAATAAATAATATTTTCACGAAGCGTAAAGCTGTTTCGGGTCGGTGTTTTGTTACCAAGGACTGGGATAAAGTCTATTAATAAGTTTTGGTCGTTATTATTAGCGAAGGAACCGCTAGTAAAATTAAATAGTTTTACAGCACTTATATATAATATTATAAATTGTAAACCGCGTTTTGAATTATGCATTTGCTATAGAAGACGTTTATTAAACGTATCATTTATATTGTTCGTCGGGTTGGTTTAGTATTACGCGATGATAAAGAGGTTAAATACTACCTTTAATTGTATTATAAAAGAGACCTATGCGTCGTATACGCGTTGGCATTTATATTCGTCGGCTCGTTTTGCTTTATTTAAAACGTTAAGAGTAATTTTATCTAACGACCCCTTTTGCATAAAGCATAAAAAGTCATTCCGAAGGGTACTAGTAACGTTATTCAAATCGATTATATAGTCTTTTATTGGGTACGTTTTGAATTTCACTTTCAAACTAGCCTTTCAAGGTTTCATTCTTTTAAAAGCGGAAAATGGGGTGTCACATAATGTTAGGGTATCGTCCTTCTATATGCTCATTAATACAAAGCCTTTCGAACGGGTTGTCGATACTAATAGATATTGGTTAAAGATAAAGCTGATTATTCCAATCCTTGTTTATAGTGTCTTTGATAGGTGTTATACTAGTAAATAAAGATTTTAGTTAATCCGTAAAGTGATTTTATAATGCGTAGAATCGGTCCGGGTGGGTGGTAATACATGAGGTCTTTTGGTATGTAGGCGTAGATTTGTCGTTTAAACTGTTTTTTAGATCATGTATATACCTATGTTATATCCTAAAGTTCGACATATAGATTATACGGTGCGTTAAAGAAGGCCATAAGAATGAAAAGCAGGCGATATTTAGCTTGTTACAACGTAAGTAATTGGGTTATAATATTCTTTTTGCCTTCGTCATTATATCTTTTAGTGACTAGTACGGTCTTTTAGAAGGGTTTTCCTATTTTATCTTGAATTTCGTAAACGAGGCGAGTTGAAAAATCATGTGGTGACCGTAAATAACCGGGTCTAAGGTATTTAAAGGAAATAAGGCTTAATTAATTAAAGTTAAGATTTTAATTTAGGTAAATACTTCGAATGTGGAATTTAGAGCAGTGACAATATTTTTGTAGCGAAGTTTTAGGCTTAGATTTCGGTTTACCATTTCCTATTACGTGATAAAGAAATCCGTAGCAAATTTTTTAAGGTGTTTTTTTTTTGGTTTTCGAGTTAAGGGGGCGCCTTCGGCAACGAGGTTTCGGTAAGGTTAGTATAAACAATTCTTTTTTATTTGACGTGGTCGGGCCGAAATCGTATTTTAGGAGTTAAGCTAAAGCTAGAATCGGTTTGAATCTGTCATTTTAAACGGTATTTTGTAATCGGTTTTGTTTGTCCTACGGTTTAGGTCCGTTTTTTTATCTCTTTTTTATATTTGCGTAGCATTATTTAGTGAAAAGGGTTCATCCAATTCTCAAATTAACGAGTATATTATGTCCTTCAAACCCATTGATTCTTTACGGCCTAGTGCGTCTATTTTTCGTCCTCCCAATTAAAAGTTCAAATTATAATAGTAAAACCAAAACGCCAGTTTTACGTGGACTATTACTTATAGTTAACGCTTTGGACACGTCGTTTTTTGACCGCAAGGAAAGTAATACCACCATAGCTTTCGTTATAACATTGGCCTTTTACATTATTCACGGTGATAATTCCAAGTCTATGTAGATTCTCAGGTAAGTACCAAAAGCAAGGAGTAAAAGAATAAGTATATTTGGATCAAAAGTGTTATTAACGGCGTTAAACAGTATTAAAAGGATAGATTTATTAGAATTCATACCCTTTAGGTTTTTCTACAACACCGTATATGTTTTCTTACGCGGTCAGTATTATTGTTTACACTTTTTAATACTCTATAAAGCTTTTACTAGGATCTGCCTATATTTATTGTTAGCTATCTGAGATTTAGTACGTTATTTGGTAAAATCGAAAGCCGTATTAAAGTCGTACGTGATCCTATCTGATGGCCTTCGGTAGACGTTAGACTAATAGTTAACTAAAACGTCTCAATGGTCTATAGCAGAAACGCTTCATATAAATTCGGCGTCTTGGAATGATATTATTTAGTCGACGGCGTAAAGGAACGGTTGGCTATTTCAATATATTGTTGGAATAGTGTTCCATACAGTGCAGTTGGTCAACTTTATCTACAGTAAAGTTGACTGTGCTGCAAGTGTATTGCTTTGTGCTGACTTACTACATCGAGTGGAAGTCGAGTGTAGTACACTGCACTTAACTCCAGGGTACGGGCCAAGCAATTGGCAATACAAATTACATTTCAAGCCAGCTAGCGGTCTGCCAAGTAAAGTTGACCAACTGAAAGTGTATTGCTTTGTACGGACTTACCACACTGAGTGGAAGTCAAGTACAGTACGATGCACTTTACTCTAGAGCACGGGCCAAGCAATTAGCTATACAAATTACCGTGCAGACTGGCTAGCGGTCGGCTAAACCCAGAACAATACATCTACCATCTGACCACGAAGTAATACTGTTACTTCGACCAAAAGAATTGATAAATTTGCAATTTTCAAGGCCTACCAACAAATACAATATCAATAATTAATTCGTAGTTAAAGTTTATATCATTTTAAAGGCTGAACTTAAACCGTCGTGAGGCTTGTGAGTATAAATGGTATTTATGGCATATTTTTTGATAGCTGTAGATGCGTCTTTTCTTACATCCGTATAGCCTGCAGCGTGGAGTAAGCGTAAAAAGATTTTTATAGACGAGTATCAAAATCGTCGGTATAAAGTCTAAATTCTGATTATATTAAGTAAATAGCCTTAATTGTATGTATTTCGGGAAAGAATTATAAATAGCCGAACTTGAGTTAGATATGTATGGATACGTTATTTTAAGCGCAGATAAGTTGGTTGGTCGTATTCGCGACCTTAATTTCGAACTCGTTTAAGTTAGTTAATAAAAGTAGAAAATGTGTTTTTAAGTCTATTACGTAAATTTTAACCGGTCCGAAATATTTTTTTACAACGACCGTTTCGAACTACAACGTTTTGACTTCATTAAATGGGAACTTTTCAAGTTTTTTATATGGTTTAACTAAAACTTCGTAAACTTTGTGGTAATCTCATCGAATTACCGTTTTTAGGCCTTTTATATTTCGGTTACGTTAATATTATGTATAATACTTTAAACCCCATTTCTATATATAGTAAAAAACGTAAATTACGACGTTATATAGGCGTTGAGCATTTTGTTCAAATAGTCCATACCTATAATATATATAAACAAAGGGTTTTATAGGCCGGCGAATATACGTTAAACGGTTTCATCGTTTTAGGATAGTAGGTAAGTATTGTTATATTTGGGATCGTCTTTTACAGAGGTGATATCGTAAAGGTAGGCATTAAATCCGTTATTTAAGTCTTTGTATTCAGAAACGTATATTATAAAATTGAGTTTTATCTGATTCTTAAATATAAAATTAGCGTAAAATTTTCGTTTAATCCATTTACGAACGATAGTCCCTATACCTTCTTAATAGGGTTCCCTCCTTAGTACTTGTATTTTGGGCGCTTGTTTTACTTTGGGTAAACTTTGAACCTTCGATTTAAAACGTGGTGGATAGTTTCGGCGAGGTCAACTTTGGTAATTTAACCTTTGCCTTTGAATTTATGAGTGATGAATGCGAATGAAAAAATCGGTTATTATCGTATAAAGGTTTTATGTGATGTTTCTAAATGTATATACAAGGCCTTTCAATTCTTTTTTAATTTATAAAATATAAGGTCGAAATCCGGGTTTTCGCGGTAAATCTTTATTATTACTTGGATAAATAGTTCATTACCTTTTTATTTCGGTTTAAAGGTTACATAACATTTTTAAAATTTGTTAATAGGCCGGTGAAGATTTCTTATAGGTTTTTATCGGCGTTTTCCTATTTATTTTTTACGAATTTCCTAGTCGTATTAATCCAGTTGTTATCGTAAAGTTTGTGGTTAATTTTCCTGTATAAACGTGATTTAGAGCGGTTTAAATACTTTGTAATTATATCTATTTACGTAGGTAATACATATACTATTTTTGAGCTTATCCGGACAATATACCGGGTAAAATAATATTCCATTATAGTAGTTCAATGTAAAGCCTTTTGTATATGTTGAGTAATGTCCGTATTTCATTATCAAATATATTATACGATTCGCCGTTAAAGTTTTCTTTCCTATCCCAAATATTCACTACGTTTATAAGCTTTATAAGATCGTTCCTATTAGTGGGAAAGCAGTGTGGTAGGAGGTCGCAGTAAGGGTCGTAGTTACCGGGTATTGGTTTATAAGGTATGTATTAGCGTTTTACGCCGCTCTTCGATTCCTGGGGAGAGCTATTCTTTGTGTTTTAGCCGATCTGTTTATGGTCGATCGGGCTGTTTTTTGTGTTCCAATTGATTCTGTTATAGCCGAGCGGGTTATTTTCATTATTCGGGAAATTGTTTAGTATTCGGTTTTATGTTACAGTATGTGTTGGTATAAGGCTGTATTATGCATATATAGTAGATAAGAATTGTAGTCTTCCTTTTTCTCTTAGACCTTTACTTTTAACTTAGTGTGAAGTTATCAGACTAGGTTATCTTACGCCTCGTCCCCTTCTTTTTACTACTAGTCTCTTTTACTTCATGAAGTAACACCCTTTCACAAATTCTATTAAGTATAAATTTTTATTCTCCTGGTCCAGTACGTCGATAAGTTATGCTATTGCACATAGGAATTATATAGGACAGCTATTCTTACTCATTAAGGTATTAATACTTTTAATTCCTTATTGGATTCGTAAGGTTTTACTAATAACAGGATTTATAGTTTGTCATATATCTAACGTCTCATTCGAATTTTTTTATGGAAACCATTTAGTAAGTTAGGTCCTTGGATTTTCTCTTTTTAATAACGTAATACTATAGCTAAAATTTATTTATTTGCAATGTAAAGTCTTATTTTGTTAACTGGCGAATTAATGGTGTTGTTCTAAAAACCTAGGTCGATTTCGCACATTATAGCCTTTTTGATTCCATTACATTCGAAAAGGAGGTCAAAGTAAAAGCTGGTCTCCTTTAGTGTTATTGGACTTAGGGCTATAGTTATAAATGTCTCAAAGTTATTGGTAATCGTGGTTTCAATACGTATTTAGTATATTAAAACCGTTGAAGTAAGTGATTTCGGGTCGTTATTAGATTCGTGTGCCTATAAACAGCAAATATAAAGCAAATAAAAAAATAAAAGTAGTTAAAATAAGGCTTACTAACGCTTATTAGCGTAAATAAATTACAAATAATACGTAAATAAAACGTAACTACGAACCAGTTAGACGTTCCAAATTAATTTTATTAGCGTTTGGAAATATTACGTTTACCACGTAGCTAGGAAAATTCAAACGTTGTAAATACTAAACTTAAAATATATAAGGCTAATTTAGGCAAACTTAAAATACAGAGTGCGAATGTAAGGAAGTTGAGTATAGTAAAGGGAATGTATTTGTGTAATCTGATGTTTGGTAATCGGTTCGGATTGGTGTATCATAACCGAATTTGGTAAAGTAATCGGTTTGATTGCTTTGTATATAATCGATTTTACTGAAGCAATCGGTTTGGATAGGTGTTCTCCGGCTGCTCTTGGTAGAGAAAACTGTTTGAATGGTGTTTTCGTAACCGCTCCTGTGTTTTAAGAGCGGTGTAGATTTTCTAAAATCAGATAGTTCCCAATCAAGGGTTCCGAAACTTTATTGTTTTGGCTTACGTAGCATGGTGCGTGATTAGACGCTCTCCAAGAAGTGATCGGGTACGTTAGAGCGCCAAATAAGAGTTAATGATATCGTATTAAAGTTATTCTTTTCAAAGTTACTTAGTCTTTACATTCGTTATTCATGTTGGCGTATAATTATTGTAAATACGAAGTGTTGGAGCACAAATAGTTGGAACCGCTATAGCATCTCACTATAGGTATGCAACTTATATTTATCTCTTCTTTCTTAAGTTGTATTTAGTCGACAGAATCGGCTACTGATTAGTATCGGTAAGCTATAAAACCTTTTCTTTTACGTAAAATAAGGTATTTAGAAGAGTAATTGTTAAATTGGTATAGTTATAATAAAAAATGATAAATGCAACAAAGAAGCATCTAAAGGTGCACGCCACAGGTAAGCGTTCATAATCTCTTACCCAGAACGTACCTCTCTAAACCGCTCCACGTATTGTTGTTTGGTCTGGTATAGCTATTCGAGACCAATCTATGCATGATGCACTTTGCGTCTTGAAAAAATGCAGCCTGCAGTGTGACACGTTATCGTATACTCTACAGGAATGCACCTTGCAATACAGTGCACTGCCACTAGGCCTATATATACTATCTATGAGGGTATATCGTAATATCCACACTTTGTGATTGTAAAGTCAAGTTTAGGTATGGAGAAATATAGGTCAATTGGATAGCCAATTTAAAATCTTAAATATCATTAAACTTGAAGTTGTTGTTGAAACTATTAATAGTTTTGCAATGTTGTCAATAATATAGATTACACCATATATTATTCGATTGAAAATAACAATAATGATAAAAAATTTATACCTCATGAATTCGTCAAATCACCCCTTTCCGACCATGATTAATTAGTTGATGGAACGCTGGTTGTATTACCGACTATCAAAAAGAGGAAATATTAAGGATAACAAATATATACAAGGCTAAATTTATAATAATGTTTAGTTTCATAGAAAATAGAAGTTGATTATAACTTGGTTATAAAGTTTTGTATATAAGTATTTATTGAAACTTTCATGATATTTTTTAGAAAAAGCGAAAAACTTAAAATGTATTAACTATTAACCTAAAAAGTTTTATCATTTATAATTAACGCAACTGAAACCTCAAAAACTCAAATTTTACGAATTTGAAATCAAGGATTACCTACGAGGTTAAAGATAAAACCATAGGGCAGCCGTACAAAAAGTCATGTAACAATTGATATATACGAGATAGTACAAATAAACCCTTGATTTTCAAAAGGGTTAAACGCGTTTTAGCCAGCCCTTTCACCTCTTTTTATCATTTTTCGGTTCCCTCCTTTCTACTAACGGCTATTACTGTCCCTATTGCAATTAAAGGGGAATAACCTTATATAGATTATATACGGTTTTTGTTTGTTAGATTTAACGACAATATTTGTGTTAATAGGGGGAGACTGAGCGTTGAATACGCCCGTTACATTCATATAAGCTTTAATATATTTGTCTGTTCCACGTAAAATAACCCAATGCAAGTATTTAATAATTAATAACAGCAAAAACGGATTTATTCCCGTTTCCCTTAACGTTTTCGCGCTGTTAGCCGGTTATAGTGTTACCCTCGCGGCGGATATACCTTCCGGACGCCTATCCGCCTTACGGAGGCTCCTTCTCACTGTTGTTAAAGTGGTAGTTAGTAACGTGGTCTAGGTTTACGGATGCGGTATTACTGGTATAGCAGGGTTCCATTATAAATTAAGTTAGGATTGTAGTTAACGTTAACAACAACAGTGATAACGATAATAGTCAGAGGAATACGGGTTTTATCCCTAATTAACTTGTTTTCTTTATCTTCATCGCTACCTCCGTTACGTTTTTCGTTGTCAGAACCGTTGTCTTGCTCAATCTCTCCCAGATTCTTGTTATTCCCGATCGGTAAAATCTGATTCACCAGGAGGCAGCGATAAAGTATTTGGTAGAAACGGTGATAAATTTTATAAAATAGTAGATTCCTTCATTAATGATCTATGTGATTATTGTTGTTATGGTTAATCAGGTCGGCGGGGGTAAAATGTAAATAACGTTGGTGTTGGTAGGCCTTAAACGTTACAATATTGTCGATTCGAATGTTCTTCTTTGAAGTTATAGTAGTATTGCAGTAGTCAGATGGTGGATGTATTATTATAGATTTGGCAGACCACTAGCCGTTCTGCGCAGTAATTTGTATAGCTAAGTACTTGGCCCATATCCTAAAGTGAAGTGTAGCGTATTACATTCGACTTACACCTAATGCGATAAGTCCGTACAAAGCAATACACTTGTAATACGGTTAACTTTACTGCAAGTAAAGTTAACCTAATGTACTGCATATATTACCATTGCAATACTATTCCAACACTGGCGGCTTTTTATTTTTATATCTGTACGTCAGCGTGACTTGCTATCAATTAGTCGCAACCTCTGAAATCCCTCCTTAATTCACGTGCCAACAACACGCCAGACTCCTATTAATTACGATTAATCTGTACTGGAAACAACCTTAATTACGGCCCCTTGTGGCCTTTTTACTTTACCCCTCTAAGGCCTTCGTTCCTTAAATTCTGTATACAGATCCTTCTTTACAAACCTGCGCAAATCAAATACGCCACCACTTGCGTACCCTTTGCCAGTAGTTCAAGCTACTTCCATCATCACCATTGCCCTGGTGGTCTTCAAATTTACCGGGGAAACCCTATTCCTTCATATCACGTATTAGGCGGTTCACGTATCCCTCGATTCGTATAGTTAGAGTATTGCTGTTCACAAATATTTTTATAGCGCTATTAGGCGTGGCCTTAATCATAGAAATAACAGAGTTATCTTTGCCATTAATTTACCGGAACTCATCTATTTTCCGAGCTTTGTATACCTTCCTTATCGCTCTTACGTTTATTATCAAACGTTTTTTATTGGTTGTGCCTAATTTCAATATGCATTCGTCAAGGCTCCGGGAGTCGGTACACACCACTACAGGTATTGGTAGTGAACCCAACTGTTTGGTAATAATCCTTAATATAACGTTATTTACCATACCGATATCAAAGCCTCCAATTTTACCGAAGACTTTAAAGGCCAATACGCTCAGAGTTATACGCTTACATTTGACAGATGTTTAGTGTATAACGCTTTTGGTTACCGTAAACTGATCTTTAAACTTATCCTAATTAACTAATATTATTAGGAAGCCTATTAACGATGTAAAGTTAGTATTATTAGAAAATAACCCGTCCGCAAAGATTATTAGCTTCGCTTTCGTCAGATTTACACAAACAATATTAATTCTTCTTTCTATATGATTCATTTGCTATTCTATCTGCTTATATAACCTGTTAAAGTCGTTATTATACGGGATCTGCATCTATAACGTAATAAAAAGGTTGTACGATGCCTTCGGTTAAGATAACGTAACTATGTAGACTGTACAAGCCCTTTACTCCAGATATTTCGGTACCCCTACCTCGTTAGCATTATCGATTATCTTTAGGCTCGTAAATTACCTCTTTTAGCGTAAGATAATGTAAATGCCGCATTTAACCTTGATAGTATGAATACGGAGTAACGATTCGTTAAAGTCAAGTTATATGCTCTTAACCAACATTTTAACTAACTTATACTTTTAAAGGCCTAACTTTTCGATAACATGTTATTCCGTCGCCACAAATTCGACATCGCCGAAAAAGAGGGTATTGTTAATTTGAATATCTACAATATTGAAGTCTTCGCCCTTTGTAATTAATAGATATGTGTTGAATATTAAATTCTTTATACCTAACCTATTTTTAAAGTATACTTAGTACATTAAAAACCGGTTAAAACCAGCCTAAGCTGATCCATATAAAAGCTTAATATAGTACATTATCGTATTAGCCGGAAACTTTTTCCTCAGCTTTTGTAGTAGTTCTAGCAGTATAATCCGCTCAAAATCGGTAGAAGATTACGTGTAAGTTTACGTAATTTCTCGGCTATTAAGAGTAAGCTGTCCCTTTGTATCAGTAATCAAACTAGTAGTAATAGAAACAATTGAAAGTTGGATAATCTTTTAAATTATAGGCGATTAAATGAATATTTTGTCTTTACTTTTATTACCGTATCTTTAAGCGATGAGCCGTAACTTTTCGTACAACTAGTCCGTGGTCTTACCCTGAACTTTGTGAATTATCTTCGACTTAAAGATAATAATATCTTAGCTTTCGAATTACGGTAACGGCACGAATTATATAACACCCTGTAATAGGAAGCTGTCAATTTCCGTTTAGTCACTTTCCTTAAAAGATTCAACCGATGTATTAATAATACCTTCGGAACGTAACTTAAAGGTAGGCTTTGAATTTGACTTTTCCTTTTAAGACACCTATGCCGTTGCATATACCTTGTTAGGTTTTTTATCTTCATTTTTATCCTTTTCAATATGTATCCTTCTCTTCAGTATTTTTTTACACCGTCGACGTTCCATCAGTTTGTTGATAGTCGGTATGGGAGGGTTATGTGAACTCATTCGTTCGACTCGGAGGTTATCGACGTTAAAATATTTATTAAACTTAAAAGGTTTTTTATACGTCTTAACTTATATGGCTCGAAAAGTTATAAGACCATTAGCAGTTTTAACTACTACGTTTTAGTTGGTAATATTTAAAATCTTATACGGCCTATTTCATTCACCTGGTTTAAGTCACGTAAAGACTTTAATTTAAAGGTGGAGTAAAAACACGTTCATTGTTAAAGGTATATTTTTAATGTTAAGGGTATTATTAAACTAACGGTGTGTAGATTCCTTCCTTAGTTTCTTTAGTACTTTAATATATATTATAATACACTTCTAACTACTTGACGAAGGTAAAGACTTCATTGTTAAACGTGGGTAAGTTCCAAATACCAATAAAATTGGTATAATTCGGTTAAGGCCAATAATATCGTTAAGACCTTTCATCGCCATATGAAAACGTGTTTTTTAACTGGTACAGCTTTCTATTTCCTATGTGAAGATATTACAATCCCTTTGTAAAAGTACGTATACCATTATAATCTTAGTAATACCGTATTAAACGTTTACAGTGACTTATTTTTACTAAATCCCTATTAACTTCACATTAACTTAAAACTATATCGTAACAAAATTGATGCAGGTATCGTAAACTAATACGTTTAATAGGCTAAGGTACGTATCAATTTATAAAGTGAGTAATACTTCCTATATTTCCTTCTCCGTAATAGTTTTCAAGAACTTAACGTTCTGAAAAGCCGTGGCAAAGCTTACGACGTGTAATACTCGTTTACCATTTCAATAAAATACGTCTATAAAGTTTTTCAAATTAAAGTCTTAATATTCCTTTAACGTAAACTTGAACCTTGATAGAACTTGGAAATATAATTGGAAATAATGGAAAAAGCGTTTAATTGACTCTAATGTAAATAGATATACATCTTCGTAACAAACTACCTCTAAAAACTTGTAAAACCTATTAGTTTCCGGGTAATTAAACCTACGATATAATTAACGAAATTCTGCCTCCGTTGAGTCTAACACCATTGCCTTTAATCCTTAGAGATAAAACCAGAAATACCCTCACTTACGGTTAAATAAAAACCTTTTACCGGCCTTTACATATATTAGCTTATTAATGTAAACATCATCCCTAACGCTGAGGTTTTTTATATATTTAAGGTAACTGAGAAAGGGGATAAGGAATTCAAAAATATGAAAAGCAATAGGGGCAACAACAGTCTTTACTATCGTTGTTCCTAGTAAAAATATCTCTTTCCCAAGGCTAAAGCCAACTTTTGCCTTACTAGTATCCGCATGGTCAAGTTCCGTAACAGAATCCGTATCCTTTCGTAACACGATATACTACGAATAGCCTCCTATTAAGTACTGTGCTGCCCCTGTATCTGGTATAATCACTTAAAAGACTTACTTCACGTACCGGTTTTAAATAGTAAAAAGGTGTATAAAGCCAGTGTTTTTATCGTTATGTTGGCGAAAAAGGTCTTTACCTATAAAGAGGTACTAAAATACGTAGTTAGCTAGTTATTAAGTAGCTTCCGGATCAGTACCGGCGTTAACGTTGGTATCTTCGTACCAGCCGATATCTTTCGGCTTATTTTCCTCCTCATTAACTTCACTTCCTTCAAATTACATAACACGCTTTATATAATCCCATTTTAAGGCAAAGGGGTACTACATGTAGTATATTACCTGTTTTACGTGACGCTCAGCGATAATATAACGTATTAATCAACAACTCCATTTACCGTAAATCTCATATATTTTAACCTTTATGTTAAATTTAAGTAACTGACTCAACGACCTTAAAGATAATAAATACCATTGTTCGTAAGTTAAGGTCCGAACCTTACGTCAACCGTAGTTTCCGGGTTATCTGTACCGTCGATTAATATAATACGAACTAAAAGGATCTTTTTTGTTTCTGAATTCTGGAGCTTGTAAGTATATACCAGTCGAGCTGAAAACTCGAGCAATTATGGTCGCCAATGAGGAATGAAGTTAGCTAAAAAAACCCTTCGCAGGTGATATCAAGGTATTATAAGGCGTATTCAGACTTTTTCCTATAGTCCAACATATAAGACCAATTAATAATATTCTAATTCGTATATAATTAAACGAGGTTAATATCGTATTCGAAGTGGCCCTTTATAACATCGTAAAGTTCGTGAAAAAAGGTGAAATTCTTCAAGTGTAGAACGTAGTAATCTTTAGCTTAACCGGTAAAAATACTGGGAAATAACGAGTGAAAACATGGCAACATAACTTTTATCTGGCGGTAAATGTTGAAAAATATGCGTAATTTGACGTATAAAAGGTTTTACAGCTTACCATTATACTATTTTTCTCACTTCCAAATCTTAACGAACGTAGTAATTACCACGTAATCGGTATCCTATATAGGGAAGCGTCAAAGAAAAAGTGTAATATATTGATCATAATATTCGCCTAGCTGGAGAAAAGACTAAGGCTGTTAATGGTATTGATAGGCAAAATCATTACCTTTAACTAAGTTTGGAAAGAAAAAGCCAATGGTTGTATCCATAGTAGGCTCGCGTGTAAAACGGGTAGTTCCTTAATTTGGCTACTAAAACTAAACGTATTAAAGAGGTTGGGAGAAATAGGCCTGTTAGTGTCCGCCGTAGGAAAGTTAGCGATAATCCTCTTGGTATTAAAGGGTTCGGCGAGGCTCCTACTTAATGGACTGATATATAACACCAACATTAATACTTCTGACTTCGTTGGCAACGCTTTCTTTATGCGTTCGACCGCCGCTCAAGGCGTATTTTACGATATCACGTAGAGGTGTTAAGCTACAAAAAAATTTAACGTATTTTTTCTCGCTAACACGCAAAAAGCCTGACTTAACTAAGGTGAAAAAGGAGGTTCCATAAAGCGTATATGTAGGCGTTGTGATTTTTTAATCCCCTTTTCTTTCGACCATGTGTTCTTTGGGTATTTTTCAAGCTAAGCTAGCTAGAAAAGGGTATCCGCTAGCCTAGTAATATTATCCTTTGGTACGTAAATCCCTCGGTATTTAATTTTAGTTTTTAATTTGGATTTAACAGTGTTTTATATTGTTTTTCGTATATGAAGTATCCAGTCTTCGAAGAATTCACAAACTTTGAAAAACACGTCGTTACGATTTTCGTTAGTGTAGTATTTCAGGATAAAACAGCCAATGAAGTTAGTCAAGTTCTTTTCGGTTAATTCTTTATTATAATCGTGTTCTCATAGATCTCCGTTGTAAAACTTGATAAAAACTGTTCCAAAGGCTTTAACTTTATTTATAAATGCCTAACTTAGAGCTATTTTGATGGTTTAACTTGTAGGGGACGTGGTAAGACGTGTAAGGCATAACTTGGTAATCTTCAGCGTGGAAAGCTTGGTATTTCGACGTAAAGTTGCGTAGGAACTTGGAAACTTGAGGACTTGGCGAGTGTTTTAGCGTTCTGGCTTTTTTAGCGCGACTTAGTAATTCTTTCTATTTTAGCTTAAAATGGCATAAAGAGTGAAAAAATAGAATAATAGAAAAGTTTTGTGTAAAGGGTAAGGTCGAAGGTCATTATTGGTAGTAAAGATTAAGGGTGAAAGTTATTTGTTATTTGGCGTAGGGAGTTAGTCGTTTTTGCAGTAGTGATTCCCGTAATATTATTAACTTAGCTGTTTGCCAACTTGCCTTCTTTTGAGAATTTTAACAGTTAATTTTAACGTCTTCAAAAATGATTAATAAAGAGTTTTTGATGTTTTCGAATAGCGATACCGTCGCTACCTTCAATCTGCCGTTAAAACCAACACAGCCTAAAAGTTTTCTCTACTTACTGCCGTTAAAACCGACGAAGTAGTAAAGGCCCCTTACAAAAACCTTTCCTCTAACCTAGCCGAAACATAAAGCGTCATAACCAGAAAGTAGCTTCTACTTTTACTTAGCCAAACTGTGCTTAACCTAATAAACAATGATCAGTGTTAGTAGGCCATAGACGTTGCAATGTTGTCGATTCGAATGGTCTTTTTCGAAATAACAGTAGTGTTGCAGTAGTCAGATGGTAGATGTATTGTTTTAGGTTGGGAGGACCGCTAGCCGGTCTGCGCAGTAATTTTTATGGCGAAGTGCTTGGCCCATGCCCTAGAGTGAAGTGCAGCGTACTGCACTCGACTTAAACTCAATGCAGTAAGTCTGTACAAAGAAATACACTTGCAGTTCGATCAACTTTAATACAAGTAAATTTGACCTACTGCTCTGCATGTAATACTATTGCAATACTGTTCCAACAGTTGGTGGGTATAAAACATAATTATTGCTAGCGGGCGAAGAATCCAAGTATTTTAAGCTATGATTCAATTTCCTTTTTAAAATAAATCGACAATACAGGTAAAAGCCCCGAAATTTCCAAAGTCCAAAAGAAAAACCTGCGTACATGGATCTCGCGTACACATTTATCTATGGGTTTCTAAAAATAATGTAAATAATACTACAATATTTTGAAAAGACTATAAAATAGATTAAATGAACAATATTTCGTTTTCCGTTGTGTCGAATATAACGTCTGTCTCTTTAAACGAAATTCTAATGCCAATGACATAAATATCAAGTCCTTGAAGTCGTATTTCATTGCAAAAAATTAGTATGAAAATGCTGGAATATTTAAGGCGAAAGCGAAGAGAAGCCTGTGTGCTGAGATTTGCTAAACTATGGTCCGAGTTTAATCGAATACATAATTCTCTACCTTTTATAATAAGAGGATATTTTATCCTATGTTTAGGAGTACTACTACTTCTCAATGATATTAATCGTTACTGAGGATAGATATAACTCTACTAGTAATGTGTTACTTATCGCTGTTAAAGCAATTTGATAACTTGTTGCCAATATTTTTGAACCTGTCTGGGACCTTGTTTCTATCTATACCTATATTCTCAGAGCTCTATTTCACCGTACCAATGTTAGAGTAAGACTTGATAGCGGCATGGAAGCTGTTAAAAGTCCACTAGGTCGAGGTAACGAGATCGCTTTTCAGAACCATAACCGGACTTATTATAGATCTAATACATTTTAATACTATTACGGTATTAATTTTGGCGATCACAACTACTATATTACTTTATAACTCTTCCACATTACTATCGCTAATATGGGTTGCCATTTAAAGGTCTCAGATAAAATCTTAAACACAATAGGCTTCCGTATTTACAGGCAACATAATACGAAATTTGAAAGTTTTTGTCTTATTGTCGCGAAAGTTATTAACTTACAGGTATGTATTAACCTAAATGGACTTATGCATTATTAATGTTGTAAATAATGACCGTCATGTGTTAAAAAAAGTTTGCATAAGTAGGATCTGTGCGTTATAAGGGGTATTCAAATTCTATAACACCTGTAACGTCTGCTTGTACCTATTCGCGAAGTGTAGCCACGCTAACTTGTACTTTTCCTTATGCTTGCGGATATAAAATCAACCTATTGACTATTTGGTTAAAGATATAACTTAACGCTTCCTCATTTTTCTTCTTTGTTATTTTCGTCGTCTACTTCATTGTTGCTCTATCCGTGAAATATTGCGTAAAGTTAATGTCGTATTCGAAGTTACTCTTTATTCTGTTGTAAAATTTCATGAAAATATGTATTTTGATTAGGATTTTACTTAGTAGTCCCTATAATAACTCGTGAATATTCCTGAGAATAGTAGACAGAAACTGAAAGAATGAACTTGTATTCACTGATATATGTTACGAAATAGTATTACTTTGATGTTGAGCAAATTATAAGGTTTCATATTACATTGTTTTGTATTACTTCTCATTTTGATAAAGGCAACCAGTAACTTTTACTTTATATTTACTATTTTTACAGGCTTAGAAGATAAGTTTTTATCATTTTCCCAGTCGTTGATGGGGTTTTTCATAACCAACTCAATTCTTAGACCATTAGAATTGTGGTGATCAGAGTATTTGCTCGTTGCCTAGCTCGAGAGATAAAGGTATGTAGTAAGACCTGTGGTGGTTATATGTATGTAGGTGTACCTGCTGCAAGAAGCTTCCCCTTAAGAGACTTAACGATTTTAACAGAAGTTTCAAAGGATTCGATGATAAAGTTTAATTAGCCATTAAATAGCTCCGATGTCAATTCCTTTTAACGCGTTAGATGATGTTACTTCGCATGCTCTACGTCCGCCAAACGCGTACTTCATCTTATGGCGGGTAGAGATCAAATTACTTAAAAAAGTAACAAGTTCATTTCGTTGAGATATACGAATTTGTTACCAGGGTTAGAGGTTTAACTGAGTTAGAAATTTGAGAGTGGTTATAATAGCATATATAAAGGCGATAATAATCGTTAGTACCCTTTCTTTTTCCTTTTATGTTGAAAAAACCACGAATCTTAACTTTAATCTTTAATTTGAGCCAATTTCAAAAGTTTTTCACTTATTCTTCTATTCTTTTATTCGGTATATAGATTTCTATCATTTAAATCCCTATATTGAATATGTACTTATTATTTTTAAAGGTGTCTTTTCCATATTCACAATCTAGTCGTTAAAACACCTACCAAAGTTTTGGAAAGCGTCAGCGTCACCGTCAAAATTTTCGCTGCTGGTTTGGTCAAAGATGTAATTGTTACTGAAGTTGAACAGATACCTTTCAGTTGAGTTTTCGTTAACATTTCTTACCCAAAGATCTTCTTTCTAATGCTTGAAAAAAATTAGGTTCAAAGGCCATGATTTTCTTCGTTCATTTTTAATTGTTCATTGTCACGTTTTGGATAGTAGATTAACGTTAATTCAAGTATGAGTTGATGAATTAAGTCAAGAGACTTGATGATTAAGATAATAGAACATAGCATTTTGAGTGTTAAATCGCATGACATGGCTGTTATGGTTCGACCTACGAAGGTAAGCCAAGTAAGTGCTAAATGGGATTTACTATTGAGGTGCGGAGGAAGACTAGAAGAGGCTACCGTGGCCCAACGTGCAGGGCCCTTGGGCAGTGCCAATGCCCAGCCCATCACGTGCCCTCGCACGTGCCGTGCACGGACCGTGTCCGGCCTCTTCCCGGACCGTGCCCTGTCTACGCCCAGCCTGGGCCCAGGCCGGGCGCTGCCCACCCCATTACGTGCACAATCACGTAGCCTATAGGCTCAATGGCCAACGGCATGAGTCCATGACAATGGCTTGCTTAGCATGACTTCAAGATTTTTGTTGAAGTCGATTGAAATAGCGACTTCAATCTGTTTGCTAACTCATGTGATTGACGACCTTATAATATATAAGAGGGTGAAAATGATGTAAATAGATGAAGTTGATATAAAGAGTAAAGTTAAAAGCTATTTATTATTATAAAGGTTTTAAACTTAATGATTTACTATAGTGGTAGTAATGACTTAGCCGTTTATTAACTATAAAGAACTAAGCCACTTGTTAATTACTTTTTTAACGATCTAGGTCTTGGTCGGTTAATTTTAACGTTTTTGAAGTGAGTTGAATGATGATTTTCAATATTTTCAATAATGATACCGTCATTTCATTGAAAATGTTGCTGTGGATTAGCGTAATTCTGATGACTTTTTTACTTCCAGCCATTGTTGCTTGACGCAGTTAATAAAGATTTTTCGCAAAAATATTTCCTTTACCTTTTTTTTTCCACAGAGCATAACCGAAAAGTAGATTCTTCTTCTACTTAGCTTATCTGTGCTAAACCTAATAAATACTGATCAGTGCTGATAGGTCTTTAGACGTTGCAATGTTGTCGATTCGAATCGGTCGAAGTAACAGTAGTATTGTGAGGTCAAGTGGTGGATGTGTTACTTGAAGTTTGGCAGACCGCTAGTCGGTCTGCACACTAATTTGTATGGTCAATTGCTTGGCCCGTGCCCTAGTCTGAAGTTGGCACTTGCTGCACTTGACTTGTAGTCAATACCGTCAATCCCACAAACAATACAGTCAACTGGCAGCCAGTACAATCAACTTAGAATCTGTATAGTTGACTCGACTGTGCAGCACTCGACTGCTGTTCCAACATATTTGCAGTAACAGTTACAATATTTATAAAATGAATTATCAAAGTATTACCAATAAGGCGAACAAATTGTAGCAATCGAGAACAAATTGTAGCATTTGCAGAGCTACTGCTTCTTATTTCTTTTACAACACTTGATATAGGTTTCGTTTGGTTGAAAACACATCAAAAAATAGTTTATACTGCAACCATGCGGACATACTTGGCTTCACTACCAAACCCAGAAGATTTGTCTACATGCTTGATAAGTCAACAAGATCGCCGTATAGACAGACTAATGAATTTCACTTTTCAGCTAAATATGAATAAATAAATTGATTGAATAAGTACATATTTCACTGTACAACTCGTTTTGGTATCATAGTTACGTAATGTGTACATACGTTGAATTGTATTGGTTCAATATGTATTAACATCCATGGCAGCTTTTCGTAATATCGTGTTTATTGGCCAAAGATCAATACTTCATGTACTTCGTTTTTGAATACTGGCTAGTTACTTGGGTATTTTTTTGTCGCGGCCAATATTTGAAACGTATTTATTTTAAATTTTCGCACGAGGCGTGTTTTGTTCCTCGATTTAGTTTATCTTCCATTATCTTTCTCCTGATGTGGCTAATTTTGTCTGATATTTCTGTTCGGCCGGTCAGCAAAGAAAACGTGTTTATACTCATGAGTAAGGTTATAGACATTCCACCTTGCCAACGATCTTTGTAACGACCTCTTCACACGTCAGCCATCATCTTTCTCCTGTTCCAAGGACTCTCCGTTCGTTGTGTATCCACCTGTACGTTGTAATTGTAGACCTCACATATTCGTTACAATGTCCAACTCGGTCCTCTCCTCTCATTTTACTAGTAATTCATCCTTACGATGTTACCAAGTACGATATTGTTTAACCTATGTTACAACATCTGAGGATCCACACACGATCTATTGGTTGGTTGAGCACATGCCTCTTGGATGATAGATCTTATATGGATAACTTCCTCGTTTACGGCTTGAGATCCGATGATCGCGTCTGTAGCGATACCAATGAGTCGAACTTGAGATTTGATAATGTCTGGTGCAGTCCGTATATGTCACTCATGTGGCTGCCACTCGGTTACTCATGTGATTCATGCCGTGGGAATTTTTGTTTTTGGTAAAGAGAGTAGTTAATACCTAAGTATATCTAAGGAGTGTGAAAAGCGTTGTATCAAACAACGCCCCAAAACTGCTTGATCTGTCGCACAGGCTGTCGCCTTTGCGACAGACAATTGTTACTTGATATTACCACGTTTGCGCAATTCATATTAATGACTATAAACCGCCTGAAGCCATTACCCAACCTTTCTTCAAGTTTCGATCCTCCCTCTCCTCCTGTTTGGAAAACCGCTTATGCGGTAAACTCGCGGCGGGTCGCTTTAGCTTTATCAGCCTTCGCAGCCTTCGCAGCAGGCGGAGGTGGCGCGGCCGCGGGCGCGGCAGCGGGCGCAGCACCCGCAGCGGGCGCAGCACCAGCAGCGGGCGCAGCACCAGCAGCGCCGTCCTGCTGCTGGACAGCGAGGCAGCCGCCGAAGGGGCCGGCGGTGCTGGTGTTGACGAGCTTGACGATGCAGACGTTGGACTGGCCGTTGACGGTGCCGGTGCACTTGGTGCCGGCGGGGACCTGGGCCTTGAGCGGGAAGTCCTCGTTGACGTTGGTGGCGCGGCGCGCGATGCCGACGGCGGCGAGGGCGCGCGTGAGCACGGCGCCGCGTCGGGTGACGCCCTTCTTGCCGTTGCCGTTGGTGCCGGGCACCTGGGTGGTGACGTCCATGGCGGCCCAGGTCTCGCCGGTGCCGTCGGTGTTGATCAGCGCCTTGTAGGGCCCGAAGCCGTCCGTGGTGACGACGTGGATGGTCGAGTCGACGGAGCCGCCCTCGGCGGAGATCTGGGGCAGCTGGTTGCCCGAGTACACCATGGCCTGCTTGACGCCGGCCTGGATGTCGTTATCGCCCTTCGAGGTCTTTCCGCAGCCTTGGGCGGCGTCGCCCTTGAAGACGGTGGTGTCGGGCTCGGTGACCTTGTTGCGGCCGGCGCCGGGGATGGCCGGGTCGATGCCCATACCGGTTCCGTTGCCGCCCAGGTTTCCAGTGGCGACCGCGATCTTTCCGTGGGCGGCAACGAGAGGGGACGCTGCCAGAGCGAGGACGAAGAGCTTGGAGAACATGTTGAAGGTTGTGTTGAGGCTGGTGGGGCTTATTGTGGTGGGAATTATGTGATTATACGAATGAAAAACAAGTTCAACTGCAGCCAGGCAGGAAGTGTAATAAGGGGGGGAGGAAAAGGTGGGTGAATATGTTGTTGCTGAAGTGATGATGATGGAGAAGGAGAGAACGTTGAAGGGAGGTTATGATGGCATGCCTTTATACAATTCAGGAGAGGTCTAAGCTGCAGGCGATGGCCTCCCACCCGTTAGCCGCCGCTATCTTTTGACTGGACAAATCATGGCGGAGGGGGCGTAGTCCAGACAAGTTAGCAGGAGGAGCTGGAGCGTCTCGCAGGCGTGGGTCGAAAGCCGCCATGAGATGAAGCCGCCACATGGTGACATGGCTTCCGCTGTGGAGTCTCCGAGTCGTCTGGTGGCTAGTCGAGCGCCAGATCGGGACAATTAGGAGAGCCAAAGCATCTCCAAACTGGCAGAGACCCAATGGCCGGTGCCACTGTGCCGTCCAAAAAGACCGGACGTCACATTACCCTCAGGCACCTGGACGACGGTGCCGTACTGTATGCTCCGAGCGTAGAATCTCAACCCGTGGCCAGTTTCGATTCCTTGGGTCGAAACCAGGAATCACAGTTGCTGCTGCTCACGCCAGTCCAAGGGGCAAACGGGCACGGCTCTCTTGGCTTGCTTCTTGCCTGGTCGGGCTTCGTCAACACACGGGCGAGACGGGTTCATGAGGGGAGCTGTGTGCCATACATGAACATACAACAGGCTCGTACATTCATTTGGATTTGTCGCAGGGACATGTGCAACACCTGTCCTGGGTCCATCTCAGCAGATTGTTCCGATTTGGCCATCGGGACCATGGAGCGACCATTTCGAGCCAAGCGCTCCCAAATCAAGCTACCATCTTAGCTGCGTTCCATGACCTGCACAGCGTACCCGGCCAGGGGAAGTTCCACGTAGCTCCGTCTTCATCAACGTATGAGCAATGTCGAGAGTGTCCATCGCTGAGAGTTACTGAGCGGTGGTTGTACTGTATCGCTCGCTGATTAGCAGCAGTCTTGGAAAGGCGCCATTGCAATACAGAGATCGTAAGCACATATGGAAATTAAGGACCAGAATGAACAGATCATGGTTTCGTGTAGCTAAGACAGTTCACACGCCTCCAAGCGTATCGAGGCCCTGCTTAAGCTATGCCTTCAAATATCCGCGTTACTCTATTCTTGTTAGCCCAAATCCGTCCCTTCGAATCTGCCTACCATGACATACATTTGGGTATTCGCCTGGAATGTACCGTAGTCAATGTAGTTGCGCAGCTACTCTTCACGGGTGGCGGAGGACTGCGTACTAAGACTGTTGATTCAATCACACCCCCAGACACAACAACACATTTCCTGGCCGCTACGATCGGCCTGGAATGCCCAACAATGACAAAAAATAGCACATGAGAAAGAAATTAAAATTGAAAAATCAACAAAATCGGAACGAGATCAAACAATATCTTTCGCTTGCCTGAATTTATTCGTTCTTGTATCTCCGCTATGCAAGAAAACATATAAAGTTGTTGTCAATGTGTACGTTTCTCCTATAATTTTCACGGTACCGCTTGACACGTAGAACACTGCTTAGAAAACTGTGTTATTGTTGATAGGCCTAGCCTGTTGATAGGCCTTTAGACGTTGCAACGTTGTCGATTCGAATCGGTCGAAGTAACAGTAGTATTGCGTGGTCAAATAGTGGATGTATTGTTTGTTCTAGGTTTGGCAGACCGCTAGCCGATCTGCACAGTAATTTGTATGGCCAATTGCTTGGCCCGTGCTCAACTGTGAAGTGTGGCCTATTGTATTCAACTTACACCTAGTACAGTAAGCCTACACAAAATAATACGCTCAACTTGTAGTTAGTATAGTTAACTTTACTGCAAGTAAAGTTGACCTATTGTATTGCATGTAGTATTATTCCAATACTGGCGGCTTTTTAGTTTGTGCGCGTATGCCAGTGTGGTTGATTAATATTTTCCGGTACGCGCTGAATTGCGACCTTAATCGCTGGCTAGACCCCTGTTAATTCCAATTGGCCTTTACATCGAATTGTACCTAATTGTATGCGAATCAACCCCGTTTGCCGTTAATTGCCCCACGGCTCCAAGGTACGAGTTTATCAATTACCATAAAAAGTTCGTCCGCTAGATGCCTTTATAAACTTCAACTTTAACCGTGCTAATCAAATAAGTCTACATCGTTCATTCCCTAGCAGTTTTCCAGTTTGCCAGCATATCTCTGGTCGTCGTCACGTGACTTGGGCTTACCGGTTGGTCTATTAACGTAGCCCTCAATACGTATAGTTAGCCTATTATTATCCACAAACCTTTTCAGAGCCTTATTCGGCGCTACCTTAGTTATATTATGAATAAGATTGTTTTTACCGTTAATCTATCAGAATTCCTTCATTTTCATCCCTTTGTAGGTTTTACGGAGCGTTATTACGTTGATTATCAGGCGTTTTTCGCGAGTGGTTCCGTGCCTCGGAAGGTATTTGAAAATATTTTTCGAGTCGTAACATATTACCATCGGAATAAGAAGAAACTTTAGTTGTCTGGTTATAACGTTAGAGGTTTCCTATAATGTTATACCTATAGAAAAGCCTGTTATTATACCGTAAACCTCCGAAGCTAACACGTTACGTATAATTATTTAACACTTAACAAAGGTTTAGTAAATTAGGCTACCGATGATATAAAGTTAGTTTTTCATCTAATTTTTGTTAAAAAGGGTTCTTATAAAGATGACTTATAAAGATAGGTCAGTGTTATTCCTAAAGAACTTATCTGTAAAGATTATTAACTTAGCTCTCGAAAAGTCAATTGTGATTATATTCATCCCGCGAACCAAATTCCGCATTTATTACTCGAACCTTTTATTTAACCGGTTAAAGTATTTATTAGCTGGCTGTTGGTAGGCCTTAGACGTTGCAACGTTGTCGATTCGATTGGTCTCTAAAGTAACAGTAGTATTGCATTGGTCATATGGTAGATGTATTATTCTAGGTTTGGTAGACCGCTAGCCGGTCTACACTGTAATTTGTATGACCAACTGCTTGGCCCGTGCCCTAAAGTGAAGTGCAGTATACTGCACTCGACTTACACCCAATGCGGTAAGTCTCCACAAAGCAATACACTCAACTTGTAGTTCAGTACAGTCAACTTTACTATAAGTAAAGTTGACCTACTGCACTATATGTAATACTATTCGAACACTAGCGGCTTCTTTTTTTTTTTTTTTTTTTTAGTTTGTGTGCGCTCGCCAGTGTAACTAACCAATCTTTTCTGGTTACCACAAAATTACCTCCTCGTTAACTGGACAACCCACTGTCAATTCCAGTTAACTTCCATACTAAATTACACCCAATTGCATGCAAATCAACCCCATTCGGCCTCAATTACTCCGCTGCTCCGAGGTCCGAATTCAATAACTCCTACAAAAATTTCTTTCGCCTCAAATCTTTACAAACCTTCACTTTAACCGTGCCACTCAAATAAGTCATTTTCAATCCACTGGCAATTTTCCAGTTTGCCGACACATCCCTATTATCAGTCACGTAATCCGGGCTATTTGTGCGGTTTATTAACGTAACTTTCGATTCGTATGATTGACTTATTGCTGTCTATAAACCTTTCCAAGGCTTTGTTTAGTAATGATTTTGTTATGGTGTCAGCAGTGTTTTCTTGGCCATTAATTTATTGTAATTCGTTAATCTCCCTCCCCTAGTTAGCTTTACAAAGTGCCATTACGTCGATTATCAGGCGTTTTTCACTAATAGTTTCGAGCTTCGAAAGGTATTTGAAAAGGCTTTTTAAATTGGTACAGATTACCACCAGGATAAAAGGAATTCCGAGCTTTTCAATAATAAGGTTAAGGGTTTCCTATAGTACTATACCTATGTCGAAGCACGTTATTATGTAATAAACCTCCGATACTAATACGCTTTATATAATCCTTTTACACTTAACGGAAAATCAGTGGATTAGGTTACCGATAACACTAAACTAATCTTTCCGTCTATCTTAGTGAACGAAAGTTATTTAAAAGCCGATTTGTAAAGAAAAATAGGTGTTATTTGTAAAAGACCCGCCTGTAAAAATCATTAACTGGGCCTTTAAAACGTAGATTAACACTGTATTAATTCCGCAGTCCAGGTTTCGCCTTTACCACTTTAACCTTTCATTTAGTCGATTAAAGTCTTTATCCGTTGGTATTTATATTTATGCCGCGATCAATAAATAGTAAAAAGATTTTGATTTACAAAAGGTGGTAATATAATTACCACATATATTTTATTCCAAGTACAGTTAATCTCTTACCTTATTAGTCTTGTCGATTATTTCAAAAGCAACACCTTGGATCTTTTATAGAAAGCTTAAGCAGGTATTAATCTCAATATTTAGATAAACGATTTATTAAAATTAAATTGATTATTTTTCGTTAATGTTTTTACCGACTTATAATTTTACAATTTAAAGTCTTTGATAGTTTGTCATCCTAGTATTATATAACCAGCTATTCGGAAGAAAAGGGTATCCATAATTTACATACCTATTACAATTAAATCTACTTTTTACGTTATCAACAAACATGAATCGTATATTAAAGACTTTAACGCTTGACGGGATTTAAAGTGCGATTAATGGGTTAGGAACCAGTAAACACCTACTTTAACCAACCTATATAGTGATTTAATACATCGTATTACCGTTTTTAAAAGTGAATAATATGTAGATTTTACGACAGTTTCAATAATACGATTCTTTATAAATTCTTTGTTAATTATATGTAAGTTTATGTATTGTTACGGTTATTAAGTATAACATTGCTTTTAGTTTTGCCTAACAAACTTATTACTAAAGTAAGTACAAGGCGTTAATTTTTTTTAAATCGTGAACGAATATGTAGAGATTTAATCCTTATATTTATCGCCGTATCCTTACGCGATGAATGGTAAATTTTCGTACGGCCGCCCCGTAATTCTGCCCTCAACCGCATAAATAATCCTCGATTAAAAAATATTAAAGTTCGGGTTTAAAAAGTTGATGTCGGTTTTCAGCATAAATTATATAACACCTCCAGTTTCTAAACCGTTAATCTCAAACCTATCGCTTTCCTTAAAAGGTTTGCTGAAAGTTCTAATGATCTCTTATACCCTAAATTTGACTTCCATGTTTTCGTTATCCTTTTCTTTCCTATTTATCTAAGTTGTATTATATGTACGGTCTGATGTGTATTCCTGCTTTTTTATTCTTTCCATTTTTTTCGGGGGTTGCCTACTCCGGCGGCGTTCTATTGGTTTATCAACAGTAGATAGAAAAGGTTTGTATTAACTTGGTCGTTTTTCTTTTGGAATCTAGGGATTTTCATCTTCGGTACATCTAGTATAACTCGTAACCTAAATGGTTTAGGAAAATATAAGGCCTTTAATAGTTTTTAAAATTACTTTAGAGTTTATAATACTTAATATCTTTTATAGCTCTTTGAATTTACCTGGCTTTTGCTACATAAGGACTTGAATTTATAACGACAAAGAAAGCACGTCGATCGTTAAAGGACCATTTATATTGTCAAGAGCGTTATTAATCTAACGGCGTGTTAATTCCCATCGGAGTTCCCTTCAAACTTTGCTATATACCGCAGCACGCTTTTAAGTACTTGCCGAAGGCGGAGATTCGTTCGTCAGGCGTAGGTACGTTACAAAAACTATAAGCGTTGGTACTAAGCCTTTAAGAACTACGTTGTCATTAAAGCCTTCTACTACTATTTATAAACGTGCCTCCGAATTTGTAAAGCTTCTAACTTCTAACATAAAGATATTATACGTTCATCGAAGTAGGGCGTATACCTTATTAATCTTCCTAATACTCTATTAGGCTTTTATAAGTACCTATTAACACCAGATACCTATTATCTTATCATCCTTTCAAAACTTTGACGCCGCCAAATTAGTCACGGTATCGTAAACGAGAATATCAGGTTAACCTAGGTACTTATGGAACAACAACATCCTCAAAGCTTTTCATATATCCTTTACCGAAAGGAAATTTAATAATTTAACCAAGTAAATAGAGTTTATGAGGTTAACAACGCATAAAACAGGCTTATTATCGAAGTGAAACATATTAACAAAAATCTTGTAATTAAATTCTTTATCGTTTTTCAGTATAACTTTAAATTTATTTGAGGCTTAAATATATCATTAATAGTAGTAATAATGCCTTTTCAATAGCTAATAGGGTGAATTATTCTACATCGTTATAACTTACGGACTTTAGAACCTTATATAACTTGTCAACAACCGTGTAGTTGAAACACTTGTGTAATTAATGTACTTCCGGTTCCTTGAGGTTTAATACCACTACTTCCAGGCCTTAAAAATAAAACCATTGGTATCCCTACTTAAAGGTAAGTAAAAACGTCCGGCTATTTTGAACTATCTAGTCTCCATTAACGTTAACATTAACGCCGAGAGTTTTTATATCCTTTAAGTCAAGTAGGAAAAAGGTAAGATACTTAAGGATATAAAATTTAATCGCTTCTATAACAATTTAAACTACCGTTATCCTTAGTAAAGATATTTTTCGCTTCAACTAAAGTTAACTATAGCTATACTAACGTTATGGCGATAAATTTCAATAGCTATAGTACTTTTCCTCCGTAATACCACATATTACGAATAGCCTTCTGTTAAGTACCTTACCCCTCTAGTGTCTGGCATAATACCTTAAAACGTGTGATACGCGTAAAGATGGCGAAGGTTAAAAGTATATAAAGAAATAGGGGTATAGTTGAGGTAAAGGTAAGGGTTTTTACCACCCAAACGGTATAGAAAAGCATGGTCGGCTAGTTACTGGGCCGCCGTACCAAAAGTAGTATCTTTGTACCACTTGTTTTGCTTAAAAATATTCGCGACGTTATTTAACTTATCTCCTTCAACATCCGCGACTTAATGTAAATAATCTTATTTCAAAGCAATAAGGTATTAAATGTGGTACGTTGTTTTCTTGTTATTACGCTCGGCGGGAGGATGTCGAGTTAATCAACAGGCAGCTTTGCCACATATTTAACATCTCTTACTACTATTACGACGATAATACTTACGGTTAACAAGTCATCCTATATCTTGTTAACGTTAACTTGGGTGTTACTTTTAATTTAATGCTGAGGTTAATAAGCCCAAATTTAAACGTTATAAATTTCCGTACTTAAAGTCGATATAATTCATTATTATAACCTTTTCCTTGTCCAAGTTAAAGAAGTTAGCAGCTTAAAAATACATACCAAACGAATTTGGTATACGTGTCATTACAGTAGTAAACGAGGAACGCAACTGGTTAAAAAAGCCTTCGTAAGTGGCATATGGGCGTTATAAAGCGTATTAGAATTCGCTAACACCTGTGACTACTACCCATACCTATTCACGAAGTATGGCTTCACTAACATAAGCTTTCTATATTACTTTTTTTGAATATTATTAACTTTCTTAGTATTTAATTAAAAACATCTATTAGTAATTTCTCATTTTTTTCTTTTCTATCATTGTAGTTCACTTCAAGTAGCCCAGTTTTTATGGTATTACGCGTGGTGGACGTTGCGTTCGAAGTAACCTTTTATATTATCGTAAATCTCGCGAAACGTGGTATCGTTTGTCAGGAAGGTTAAGTAGTAGACTTTGACGTAAATTATAAGGATTCCTGGAAATAATAAGTGAAAACCGGAGGATAGGACCTCCATCCACTTACAAATATTTAGGAAAGATATTATCTTAATGTCTAAAAGGTTGTAAAGCTTCCCGTCGTACTTCTTTATATTATCACAAATCTTAGCAAAATTATTTATAATTTTATAATTGAAGTTAACCAGTTGAACAGATTTTCGAGATAAGTCGCGATAATCATTCTTGCCTTAAATTGTATTTACTAACAGTTTATACTTTAGTACTTTCAAAACACGATGTTAGGGATAATGTCTATTTTTTTGGCCCGAAGGGTAAAGTTTTATGGTAAAACCTGTAGTAGGCTCGCGTAGGTAGGAAAATATAAAGGGAAAATGTTTTGAGGAATTTGGCGATTAAATTGCCAAAGGGCGATGAGTACTTAAAGGTATCAGGAAGCCTGTAGATTTTATTTAATTAATTAGTGAGAAATACCGTCATCAATACCCTTATCCGCGTTGGCGACCGTTGCTTTACGTGCCCTACCACTACTAAGAGCGTACTCCGCGTTATCACCTAAAAGTACTAAATCACCTAACAGGTCAACAGGTTCTTTATCTCTAACGCGTAAAAAGGCTTAACCTAGTTAAAGGTAAGTAAAAGATTCTTCAAACTGTGTATATTGGCTTTAAGATACTTTAACGCCTTTTTCTTTTCCTTCAATATCTTGAGATTTATAATTTTAAAAGAAGTTGTCTTATTAAACTAATTAAAAAATATTTTTGGTAGTCAAACCGGTGTTTTATCAGGAATTTAAATACCACGGCGTGTAACCTCCTTCTTTAACTTAGTCTTAACCATACCTTGGATTATTTTCCATATATTAAGTGTCTAATAGATAACAAATTCGCGAAAGTTTTATAAAAATGCGGGTACCGCCACTGTATTCATTTTCGAGGTCCACGTCGATAATATACTACCCAATGTAATTGGTTAAGTAGGCTTCAGTTAAGGTCTCATTAATATCCGTAATCCAAAGTTATCGTTCTTAATAGTTGAGTAAAATTAATCTGAAAGCTTTAACTTTCTTTATATATTCCTAATTTAGAGCCATCTAAGCCGTTCGGCTTATGTAGGGTGTATAGAGTAAGTAACTTAGTAGTCTTGGGCGTAAGAAACTTGATGTTTTGTCGTAAAGTCGCGTAGGGATGTGGCGACTTGGCGACTTGTTAACTTGGCGTAAGGTGGCGCAACGTAGCTTTCTTGGTGTAACTTGGTGTTTTCACTCCAAGCAACGACCCTAACGATTAAAAGAACTGAGAAAGTAATAAAAGTAAAGTATAGGTAAAAGTTTGGAATAAATGGTAAGGTTAAAAGTTGTTAGTAGTAGTAAAGGTCTAAGTTTGTTTATTGTGGTTATAAAGCGTAAGAATTTAGTTCTTTTTCTGTAGCAGTAATACTCGTAGTAATACTAACTTAACTATTTACCAACTTGCTGAACTTTAAAAGTTCTGATAGTCAATCGTAACGTCTTTAAAAAGGATTAATAAAGTTTTTTTGGTAATTTTAATAACGATGACGTCGGTACCTCTTAGCTACTGTGAAAACTAACGCAGCCTCAAACTCTTTTCAACTTACTGCCGTATAGACCGACGAAATATTAAACGCCCTTCGCAAAAACTTTTCTTCTACACCAAAGGTTGTATAACTCAAAACGTAACTGAAAAGTCGCTTCTTCTTCTACTTGAAATATTTATGCTTATACTAATAGGCAGTCAAGAGCTAATCAGTATTAATAGGCCTTAGACGTTGCAACGTTTTAGATTCAATTGGTCTTTAAAGTAATAGTAGTATTATATTAGTCACATAGTAAATATATTGTTCTAGGTTTGGCAGACCGCTAGCTGGTTTGCACTATCATTTGTATGGCCAATAGTTTGACCCGTGCCCCAAAGAGAAGTGTAGCGTACTGCACTCGACTTACACCCAATGCGGTAAGTCTCCACAAAGCAATACACTCAACTTGCAGTTCATTGCTTTTAACGTTACTGTAAGTAACGTTGACCTACTACACTGCATGTAATACTAGTCTAATACTAGCTTTTATAATTGTGGTATGATAAATAGGTCGTACGATACCTTCGGTTAGTATAATTTGACAATATAACTGCTACGGTCAAGTTATTCAAGGTACTATTGGTTATTAGTTACGTTATATTTGTAGATTATAACTAAATTGATACCCTATCATTGCTAGCAATAACTCAAGCTAATATTAATATCAAATATACGGATTAAAGATTTGTTAAAGCCAAGTTAATTACCCTTTGTTAAAGTAGTTACCAGCTTATAATTTCAGAACTTGGAGTTCTTAATCACCCATTCTTCTAATGTTATATAGTCAGCCGTTCCGACGAAAAGAGTATCGTTAATTTGTATACTTATTAGGCCGAAGTCTTTTTCTTACGTTATTAGTAAATACGAGCCGTACATTAAAGACTTGATAGACAATTTTAAATTGAAATACAATTGATAAGTTGAAACCAAATGAATGTTCACATTAACTAGTAAGTATAGTGGCTTAATATATTGTATTACCGTTCTTAGCAGGTTGATTACATGTAATTACTGTAGTAACTCAAATAATATGATCTGATATAAATTTGTGCTACTGACGTATATGACTATTTTATATTACGGCTATGAAGCGTTAATTTTCATTTATTTTGGTTACCTAACTTGTTACTTAAATAAACACTAAGCGCTAATCTTCTGAATCCTTGACAACCACGTGAGGATTTATGTTTTGCTCTTATAGCTGTATTATTCAACGACTATATGTCACCTTTCGTCCTGCTGCCGCGGACGTTTCCCTTTAACTTCGTAAATAATCTTTTATATCAAGCTTAAAATATTCGGGTTTTAGAAGTTAAAATTAGCTTTTAATATAAGTTCTATAACCCTTTAAGATAATAAACCATCAATTGTAACCTTATATATTATCCAAAAAAGTTTACTGGCGGTTTTCATCTTTTTTTCTATTCGTAGATTTGATGTTAAGTTTTCGTTATCCTTTCATTTTTGCTTATTCCAGTATTACTACAAATGTAACCAGTTATGTATTCCTTCTTTTTAATGTTCCTCTTTTTCGGTGGTAATTCGCACTAACAACGTTTTACCAGTTTGTTGATAACGTTTGTGGAGGGTTTGTATGAATTCAGTCGTTAGGTTTGTAAGTCTTTATTGTTGGTATACTTAATATAAAGCTTATCCTGGTCAAATTGACAAGATACAAGATCGTTAGCAATTTTAATAATCATTTCGGAGTTTACAATATTTAAAACCTTATACGGACCTTTTTATTTGCTCGGCTTCCTTTATACAAGTACTTTACTTTGTAATGATAAAGTAAATACGTCGATCATTATAGGGCCGTCCTTAGTATTAAGGGTATTATAAACCTGGCGATATTCCAATTCCCTTCGTAATTCTCTGAAATATTTTCTGTAAGCCGTAATAGGCTTTAGGGTACTTATTAATCGCGGTTATTTACTCGTTAGAATTAGTTACGCTTCCAATACCAGCAGTGTTGATATTAATCCGTTCGAGTCTATAGTATAGTTTAGGCCCTTCACTGCGATCCAAAAGCGTTCCTTTGAATCCGGGATGCTTCTAATTTCCAGTGTAAAGATATTGTACGCTTGGCGAAGTAGGGCTTGCGCCCTTTTAACCTTCCTAATACTTGAGAAACCCTTTTTAGACACTTATTTACACTCAATACATATTATTTTAACGTTTTCCTAGAATTCCACCATCGTAAAATTGGTACTGGTGTCGTAACTAACAAAGTGAAGTGAGTCCAAGTACGTGTTAATCAATAATATCCTTAATGTTTTTTTTTTCGTATCCTTTATCAAAACGGAAATTAAAAACTTTTCTTCGTAAAAAGAGGTTACCAAATCGACGACATAAATAATAGGTTTATGATTTAGGTAAAATACATTAATACAAACCTCGTAGTTGAAGTCTATGTCATGTTTGAGTATTGAATTAAATCGCTACGGGGGTAAGGAATATGTTTGTCAATAGTAACAGAACTTTTGAATGGCTTTTGAGGTAGAGTATTTCACATATTCATGCCCCAAAATTTGAGGACGCTTTATAAACTATTAATAGTTGTGTGGTAAACGCGCCAGCATAATTAATGTATTGCCGGATTTTTAAGGTTCAACACTACCTTCTTAGGACCTTAACAAAAAAATAAAAGTGCTTTTACTTAAAGGCAAGGGAAAACCTGTAGATTTTTTTGATTAGCTCGTTTATATTATCCTTGACGTTAACGCTTAGAGTCTTCACATCCATTTATTTGAAAAGAGAGGGTCAAGAATTGAAGGATATGAAATATAAATACTACAATAACAGTTTAAGTTACCTTCATAACTAATAAACATAGTTATTTTCCTCCTCTGAAGCCAACTGTGGCCTTGTTAATATAGTAACAATTAATTTCAATTTTTATAGTACTTTTATCACGTAATAACACGTATTTCTAATATTAGTTGGTTAACTGTTTAATTTTTACTATATACAACATAAAACGTTAAAACGGGTAATCCGCGTAACGATTGTGCAAGTTGAAGGTGTATGAGAGATTAGAGGCTTCATTTGGGCAGAGTTAAGGGTTTTGACCACCCAAGCAACATAGGAAGTTATAGTAGGCTATTTATTAGTCTGTATTGGGAGTATTGTCTTTGTGTTATTTAATTTACTTATGGGTATTGTCACCTTTAACTAGTTTATTACCTTCGAATTTTGTGATTTAATTTAAGTTTTTTTTTATAGTTGTAGGGTATTTGATATAATATATTACCTTTTTGTCATTTCGCTCGAAGATGAGGTACTAAGTTAACTAATAGCCAAACTTTCCATAAATCTAATATCTTTTACTACGATTATGACGATAATACTTGCGGTTAATAAGTCTATTAAAATTTTGGTTTTATTATGCGCTAACGTGGTCGTTACCTTTAGTCTGTGGTGAATAGTCCAGACCTTATGCATTAAGGGAACCAGTAGCCGTATTTTCTGTCGACGTAACTAACTACTGTACTGTTTTCGTTATTAACATTAGGGAAGTTGCCGGCTTAGGGGTAAATACTAAGCGAGTTTGGTGTACTTTCTATGATAGTATAAACGAAAGACGTAACTGGTTAAAAAAGCCGTTATAGGTGGTATTTAGGCGTTATAATGCGTATTTAAACTTTCTAACGCTGGTAGCTATTACACGTAAATATTCGTGAAGTGTGGTTTCGCTAGTGTAGGCTTTCTCTATTAGTTACTGATATAATATCAGATTATTAAGTATCTGGTTAAATATATCTATTAGTGTTTTTTGATTTTTCTTTCTCGTTATTATTATAGTTTACCGTGTGGTGACCTAATTCGTATAGTATTGGGCGAGGTGGACTTTGTATTCGACATGGCTTTTTATACTATTATAGACTTCACGAAACGTAGTATCTCGAGTTAGGAAAGTTTTTTAGTAGTTCCTGGCGTGCTTTATAAGGATTCCAGAGAATAGGGTGTCAAAACTAAAAGAAGGAACGTTGATTTACTTGTAAATGTTTAAAAAGGTTATTATCTTCGTATCAAAGTAGTTATAAGGCTTTCTATTGTAATTTTTTGTATTTTTCCATTTTTTTCGGATTCTGTGAAGAGCTTGTAGGTCATGTTAACTGTTTTATCTGGTTTTAGTGGCAAGTTTCGATAATTATCATAGTTTTCATTGGTGTTTCCTATAATTTTTAACTTTGGAGCCTCCGAAATACGGTATTGAAAGTAATTTCCACACGCCTAACCGAGGGGTAAAGTTCTGTGATAAGATCTGTAATAAGCTTTCGCGTATAGGAAAATCTTTAGTAGAAAGGCACGTAGAGTACTTGACGATTTTTATTAAATTATAAAAGGCTTAATAATCTTACTTAATTGACTGGTGTAAAACGCTGACCTTGATGTCTCTAGCCGTATTGACAGCCATTGCTTTACGTGTTTTGCCGCCTCCAAGATCGTACTCCGCCTTGTTATGTTAAGGTACAGGGTGGCCGAGAAGGTTAACAGGTTCTTGATTGAGAGCGCATAGAAAGGTTTAACTTAGCTCAGGGTAAAGTGGAGGTCACCTAAAACGCGTGCGGTGGTATTAAGGCTTTTTATCTTCTTTTCCCTGAGCCCGCAGGTTTTAGGGGTACTTTTCAAGTTAGAATTAATTGTTATTGGTTTTGGTTCACCTGGTAGAGATTATTTTTGCTATATAGATACCTCAACGTTTAATTTCATTTGTTAACTTCGATCTAATCCCTCTTCAAACCTCTTTTCACATGTTTACAATTTAGTAGTTCAAAAGTTATGGTACTTGAAAAAAGCATTGTTCGCGCGGTTGAGGTTTTCGTCTTTATCGTGGTTAACGATTTAAAAACTAATAAAGTTGACTAGAATCTTTTCCGTTGAGTTTCAGTCCATGTAGTATCCTCAAAGCTCTTTATTGAATTGGTTGGTAAAGTAGGTTCCGAAAGCTTTAATTACTTCTTTACTCATAGGGTTGATAATTGCTTCGAAATGGGCTTTGCCGGTAGATATCTTAAAGTTTTTGCTGGCGTAGGGCGTGGGGTTTAGTGTTTTGGCGTAAAGTGGTGTGGGAACTTAGCGATTTAGTATAGTGTCGCATAACGTAGATTTTTCGGCGTGACTTGACGATTATTTGTTTAACTTGGTATTTTCACTCGTAATAGAAATCTTAACGATTGAATTGGCGTAGGGAAGTAAGAAAGAGTGAAGTAGAGGTAGAGGTATGGTGTTTCGGAAAAGGTCAAAGGTCGTTTGTGGTTGGGGGTAGAGGTTGTTTGTTGTAACACAAAGATAATACTATTTTTAAACATTTTCAACTAAATAGAATTTCTCCCTTCTGATTTTAAATCACTTTTATTCGAAATCCTTACAAAGCTTCCTAAGAATTATTATTCAACCTTGATAACCCAAACAATCACCTTCTGCGAAACTTATAATAATAAAAAAAGTCACTTAGAATACGATTTTTACAATGCGTAATACTACACTAATTAGGCTAACAAAAGGTTAACTAGAGTGAAAGGTAAAAAGAAAACCAAAACACCAATATATATACTAAACCAGATATTCGACAAGTTTATATTATGCTAAAAAGCAATACGCAAGGCCTATTCTAGCGAAACCACACTTCGTAAACAGATTCAGGCAGTCTTTACAAGCATTACCGTGTTTAAATACGCTTTACAACGCTTAGGTATCACATATAAAGGCTTAGTTGACCAGTTTCACTGCTCACTTACAACCTTAATAACACGTATAACAAACTTACTTATTATATACCCCTAATCTAATAACTTCTACAACGTAAATGAAAAAGAATATATTGTGGTTGATCAAGTCAACAGCAAATAAGAATATAGGCGACCTCAATTCTTCAATTCCGATCTAACAAATTTAGACTAAAGACTACAATCACGCTCATGCCAACAAATGCATAATTATAACCGACCTGTTAACCGTAAAAGCTATCGTCGTAATAATTGCGAAAGATATTAAATTTATGGTAAAACCGGCTATTAGTAAACGCGGAACCTTTATACCAAACGTAAAAACTAACAGGTGATATACCAAATCCTATACTGCAATTATTCTGAGAAAGACTATTTGGATTACATCGTAAACTTTAAAGGTAAAGAGGCTATTAACGATAACGATACCCCTAAGAAAATCAAATGTAATAAAGATACTACTCCAAATACGGCCTAATAATTAGTCGACTACACCTTCCTATACCACTTAAGTGGTAAAGATCTTTACCTCTGCTTTAATAAAAACCCCGACTCATTATATACCTTTAACCTCTACCATCGTTATGCGGACTACATGTTTCAAAGAATGATTCTAGATACTAGGGCAGTAGTATACTCAACAATAGGCTATTGGAAGGATGTGGTATATCTAAGGGAAAGTACTACGACTACAAAAATTGATCGTTAATATACTAAAAAAACTAGAGTTAACTTCAACCTATTCGAATAAATGTCGTTACAAGGGACAATGGTAATTTCGACTGTTATTAAACCGATTACGTTTCACATCATTAAATCACCTACCTCTTCTCTTCTTCATTTGAAGAACATGAAGACCTTCAGTGTTAAGGTGAAAACTAAATCCGATAAGATAATTAAAAACGGCCAAATTTTCCCCCTTAACTTCAAATAGATATACCACTAGTTTTATCTTAAATACCTAAAATCAACGGGTTTAAACTTAACTTATTTCAAAATACGTTAACTATACCAGCGTTGTAACTACCCAGCGGTTGACAAGTTTTATGAAATATTAAAGTCCGCGGATATGAATATGTGGAAAAGGTTTCCCTAAAATCCATCGAAAACACTGTCACTACTTTCAAAAGTATGTCTAAACCCTGCAAAGATTTAAAATTACATTAAAAATAGATAATAACTTTAACTACGATGTGTTTATTAACTTTTTTTACTTGTATAATAAGCCTGTTGTTTACGTCGTTACCTCTGTAACCTCTTTTTACGAAGTCAAGTTTCCAAAGTCTTTATCAGTAAAGAATATAAGGAAAACATTAAGGAAATTGTGAATTAAAACGAATTTAGGTCCATCTAAAGTCGTCGTCCACAATTTTAGTTCCAACTTTGCAACGAATATATTTCAGACAAGTATTGAAATTATATGGATTGAGTGTAAACAGTTGCATGTAAAGGTTTACTAAAACATTAAAAAGTTTGAAAAGGAATACGTACCACTTTTCCAAGTATACAATATCCTTAAGTTACAAATCAAAGGTTTTATAAACCTAAAGGCATGCCTTTAAATAGCGATGAGAGGCCTAAACAATATTATAGGCCCTAGTGATTTAAAAACAACGCTCCTATATTTTGAAACGTATCCACTGTAACAATAAAAGCTTCGCGATCATCAAGTATTCAAAAGCAAATTATGGTATAAGGACAATAATGAAAGGAACCGCGAAAGAATTAGCAGGCTGCCAAGTTAATAACGCCGTTAACATAAACGGATGCAAGATAATCGATGTACTATATTTGCCATTATAAATTTAATTCTTCGTGTGGCGGTAGCTGGACAAATAGAGGAGCCTGTAATAAAAAGTTTAGTATAGCTAACTTTAAAGTAATTATTGAAATTTCAAACAACGCGGAACATTCTGTAATACCTGGGACAAACCCTATTTCCAGATAACTAATATCGAAAATATTGAAACCAAACGACTAAGTTAACAAGATCCTTCTTTACCCGTTGTCAATAACCCAATAAAATGCCGCTAACGCGGACGACCCCAAAAATGAGGAATGTTAAGAATTAGGAATACACACTGTGTCGTACCAATAATACTATATAGATAAGCAGGGGAAAAACTTCATAAAGAACACTTAATATTAAAGGTTAAAGTACAAAGAGTTATCAAACCTTCCGGTATACCCTCCAAAGAAAATGATAAGGTATGTATTAACAGCCTTTTAACTTGAAAATTTATAAAATTCGTATTTGAAACCCACTTTAACCTTCATAACCCAAATAACACAATTTTGAAGTCGAGGATTATACAGGAGGTTCAACGTAAAACCACGGAGCGGCTGTACGAAATAACATGTTTAATCGCTTAAAAATACAGAAATGAAAGAAAATTTAAATCCTGACGTACTTGCCAAAGATTAAAAGACTAGCTGGCGTTTAGTGGTCGTATTGGTAGCAAGTTTATCAGCTAAGATAAAAGACATGTTTACGCTTAATACACGAAATTTAACGTAAATATATACACAGTCAGTAACAAATCAATAACGAATCATCTTACTGGAATCACAACGGGAACTACAAGACGAATACCTTTTATGGATGATAATTCAATTTTACAAACGATTATACAAATTAGCTGAGTTGGCGTTTATTAATTCGTAATATATTAATTGAACTTCTAGTTACAGCTAGCTATTAAGTCTTTAACATGCAACCCGTATTTTTCAATATCGCAAGAAAAGGACTTCGGCTTAATATTCATACAAACTCACAATACCTTTTTCGTTGATTTTTTTTATAAGAATTATAATAAATTGAAGACAATAATTTCTGAAATTTCATGCCGGTTTTAACGTTGGATAATAGCAGGCAAATTAACCTTAACGAATCGTCAATCTGTATAATTGATGTCCATACTAGCCTCAGCTTTTGAATTAAGGGGCAAGAAGTCAATGTAACCACTACCGACAAGACTAACGTAATTAAGGCTTAATTTTACTTCAACTAATGTATCCGTGATATATACATGGCAACTCTATGCTAGCTGAACGTTTTATATGACCTATATATAGAAATAGAAGCGCAGATTCCTATAAATGATAATATTAAGCATTTAAGTTAGAGTCTTAAGTAGTAGATATGAAGCTTAAACAAAGGGATTAATATTGTCCCAATTAACCTATCGAGAACTAAGTTAATGATATTATGGACGGCTCTTTAACAAGCAACACCGACTTGTACTTACAAATCGATTGATATAGGTATAGAAATGTAGAAAACCTTTAACTTCATTATCAGGCAAGGAAAGATTCCTCCAATCCCTGTAACAATCTGTACCTACTCGAAAAGCCTATTCAAATACCTCCCAAAACTCGGAACCACCAGTGAAAAACGTCTGATAATGTACGTAATAGCACTCCGAGAAGCCTATCAAGGTAGGGAGATCGAAGAATTCCGATAAATCGATAGGAAAGATAACTCTTCTAACATTATAACGAAGATGTTGTCAAACAAGGCCCTTAAAAATTTTATAAACAGTAGTAAGCTAACTATCCATAACAGAGGCTACGTTTAAAAGTCACCTGGTAAGTTTAAGTTTCGTTTCGGTCAACAACAGTATTCTGTAAAACTGGAAAACTGGTAGGAAAATAACGATAACGACTTCATTCATTGATACGGCTAAATTTGATGGTTATAGTAGTTAATGTAAGTGGAACTTTTTGAGGAAATTAATAAAGGTGGACTTCGGAACCGTAAAGAAATTGGAAGTGAATGGATTCAATTTAAATACAAATCGTTTCAGATTCGTAGGAAAGTTAACTTGAATTGACGGGAGTCTAGAAATTTAACGAAAACGAATTTAGCAGTGAATGCGAAAAAAAAATTAACCATACTATCATACGCGTATGTAAATAAGAAGCTGCCAGCGTTAAAATAATAGTAATTGAAATATACTGCTTCAACTTTACATGAGGTAAAGTTAACTATACTAACTTCAAGCCCAGTGTATTGTTTTGGAAGGTCCTGCTGTATTAGCTATAATTTAAGTGGAATAAATGCCTACTTCACACTAAGGCACAGGCAAACTAATTAGCTACACAAATTACTACGTAGACCGAATAGCGATCAGCCAAAACTAGAACAATAAACCCAACAATTTCCCATGCAATACTACTATTGCTTCGACCAATCGACACCGACAACGTTGCAACATCTAAAGCTCTACCAACACCTATTTTATTTTATTAATATATCAAGGATATTGCCTCTTTCCGTTTTTACCATGCAATTATTCTACACTTTCAATATTTCGAATTTATTATCTCGTGAATATATTGAGACTAGGACCGGTTTATTCAAATATCGAGGAAAAACAACGAAAATGACGGATTTATAATAACGTATTCGATCTATTTATTGAAAAATATAAGACGTTTACAATGATATTTAAATAATATTCAACGGGTTCTGAATATTAATTATATAGTATTAATGGCAAAGCTAATGATACTTGTTTTTTAGAAGTATTATTTTAACATTACTTTACTAAGTTAAACCTAATCAGTTACCTTATATTATTTCGCCCGGTAGCCTTGACGGTTTCTAATATTATTTACATATTATAAAACTTATTATATAATTGATTGAATCAATTTCATACATTTTCAATAATATACCAATAATTTAACGGTTCATGCCGCGAAAATGGTTGTCAACATACTTTTTTCATTCACTTCGTAATCAGAGGATATATCATATTTATCAATCAATTGATTGGTATTTAACCAGTAAACATTCAACTTCGTATGAATCAACAAAGACTAATATATAGAAAATAATAATGTTGAATGAAATTGCAAAAGTATAAGAATAATTTACTAGTAATTATAAATTTCCTATTAAATGTGCTCGATATCACTGTTCGTTTAATCGTGCTATACTGTTGACAAAATTCATAAAAATGTATTTAAAAGTATAAAATCGTTTCCTAGGTATTCAATTGATCCAAGTGACGATAGTTGATAATGAATACAGAAAATTTATAAAATCGTTACTTTTTGTCCCCAAAGCGTTCCATATACACCTTAACAGTTAAAAATATTTGTTTTCAGTTAAGAGAAATCGGAAAATTGATTTGAAAAAAGCAATCAATACCGTCAATCATTATCGGTAAGCCGTATATACATTATAAAGTCGAATGAAATGTGGAATTAATAACGATTGAGAATGTGAAGTGATTAGAAAATATTTTATCGTAAGACAAGATGAGGTTTTATACCGTTATATTACGTATATATTGTATATAATCGTTCAGTTTCAAAGACTCATACCTATTGATTATAATTTTGTTGGAAGACTTGAAAAAAACTGTAATTACTCATATACTTTATTATGAACGAATAGCATTTTTATCATTAAATTTTCTTTATTGATAACTAACAACAGACTAATTATTAACTGGTTGAATAGCATAAAATATTGACAGAATAGACGGTATAATCTGTAATTTATACTGTATGTTTAACTTTAGCTTAAAAACTTCTAACGTTTTCGATCTTTGCTAATAGTTAAATAGTATATAATCGGTTGTTTGTAGTATCTAAATACTATAACATAGTAAAAAGTACCGCCCTGAAAATAATTTAATCACTCGATGTTGTCGAAGTCAGCGGTATTAATATGGGACTGATTCCTAAAGTTATTATAACCGTCAACTTATCGTTATTTTCTGGCACCCAGTGTCGGCGCTGGTTAAGGAAATCTAATAATTAAGCCTGTATTTCGACGAACTTATTCATATGACTCAGCGCGATATGAGTTTTGTCCATAAAAGAATTGATGGTTTCTATATTTAATATAGCTACGGAAATTAATTGGAACATTCGCGTATAATATGCCATTTTTTCTGGATCGACTAGGAACTTGTAGGTTAATATATTGGACCAGTTTCCATGTTTACGGGTCGGTAACGTAAATAATATTAAATGTGGATATTATCATATATCTATATTATTAGTAAGCGTCAATGTTGCGAGATATTCTCTTGTGGAGTGCATAGTAACGTGCTACTGTGTAAGGTGTATTATTGCAGGTTGTACAATAGCGTTATACTACCCTGAAGATAGATTGAGAGAGATTATGGTAGAGTGTCACTGCTTGTATGAGAGCTTATTAGGTTTTTCCTAAGGCGTGCACTCTTCGTATGCCTTTTTTCCCTATTTTTTTTTAATCTGTACTATTTATTTTTTTACTTCATTTTACATTAAGGGATATGGTAAAGACCTTACTGATACTGATTCGAAGCTGACTCAGACGACTACAGACAGCTTAGTAAAAAAGAGATGAATTCATGGTCAATAATTTTAGCAGGATGTAGTAAGGGTTCCCATTATCTGTAATTTATTACTATTCTTATAAATAGCACAGGAAAGTGATAAAAGACGGTAAATTAAGCTTACTTTAAGAAGTAAAAATTTAATTCAATATTATTAACTCGGTTGGTTCCTTATATACTTAAAGCTCCGATACGATACTATTAATTCGAATGGCGATTTAATGTATCCGGGTACTTTTTAGAGAGCCTCAAATTATGCATCGGCTATATAAGTAATCAAAGTTACGAATCTTTTGGTAAGAAACTATCTAACCTCAAACCAGCATTGAAACAGCTTATAACTTTCGGGATAGGGCAAAACATATTTTTTTGGTGTGTTTGCAATCACTTTACGTTTTATAAGCTATATCGGAACCGCTTACCGAAATCCCACCACGCGTTTGAAATATATTACAAAACGTTCTGGAATATTTCGCAATTGCTCATCACACTATCCGTATAAATTACCATACAATTTGAAGTTGCTTCCAAATACTATTTTAACTTGAATATACACATGATAATTTTTCCCCTGGTATTTACCTTACCCCATGCAATATAATTTACCCTATTATTCATTTACTACATCGCTAATTTAAATTTTTATTCGCCAAGTGGGAGTTTCCTAGCCACTTGTCTAGTACAGCGCCTGTAAAGCTCTATAATACTCATTGAAAATGCCTGACTAGTCTGTGGTTACGTTTGAGTTTGGGTTGTTTGAATCATCAATCGTTCAAAGGATCATTCAAATTACCCCAACGCATTAGATTACATTGCATTTCTGTATTCAATTGTTTTCTACCATTTCATTTCAATAGCTCCTTGAAACATATTACCACTGCCATATAATTAACTTTATTACTTTTTCCTTTTATATTGACTCTTTCTACACGACGAACACACATTTTCATAATAACCCATGAGGATATTATCTGATTCTGACGCATATATAGATTTTTAATACCGGCATATGACGTTTCGAAGGATATTTTAACGGTTTTTTCACTTGAAAGTATGGGTTAATACCATTGAATCTCCGGCGGGGAACTTGAATATTGGAGCGTCGAATACGCACGTTATGAAAGTGATTTTTCGCTATTTCCAATAAAAGGCCCAAGGGCTCAGGATATTAGATTATTTCAAAGTTGAATTCTTGAAATGAACGCTGGAAATTGGGTTTGAGGTGTATAATTCTATTTGAAAGGTATCGCTCGCATAACTGAGAAGCGGAGGAATTAATATATTAGGTGGGAAAAACAGTTGTGTTATAAAGGCCCTATTTGCCACGTTTTTTTTTTAACAAAATTCCGGTTTAGAAAGATAAGGAGTTGTTATAGGTAAAGTTGGTCAAGGATACTGATTCGCGGAACGTAAGAACTAGATTATCAAAGAATAGCGGATAAGTCTTCAAAACACTTTACGTGCTAAAAGTTTAAAACGTTTCAAAAGATTAAACGAGATTCGAAAAAGGCAGACGAGGCTGAGAAATTAACGGAAGAAGACGAAGGGCTAAAAAGGATATTTACTACTCTTATCGAATATAGTTACTTACAAACACGTCATTTCAAAGAAAAATATGAACCAGATTAATTTATATATATAATTCACGCCACTTTGAACCGAGGTAAGAGCGTTCTTAGTAAGGAAAATGTCGTTGCAGGCAGAAAAATGAGCAACACCAAACTATAATACGAGCCTTACGGATGAATACCCACAAATTACGACTCCTACTGCAACCTTTCACTATATTAGTTTCCTACTGATAAAAGCGACTCCGCCCAGTTTATTAAATTTATTATTCTGTAAGATAAATACGAAATCTACAGTGGCGAAACCTACAATATCTTCGTAAATGGATTCCGTATAATGTAAAATACTTGTAAAAAATGAATATTATATCTCCACCATTTTATTTAATTTTAACCGATAGATTGATTGTGTAAAGCGAGAAGTTCAATTTGTATTACCTCGTTTCATCGAATTTATGTATGGAATATTACAATATTTAAACATGTATTTCGATACAGAAATGAAACAGGAGCTTTATAATAGGGATTGGATGGATACTATTTGGGAATACGAAAGGAATTGTCCGAAAAACGTTGACAACACATTATAAAAGTATTTTCCACACTATTAGCGAGTTTTCGAGAATACTAGATGGACTTCAAGCTAATATAAAAGGGAGGCCAACTATTTATTTAAAAATTTACAAAATCAATCTGTGGACACCCAAAGTTTGACCATATGATATTTAAACTGAAAAAGAATTTGGAGGCTCTTTGCGCGAAATTCAAAATATGATTTTAGACTACGATACACCGGTGAATAAGGTTCGGATTAGTCTTTGTAGCCGGAAATAATGAAAACCAGGACCAGGAAATAACTAAAGTAAATTTCGCCGAAATGATTTGTTTAGTTCTACACCAACGATATAAATTTTACCTAAGCTATAAGGAATGGGAATACTCCAAATATGTGTTTTTAAGCGCAAGATATTGAGGAAGAAGCCTTGAAAACCTTTGATAGAGTAGCTATTAAGATGAGTGAATTTATAATTCGATAGAAAGATTATAATATATATCGCTATACTTACCTTAAAGTAAACGAAATCTTATGAGATTTTAAAAAAAGTATTATATTTAATAATGTTAGTTGTTAGTCAAACAATAATTTGATATACGAATATGTTCGGGTTAAATTTTAATTTTAAATAGATTGCTTACTCAAATATTAAATGGAAGATAATTTTGCCGCGTATATTACCCATAATACAGGTGAAAAGAGCGATTTCGAGGTTTATCCTTATGAATATACCTTCGAATAGAATGACTCAGGGAATAGTAAGACTTATGTAACTATTAGAAGAAAAGAACGGATTATGAAGAGTTTATAGGCGTGTATGACGCTTTATTTCTGCATGAAGTAGGCGTGGATGACGAAATCGGAGTGTTAAACGCCTATATAGTATCTCAATTCAAGTTTTCGATCAGATACGAAAATTAGTATTGGGGAATTATATTTGACACCGACAAGGTAGAAATTGTGACCGCCGGATAACTTTAATTTAAAGCTTTTGTGGACAAATTTCCTAGATTTTAACTTGACGAGATAGGAGAATACCGGATGGTTTATTCGATGGCAAAGCGTCGTGACTTAGCATAGTCGTTATCAGTATAAAATTTGAAACAGTTAAGCTTGATTTAATAGATTTCAAATCTGTAATTTCGTTATCATTAGCTCATAGAAATGAATTTTGAATTGAGGTTCGAAATGGGATTAATTCACATTTGTGTTTTGTAAAGTATATCTGTATTTTTCGGTTCAAAATTTAAATATTTATTGTTTTTGCTTTAAGCTCTTATAATTAACGCTATTTAACTGACGTAACCAGACTTAAATTTTTAATACCTACGATTTGTATACTCGGTTACTCAGAGCTTTGTATAGCTACTTTACACGATAGGATACATGAATATAGGAAACAAATGATTAAAAGATATCGAAAAATTTGAATTACTAGTATCAGTTGTACTAGTATGACTTATAAAGTTTATATTCTGCTTTGAAAACATTATGAACAGTAATTACTCGGTATTTATAGATAAAATATATTTTAACAACTTACGTATGCTATACATTGTCAACATAATAATAGTATTTTTATTCGCGATATTTTTATCAAGCGGTTTTATTAGGAATTGCTAAAATGCTTGCGTCAACTGTTGGATAAAAGTTTATTTAATGTTTCATACTTAGATACCTTCCAATATAAGTATTAATTGCGATTAGACCAAATGGATATTTGAGGTCAAAATCGTCGGATAAATGTATGGATATATATCAATAAATGCGTATTGTTTTATCACAAAATGTATATTATATTTTGGCACATGAAAAAAAGGCTTATACAAAATCATCTAAAACGTTGAAAGGTACCAATATTAAGGATTGAAGCTTGTTAATAGTAGTAAACGACTTGAATAATATCTTACACCCGAGAGGCCTTATTTTGATACTCTTGTTCTTTAGCACTTATCCTATAGTCCATGAAAAATCTGGATTCTATGAGATATTCTATAAAAGATAAATGCAGTGGCGAACGCTTGGGCTGTATTTCGTTTATAATGGGTTAAGAACAATGTTTTGAGAATATTAGCTATACAAAACGGCTGACGTAAAAATAGTATGTTGGATACATTATTGCAAAGTATAGTCCTACTAAGGAAAAAAACTAGTTACAAGAACTAAATTTTGAAGAATTCACGGGTTTAAAAGCTATAATATAATTGTAAATTTACTGAATAATACGAGTTTATTTCGTTGGATAATAATAGGAGAATATTACCAAAAAAAAGCCAACTACAAAAACGGGAAAAAGTATTGAAACAAGTAATATAAATCAAACTATTCCTATAATAACGAATCTAAACGTCACTCGAAACTGACGAACCCCCTAGATAAACCTTTATAACCCCTGTAATTTTGGAAAATCAGCTAATTTTCGTAAACGAAACTAGTACCACTTCTCCAAGGGCATTCAATTGGCTTGAAGAATAAAACTTGTTCTGAATCGTTTATTCTATTCTTTTTCATTACCTAGAAAAAAAAGTAAACTGTAAAATCAGTATGAAATTCTATAAACATAGCTTGAAAACACCCATTTGTACCCCGTTGAAAATATGAACTTATAAGTAAATGGCTACTACAATATGATAAGGCGTCTTTCGTTCTAAACGATCAACTTCGTAATTTACGGCATTGATAATTTTTTAGCCCTTATCTTAGTTTATAAAATTCAACGTAAAAAAGCGAACCCTAATGTTATGGACTGTTTAATAGTTAACGGCTACGATAAAGTTGGTAACGAAAATATTATAACATCATCACCTACATTTTGACGAATGCGCTATCGTTTAATCTTAACATTTACTGCTTTTTCCTATACGTTCTACAACCTTTATATTAAACGTTTTAATATTATATAAACTAATAAATCGTTTCAAAAGCATTTCAAATGATATATATACTCTTATATACCTGTAGAGGTCTAAAATTACTATTTATCCGGATCAATCCTACGTTTTTTTAAATCACTGTAAAAAATATGAAGGTAGAAATTCATCTATTATAATACATATTAATACTATTATAATTAGTGGTTTGAAATAAGAAGCTTGAACTTTGACCTATACATATTACTCTTAAAATTACGTTTTAAAGGATTTATATACATCAAAATTCAAACGGACGTTATACTTAAGTTACATAGTAGTTAGCTTTCCGTTATAAACAATATAAACCTTTAACAGGTTGAATTTCAAGCGAAACCCAAAGTATGACTGGTGAATGTGGCTTAATTAATTTTAACATTTCAATAATTATACTACAAAACTACATTTCCAATCTTATAAAGCAAGGGTAATTATATGAAGTTACATTTCTAAACTTGGCAAATTTAGAACGAGCTAACGAGTATAAATATTGACAGATACAGAAGAACCTTGGTTATAACAGGCGTGTAGTTAAAAGCCCCATTTCACATTTATATTATTATGAAATTTTAGACGGAAGCGTCGAATAATATATGTAAAATGCTTAAAAAACACTTAATGAGACATATTCACAATTTAAAAAATGTTTATGGTTTTCATTGTTCGATATACATAAAGTAAAGTTTTTTTTCTTTAATAATAGTAATTCTTTCAATAATACAGATTATAACTCGTAAATACTATTGATAATTATGTTTACTAGCGCAGTAATGGTTCGAAACGAATTTTTATTTTATAATCAAATTTCTTTACGAAAATCGAATAAAATAAGAATGGATTCTTCGAAGCTTCGTAACCTCGGAAACTTATAATATAACTGGAGGATTCGACTTCGAAATTACTATAACAATAACGGTTCGGATAATTTTTCTGAACAATAATTTAAAACATTTTATCGGTCATTATACCAACTTTTTTTTCCCTTATGAATATCCTGTAAAATTTTAACCTATAAACGAAAAACGCTTTATGATCGACATCGTAACTTTAAACGAATGGTAAAAACGCCGCGAAATTCAAGAAACTAAATATATTAACGGAATGTTCATACTGAAAGATATAATAATCAAAGGTGTTCTAAACAGGGTATAAAAGGGGTTTATATTTACGCATACTTGTTTCATTACCGTTATTCCAAAATTAACGACTTAATATTCATTAGGTATTTTATATCTCATCTTCATTATTTCCCCTTTTGATCACTAATCTTCACCGCTTTTAATATTTTATCGCCTGTTTTATTTACTATTTTCGGAGAATTATATACATTATATTATATTCGTAAACCCGCCTCTAATCTAGTAATAATTGTTAGCGTTATCTTTGGACACTGATGAACGTCTTATCATATTAGTTTGTTTTAAGTATTACGATGATGAATATTTTGAAAAGCGCGCAAATATAGTATGAAGATAGTGAGTAAACATGAGTTATTCTTAGGATTACGAATTATTGTAAAATTTCACGTAGAAACAACCAGGACACAATAGGGTTTCTATTTACAGCCTTAGAATTATAGAAATAGAGGCGTATCCATTTTTCATTTATTTGTAACGACGAGCCGAAGGATCCCCGTTTTCACTGCAATCTCTAATTAATGTAGCTTTAGTCGCGACCGTAATGTATGGCACATTGGCCGTATTTATTAGCAGCCTGGGGACGCGAACCTGTTTATGTTGTTTTTAACGCTTTATGAACTTAAAATGCTTCACGACGTACTTTCGGGAGCCGTAGCTCAAGACGGCAGACACTTTCAGCCACTTCGGCCTCGTTTACAAAAACATTAGTATAATATAAATTAAAAGGAAAATGAGTGATAGGAATCGTATTATAATTCGGTTACGTTTCGTTTACAGGAATAATGAGTTTCCGTAAGTAATAGGTTTTTTGCCTACAGCCAAAAAATAAGGTTAATAACTATAAGAGCCGTCTATTTCTGGCAGTGAGGGGTAGAAGAAAGAGTAGAGGTGGGGAGGGGAAGAAGAAAATAGGAGGTAAAGGCTTAGTAGGCGGCGGCAACAATGGAGGGGCCAAAGATGAAAGTTGTTATCAACGACATGCTAACTAAACTGTTATGGTTAGAATTAAGTTAATAGCGGGCGGCGGTGCGGTCGGATTTTTTACTTTTTCGTTACCGCGTAAAACGGCGCTGTTACAACCGGTTTTTACGGTTTATATATTTTAAAAAACGGTTGAAACTTAATATTAGTTCAATGACAAACATATATAAGTGATACGAATGATTAATTAAAATATTAGTTTATTTGTAAATTGGCCAATTGGTTCATTGGTCACTCAACTTATAAGTAAAAGCGCGTCGTTGAAGGGATTTTTTTTTGTTTGAATTAATAATAATATATCTCTTTATATTAAATCTTATTTACGTGATACATATGATTATGCCTTCATATTTCCATATTCATAATAACACTCATATTGGGATTCACAACCATCGGAACTAATACCGCTATCAACCACTTAAATCAATTAAACTTATATTATAACCACTATCTTTACTAAAAATAATCATTAGACTCGTCAACCAATCACATCGTATCATTTCTACTATTATTAGAAGAATTTCTAATTGAAACTTCAAACGAATTACACCACGAATATTGTTAATAATTCACAATTCAATAAGATTCTAATCAACTTTACTTTCACTACTGAATTACCGATGAGAAACGTACCGAAAAATAGAAAAAATTAACTGTGTAAATATTATCATATATCACTATAGTTAGTAAGCAGCCATGTTGCTAGACGCACTCTTGCAGAGTGTAAGGTAACATGCAACGTGGCAAGGTGAATGTTTGAAGGATGTATGATAGCATGCCAATACTTGGAAGGGAGATTAGCAAAATGTATAGTAAAATTCCACTGTCCGGATAAGAGCATATAAGATCTCTCCTATGGCGTATACTTTCCGAAGGCCTCTTTTCCGAATCTCTACCTGTCTACAATATTCACTATTAAATATTCTACTTACTATTACGTTAATGTACACGGTATAGACCTTTCCGCGAATGAAAAAGCGAGAGAGTTTCGGTTTAACTAATCTGACGTTTTGAAACTAGATGGAGTCACAAAAAATACTCTCATACTTTATAATCCGTCAAAATGGTAAATAGGATTTGAATACTGTGTAATTCAAAAAACCACTCCTTTTAATGAAATACAACCGCAAAAGGCCTTTTATTGTAAATTGTGTAATTATATTCTGCATCTGAATGCCATATGAAATAGTAAATAATCTGCTTGAAAATAATATCTTCATCCTTTTACAAAATGTATACCTCTAAAACTATCCCCTAAAAATCGGTTTCCACTACCATTAGCCGGTTGAAGTAGGCATGTGTTGAAATTAGAGTTGTAATAAATGCCTATGTTAGCATTTGAAAACCATATTTTTCACGATTTATTCAAACACATAACTTTCCATTTTTCATGAATAAAACAACGTAATTTTCCAATTAGGAATCATTTTGAATGAATTTGTGCCATAGCTCAATTTTTTTTTTTTTCAAAANAAAAAAAAAAAAAAAAAAAAAAAAAAAAAAAAAAAAAACCTTTGGATTAATATGGAAAATCTCATATTCGCGAATAATCCGCACTTTTTCGTGGTTAGCCAGGATATCTACGGCCACTATTATGATAATGCCGATATATATCACCTTTTCTAATATGAAATTATATTTATTCGGATGTCATATAACCTAGCGTCGTAACATGGCTTTTAAATCTCGCGAATTTTCGTTATATAATTATATTTGGTAACGGAGGTGAAAATCAAAAGTTCCTTTACATTAACCGTCATGAAATCATCAAAATTATACAAAATTATGTAATGAATGTAACGATGTAACATCTGTGGTGTTCCTGTTGGCCTAAATGGGGTAACTAATTATTCGAATAGGTCCAAATAGGTACAAATGATTATGAATTTCCTTTATCTTGATGCGACACTAATACGGAAAAACGTTACACCAACGTCTAATACCGTAAGCCACGTCTACTTAGATAATACACGGAAAGTTTCATTAATTAAAGATAAGAGAAAACAATCTAATTCGGTAGTCTAATTTGAAGCTCAATAATCGATATAAAATTGTACCTCTCCCTCCCCTCTCCCCCACCTTCCTTCCGGTTTCAAAATAAACGATACCGACGTCGCGACCAATAAGTAATATACCTACATTCAACCTTTATTCAATCATTTTCAAAATTGACCCCGAAACTCCTGGAATCAATTTCTCGATGTAGAATACAACGTCCTCTATAATCGTTTCGATAATAGTGTATCCATGTTTGATTCAATATAAGTGTAATAATAAAACTTTCCCCGAGTTTTAAATAAATATATTACCTTTTCTTTATTAAACAGGTCGCGCAACTTCGTCAACTCATAACTGAAGCGGGACAAATTCTCCTTCTTGTTATCAACCGTTCACCACATCGATTATGAAATCAGCGTCATATCGAAAATGCTTATTACCAAATCATTTCACGATTAAGCCCGAATTAGCTTTGCCTCCCATAAAATCCGGGCTTCAAATATAATAAACACAGCATTCATAATAACCCAATTATTCATCTATCTGGGGCGTAGTATTCTCGTATCAAATACTAACACTTCTTTACCTTAAATTATTAGGAGTTTTCCATATACGATTGAATTCGGTTATTAATATTAAAATTATCATATAGCAAATAATGAATACCAGGGTATTTCGACAATAATATATATTAATACCGTGTTCTACCATTAACTCATATCTACATGAAAGTTTTTCAAACAAGTAATACGTATACTTCATGATATTATAAAAAGTATTCCAAAATTTCTAAGAAAAAATGAACGGACTTATTTGAATTCTAACTAATATATTAAAAGTAGAGTAAAAATATAATGATAATTATAGTTACAATAGACATAAATATTTGAGAAATAAGTGTTTTGGATAAGTATATTGGAAAAATTTGATTCTTGATTACAGGCGTTTCGATTAAAATAAAACTTTTTTGCTAAATTTTTTAATTACTGCGGTAACAATGCATAAACTTTCAATTGAATAATCTTAGGAGATAAGTTTCCATTGTCGGCAATAATACGGTAATCAAATTACCATTTTGGACATAAACAGTTAAATCTACGTTGAAAGAAAAGCCGAACAGTGTTTGTAACAGTATTAAAAGTGGTTCGAAAAGTTATTTTACGGTTAACGCCATGTAGTCTGCACAGTCTAACGCTTTCCCGTCGTTATTGACATCGTCCTACATCTTTGGTCCTAAACTTAAATTAGACGGATTAATTAAGGTAATCGACCGTGATTATCGTGACATCGCAATCAAGATATTTGAACGACGTAATTACCCATTTTTATAGTATATCTTTGCGCTTAGTGTGTTTATGAAATCCCCCATAGTTTTAATTTAAAATTTCAGTTCAAATTTAAAGATTATAATTCGTTAGCGAGTTGGTGCTATCTTTCACAAACAACAACTTAGTTAACACAGTTAATGTTTTCCGTAATGTATTTATTGCTGGATGCGTAGAGAGGTACGGAACCGAAAGTATTTAAATTTTTCCGAGGAAAACCCGTTCAAACCACCTATTTATGTTAATAGCATTTCCAACGTAATGATAAATAGTATCTATATGTTTTTACTTCTTGTAACTAATCTTTCCAAATCGAAGAAAGCCTTATCTGCGTGATACAAATTACCAAAATCAATTCAGATATAATAAAAAAACTTAAATATATCGTATGTTTGGTATTTATCTGTATTATAATAAGCTATGTGAAATAACCTAATAGCCGGTGTATAATATTTCCTGGCGTCGCGAAAAAGATACCGGTCTTTCTTTAATTTCATTTAATTAATATTCAATAAAAATTCGATCTTGTAACGTTTCATCGTTTTAATGAAAGCAATTCATAGAGTTATAGTTGATTATATCGTTCCAAGCCGTTTTTAAACCCGAAAAAACTAATCCAAGTAGCCGTTGAATAGGTATTTCGTTGTTGAATTTGAGTAACAACTTAGGTTAAATTATACATAAAAAAACACGAAACAGTTGAATCAGATATGGAAGCTAATTTTGATATTAAGAAAAAGAATTATTATATTTATTTTAATATAAATGCCATGTAGCTTGAAACACAATTAAGGCGAGATAGATAATTTTTACTCAGCTTCAACTGGATAGATAGTGTATTTTCACTCATAATGAATTCAATTTTCGAAAACTTTTTTTTCTCTTATAGCATTAAAGTGTAGCCCGAATTCATTTTTATTTGTTTCCGATTAATACAGTTCAATGAATATCCCTTCAAAAAATGAAGAATAAGCCTTGATTGTATACTATTATGCAACGTATAAATGAATTCTAAGTGGTTACTAAACAATATGAATAATGAAGTTACCAAGTAAAACTAAATAAGTTTGTAAAAATCACTTATACGGGATTCATGTTCGTAGTCCACCACATGCCGTTTTACGTAACATCTACATACCACGCCTGAACCGCACTCTAACCGGGTGCTACGTATGTGCATCTTATTACATGCACAGCTATATAAACTATAGACTAAATAGCTAGTAGCACGAGTCTGTAACAAAAACTTATTTTATTTTACCTTAAACAAAATATGTTTACCTTTAATCTCAACCTCCAATTGACCATTCAGAGTTCGTACACTTCAAAAAAAACTGTTTTTAATCTTTGATTCAGCGCTTTCGTATATATTCATTGTTTCATTCATGTTGATTCCCAATTGTTTTCAATAAATTTCGCGTAAACTTAATTCTCCAGGCGCCGTTTAGCGTGATACCGTCGTCGTGATAAAGCCGCCGTATTTGTAATAAGCCTCACCCTTAGTACCACGACTACTAGTATTGGTAGCATATTTTCAATCCCTGCCTACATTTTCCTTTTTCTGTCCGCCGCCTCCAAAGCCGCTATATACCTTTTTTTTCTTTTTTTCTACCTGCCTACCTTCCTTTCCCCATCCTCTAAAGACAGGAACAGGGAGTTCCTAAAGTGATAGCCTTAAACTTTTCGCTACGTGTGATACCCCTCATTTTACCCATAACATCATCTTATCATTATAAGTGTAACATTGTAGAGTTATAATACGGTATGAAATAATATTCCCCTTAAATTGTAAAATGCAAATTTTTTTTAAATGTAGTCGATATAATGAAGTATATTCGTCGTTTGGAGGCGCGGTCGTAAGAGTACGTTGAGAGGCTTTTTTAACACGGAAATTATTATAAGAACTTTGTCAAGTTCGCGTCCTTAGTTCGTTAATAGATTCACCGCATGTATCGTACGTTACATCCGCTGCCGCAGGTAAGTTTATTAGCGAATATTACTAAATCAGAGGTACCTTATTCCACTATCACCGCTACGAGCGGAATAGTTACAGATACGCCCCCATTTTATTAATGTTAAAATTGTCAGCCATGGCCTTATTGCACTTCCGCCGCATTTACGGTGAGTTTCAAACTTTTTAAACGTATAATCCCGGGCTTAAAAACTTATTTCCCACTTTTTGAATCCGATTATTCATTATTTACGTTATCGATACGTCGTTCGACATTGTTCTATTCATTATTCTCTTTTTCAAAATGTCATCCGAAGCTCGATTGTTCATTTCCCACTTTTTCAATATTATTTTTGAGTCGTTCTTTACTATCAATCACTTTTTGAATACCTAAAATCATGTTAATGTTAATATCTCATTAGGCACTTACCAGAAACCGGCAGAGATGGAGACCGCTATTATCGTCTAGCGGGTGGTTTTACGTACGTATTACATATATAAGTTCAATGATATTATTACGCGACGTTGTAAAAAGGTCGAACGCATCCCTTGCTACCTACCGAAGAGAATGTAGTCTAGGGAACGGGGGGCGCTTAGTTTTCCTGGTGCCGACGTAGTCGATTACAACATTAACAGTTGCAGTAACTTCAGAGGCGACAACAACAACGACAATAAGGGTAGTGTTGATAATGATGAAAACAATAATATAATCTTTACTTCTAATTCTGCTTTCAGACTCAAGTAACAGGTACACTTTATATTTACTGCCATTCACCTACCTATATTTGAATAAATATAAACAAAAAAAATGTGTTGTGAAAAAGTCGCAACTTCAATAACAAAATTAATATATAGAAATTATTGATAAATTGGCAAAACTCCGAATTACAAATATCAACAAACATAATATATGAGTAAAATATTGAATATTAAATTTACAAAGTGTAAATATCATTCAAACAATAATTTACTGATTTAGAAAGTATGATATACAATAGAAGAAACCAACTATGACTCTAGGATGTGAAATACGCATAATTTGAAAGAAATATAGTCTTTAGGGTTCATTTTCGTAGCTTATCTAACTATATCGATTGAAAGAGTAGAGGTGAAAATGAACGTTTCCTATACTTTATTAAGAACGCTCTAATTTGACAAGGGAGCCTTTAGCGGATAATTTGGACAACTTCCTTTGATAAGAGCTATTCCATTTCTTTATTACGAGTGTTTCATTTTGACCTCGCCTTAAGTACACCATTTGCTGCGTCGCTCTTTTACCTTATCAACAATGAATTCTTGGGAATTTGTTTTATATTTCGTTTAAAAACGTATTCCACTTTTTTTCAAATTGACTGTATCTCGATTCCACAACCTACTGTTTTACATAAACTTTTAAAAAAAACATTTACCCGTTACAAGACGCCTTTATTACTGTCTAAATAAAAATATCAATTTTACTACAAAGTTTCAAGGTCTAATTCTTAAAATACTTTTTAAATTGATTGAATGAAAAAAGCCCTATGACTTTTATATCCCAATAATTAAAATATTGCTTAGAACCTATATAATTACCCTCCAAGTATCAAAGTTATCTACAGACTATTCAATTTTATTATTAATTGGATTTAATTCTACAATATTCAAAACTCTATTACGAAACTTTATGTCTTAAAATAGAAGGTCTATGCATTCTTTAACATTAGAAAAGTTTTTTATAATTCATATTATAGCCACCGAAACTCTTAAAAAACTGGTTTAGGGTTTTTTGGTATTTACGTAAACGTTTCAAAAATCGCATTAAACACTATCTAAATAAATAGTACTACTTCGAAAGCTTTATAATCTCTCCATTAAAATGTGTACGAGGTTTCAATATTCGAATAAAATGATAAAGAAGAATTTAATATGTTAAAAGCAATATAAGTAAAGGTGTTTTAGAATAAAAAAGAAAAGAAATTAGTACGAAATGAAATATTCAACATAAAAGCGAAGAATATGTAACTGGAAAGAAAATGAAATATAACGAAACTTTCCAAACGAAGCTTGAAAATTGATTAATAAAAATGAAGTACAAATGAAACACATATGAATCAAAAATTTAAACTAGTTTAACGTTTCGAATAAAACGTAACCATAAACAAATCCACCGCTCCAATCTAATGATTTAATGCTAACAGTAATAAAACTAAACGTTGCAAGTATGAAATATAAACAAACAGTATATAATAAATCGAATAAAGAGAAAAGTGCAGCATTTGAAGCGAGGAATTAATGTACATGGGTTTCAATGTTTCGTGAAAACGATTTACCATGGTATAAGAGCTCCGGGTATTACTAAAGGCAGATCCAAAGTCTTTAATTGCCTTTATCAGTTTCTAGGTAAGTGTCATCTTGACATTTTGACTGGCCTAGGTCTTGGTGAGCGAAAGACTTGGTGATTTAGAGAGTAGGAGCTTGGTGATTTAGTATGAATCTGCGCAATGTAACTCTCTTAGCGCGACTTGATGATTTTCGGTGTTTTCTTTTCAAGTAGATTTCTTTAATATTTAATTGGCGGAAGGGAAAAGAAAATGAGCAAAGAAAGTATAAAATTTTAGTGTAAAGAGTAAGATCGGATGTTGTTCGTTATCATTGATAAAAGTCAAGGTTTGAAAGTTGTACGATGTCGGACTTAGTTGATTTTGTTGGATTAAAACACGTAATAATACTGACTTGGTTGTTGACCACTTGTTAGTTTGAGACTTTCAGCGGTCAATCTCAATTTTTTTTTCTAAAAAAAAAAACGAATATGTTAAGATCTCTTAATATTTTTAATAGCGATACCATCGTCTACTCTCAGATTTCTGTTGTGGACTGAGACAACCCCGAAGTCCTTTATATTTTCCTAACGTTGTGGAATAGCGTATTACTAATAGAGGCCCTTTGCAAGAATCTTTCTTTCACCGTAACCACCGCTTAACGTAGATAGTAACTGAAAAGTAGCTTCTTATTTTACTTATCTTATCTGTTCACCTAATAATTACCAATTGTATTGGTAGGGTGCTCCACGTTTCGTCATTGACGATTCGATTGGTCGAAGTAATAGTAGTATTATGTATTCAATTGGTGGATGTGTTTTTCTCTGTTTTGCAGACCGCTAGCCGGTCTGCGCAATAATTTTTATGGTCAACTGCTTGGCCCGTGCCGAGGTATGAAGTGGGCGCATAGTGTACTTAACTTGCAGCTAATACAGTAGGTCTACACATAACAATACACTTAACTTGCAGTCGGTATAGTCAACTTTAATTTAGGTAAATTTGTTCTAGTGCTCTACAATTACAACTATTGCAATAAATATGGATTTTTTTCCAGAATTCATTATGGCTTTTCACTCTTCGCTTACACATTTTTCCGAAAAAAACCACAAAACTGTATTAAAACAAGTTGAGAATATTCTTTAATACTAATGTATTTAAAGTTTTTCTATTAGACGATACGTTATACATGAATCATAGCGACCGGCTTATTATTCAGGCTTACAATAACAATTTCAATATGATATGCTCAAATGCTAAGGAATGTCAAGCCATGAAAATAAATTTAAAAATTTATTTCATGAAAGGAAAGCTGAAATAATCTGATTTTCCCCAATACGTCATTCTTCGCAGTAATGAAAACAAGCAAAAGCTTTTCTTAACTTAAACCGAATATATACAAAGAGTATTTAACTCCACAGAAAAAGTAAAGAAAAATAAAACGCATAGCCTATATTCTCATTAAAGCTGTATTGATTTTGTTCGCTAAACTTTTTATTGACAAGAAACTGACTAATATATTACGAACCAAGATAAATCGGTCAATCATTAGGGCTTTCGGCTTTTCAATATTCTAAAAGAAGCTGGATACTAGGCTTTTTATTGAATAATATTACGTTTTGGTTGGAATCTTTCTCATAGAATTTTCACATTTTTTTATTTCCGACTTCAATAAACATGAAATAGTATAAAAAAAGGAACTACATCTAAATTAAAAACACTTTTAGTTGTACAGTATAAAAACAATAAAAAATTGACTCTCGAAAAATCATTAAGATTCTAATCAACTTCAAATCAATAGTTGGTAGTATTCCGACTGGAAGTGAGACAAGGCTTTGAAAAAGTCGATCTATAAATGAAAAGTTTAGATCTTTAGCAGTACGGTTAACTTTTTTTACAAGCGATAATCTAGAGTATGCTTTTTAATAGATTGTAACTTTGTAACTGTTATGTATTTTACACAAAACACTTTGTAAATAAGGACTAGGTTTACAGAGTTTCATATGTTTATCATTGTTATAGCTAACTATAATTATATAGAAACTATTCAATTATTTAGGAACTATAAGTATTACCTATCTTCATTATATATGCCTCGCAATAAAATATTTGTAAGCAATGAAGTGAAACAAGGTACTATTTCAATTCGGTGGTTTCACTTTAATATTAACTGGCCAACAGCTTAGAATGACCAGTATCGTGGGCAAAGCACGAGTTTATAATCTAAAGACTAAGATTAATTGAGTTGAACCAAGTATACGATGAATTATTTGTAAACCTTGGTATTTTTTATTAATTTATTATATGGTAGATGAAGTATAGTAAAGTGGGAGTTTTTATGGAATTTGAAAGTATTATCAGAAGACTATTGTAAAAGTTCATCGGTTTGAATCGGACTACGTAAGTCTTCTTGCTTTTTTAGTTTACCTACTTCCAACTCAACACTACAAATTCTTCACCTTTCGCTCTATTACTATTATATTATTATTATTTTTCCCTTTTTTTCTCTCACTCAAGATAAAGTATTTTCTAGGTGGGAATGTTGACATTCAATATTTCCAATCAGTACCAAATCCCCGGGTTGATTTGTACTGAATAAAACTTAACAATAGATATAAAGAATTATCTGGGGAAAAGTATTTCACCGGAGCACTTACAAAAACACTAGTGAAAAAAACCAATGAATAATATACTCAAAAGACAAAGGCGGATTGAAATCGAAACTTCAGCTATTTCAGCTATATATAATAAGTATAGACTAGTAAGTAGTACTATTTCTTATTAGTACGTGGTCTTGACCATATTGATCGAAATCTATGTGGATTATCTTGGCTATATATAAAGAAGTTCTTGGGGTATATTCTTCGTATTCCTTAGTATACTAGTTTTAAAACCATTATATTGCATGGCAACTCCAACAACTTGCATATCTTAAAAGTCTATGAGGCGTTGAATGTATTCTGAGGTCGAGGAAAAGGGGCACTGTGTGTAATACATCCCCTGCTTCGGTTCGTATTCGGAAATAATATGACGTATAAACAAAAACCTTTTTTTTGTTGTAAATCCATAATCTCTTGATGTTGGAACAGAACTTCAGAAACTAACTATTTCATTTTGAATAAAAGTAATATCTGTCTCCCCTCCAAATACCTCGACGATAACAATTTCAAGTTGAAACCTATTATTAATCGTATTGCCTGGCTTTACAGTATTTATGGTCGATATAATAAATATGGACGAGGTTTTTATCAGATTTGCGAAAATAGTAAACTTAAAAGTACATACCAATCAAATTAAATACTTGAACAAGACCTTCGTAATGAGAAAGTGCAATGAACCAAAAAAGGTTTTCATCAGCAGCGGCTAATCATTACAAAACGTATTGAAACTCTTAATAATCCGTAATGTATTTGTAGAATTACTCATTTAATATATTTTCTCCAGCTCGCAAACTTCGCATGACTTATGCATATAATATCAACTTATCAAACATTCAATTCAAAAATGTCATCTCACTTTCCAACTCTTGGCTATAATCGAAAATACAAAATAACTTCATAAAAGTCCATTAAATACATTACTGGTAAAATGGGATATGATATTTAATATAACCATTGAACCACTTTCCAATGTCCCGAAATAACGAATAATTGGTAGATTACTGATGATAGTAATATTGAAATTAAACGATTAAGATATTCGAAAGAAAAAAGATTGAAACCTGGTATCTTGGTCAGAAATTAACTGAACATAGTGAAAGACGGTCACAATTAACGTCGAGAAGCGTATACAAATGACAGACATACTTGAGATTCCATTCCAAAATGATAATAAAATTCATGAATTCTGCTCAATTCACATCGACTATAAAACCACCTTGAAGGTAAAAAAAATGATACACTAATTATAAAAACCCTCTAGATCTCTCGGCTGATAATAATGTTGCTGGTATTTGTATTAATAATCATGATAGTTACCTTTTACAGAGTTTTGAAGCGAATGTCTAGTGATCATACCTACAGCAGGCTCGCTCGAAAAACCAATCCTACCTTAATAGATTGACCAAATGTCAACGTATTGAGGGAATTATGAGTAACATAGATGTTTGTAATGATCCTGTTGGTATTGATTGGGTCTCCAATACTCCTGTTTCATAAACTAGTAAATATAAGGGTAGCCACAGGTTTGATGACTTGTTACTTAAGTCAATTAATTTCTCATAGTCGGCAAAGAATTTGCCAACGACAATAAGACGATAATAATCTAAAGCTGAAAGATTGACAGAACTCTGCTGGACTTAGGCGTAACCTTTCAAACTTGTGTCAGAGCGTTACTAGATGCTGTTGCCAGTAATACCTTTACCGTTATCTTCACATATTCTTTAAGGTTTTGCGTTCGTAGCACATTTGTATAATATCTTGGCCAAATTTCCTTCCAGCTCAAGTTTCATTGGAATTGAAATCCCTAGTTGCCCCAGATTTCCTTTTAATTCAACCTTAAATACCTTTTTTTTTCTATATTTAACCTCGTAACCACCAGTAAAATACTTTATAAAAAAAAAAAAAACAATGCTGCAGCATTGATAGTTGTGATAAACATCGAAAATAAAGTATCTGACTTAATTAGTTTTGTGCTCGAAAAAAAAAGTTGTCCTTAACCTCTATAGACCCCAGATCATCGTCGAAATGTTCAACCAACGTAAGTACCAGACTTTTAATTACTTTATTTTAAATACGGTTCGTGATTAGTTGAATCTTATTGTTCACGTTATCTATATTACCTATTAAAGTAGTAAAAGGGAATCAAATGAAGGTAAAATAGTATGTCGTATATTATCTTCCGTTTTAATTGTTTCTTTTGTAATAGAAGTTCGTAAAATTTGGTTGTTTTTGATGTTTCGATTCGCCGTATGAGTAATGGAAGTACGAAATTGATTATTTATCAAATTTATGAACTTAAATGATTTTCAGTCTCTTAGCATTCAGTATCAATGCGTTTCTTCAACACTTGGTTTAATAATAATTTTTAAGTTTCTATGATACCAATACAATCGCCAACTTCCTATGCTCATGAACAATAACCCAACTCAAAGTATTCCGTTTTTCATCTATAGTAACAGAAAACGTAACGAAAGGAGCACCTTGTAAGAATATTCCCTTTACTCTACGTAATTGCAAAGAGTAACCGGAAAGTCATTTTTTATTCTAGTTAGCTTATGTATAGTTAACATATTAGGTACTAATCAGTATTAGTAGGATTTTATCTTTCCAAAGTAGTTAATTCGAATGTCTGGTCGACGTAACTAGTGTATTTCATTGAAAGGAGTAATGTGTTAGTCCTATGTTTACTCAACAGCTATCCGGTCCACGCACTAATTCGTATGATCAATTGCTTAGCCCGTGCCTTAGTTTAACGTGGGCACCTGCTGAATTTGACTTCTAGTTATTACAACCAATCCCTTAAACTGCAGTCAAAAATTCAGTCAAAAAAAAATTGTTGTTATTATAGTTAACTTGACAGTAATGTAATTGATTGCAGTTCCAACACTATTAATAGTCGATTTTTTTTTTAGCGAATGACGAATTTTTCAATTTACCCTACGTTACACCTAATATTTGTATTATAAAGACGATGATCATGCTTTTTCCGTTTGAATCCACTTTATTATACTTCAAAGCACAAATCACAACTATTATTCATGTTGCGTTTATCAAATTTCAACTTGATATATCATAAGTTATAAGTACCAGTTCTTTCGCCATCCTGAATTCATGCAAATATTTTTAATTGAATATATATATTTTTTTTCATTCTGCCTGTTCTACTCGTAGTTACCTTCGTTGACTCAAGTTGTATGGTGGATTGTATAGTTAACCGGATCTTTGTCTATTGAGTCGAAATACCGGTTCCAAATTTCGCTTGGCTCAACTTATTACCCTTGGTAAACGGTAAAGTCAAGTATATTTTATAAAGTCGAAAACCTGTTCAATAAATTCTAGTAAAATAAATCAATAAGATTTTGTTTTCAGAAAATCAATTTGCTTTTATAAATCCCTATTTTGTTGATTTCTTTATATTTCATGTTTTAACACATATATTAATCATGCATAAATCACACCTAGTTTCAACTTCCGTCCCTACGTTTGTTATTATCCATTGTGGACGACGATTACTCTTCAGGTTGTTACGCGTGGTGGAGATAGGATAATAGCCGGAATTATTAATGATCCACTGATCCAGCGCATCTTGATTATCGATCTTACGATACCTTATGCCCGCACAACGGTTTACTGTAAGGAATATACTAAAAATGTATACGCTGACCTATTTCACGATATTTCTAAGCTTTTACTTAATGTTACTGATATGACTAAGACTGAATTCACTGTAATTCACACCGTCCAACCCTTACCCTTGGCCCACACTATAACAAGCGCCTGTATTTTATTAGCGGTTTATATTTTCGTTCTTTTCAATCCGTGGATATCATTCGTTAGGTCAATTATACTGGGGACGCTAATAAAAAGGTAGCAGTAGAAGAGTTGTAGTGTATATTAAAGATAGATAGTAAGGATTGAAGAGATAAGAGGCATCTGGAGGGTGCACGCCTCAGGTCAAAGCTTATAAGCTTTCACCCGGTAATGGAATTTTATCATGAACTTTGCCAATCTCCCTTCTGGGGAGTAACAATTTACCGTACACTCTATCATTGAACCTTCTAGGCAGTGGCATGTTATCAGGCGCCCTGTAAAAATACACCTTACAGAGTGGCACGTTACCGTGCACTCTGCAAGGGTGCAACTTGTAGCGTGACCGCTTACTAACTATAGAGATATATGATAATATTATCAGATATATTTACGCTTATCCGCCCAAGTAAATCAAAATATGTTCGACCTATAACTATTAGATACTTCTTTGCAACGGCCTGGTATTTTTGCTACAGCCGTTAAAAGAGGATTTCCTAATCCAGAACTTAGGCTCTTTATTATTTCAACTATGCCACCAAAACAAACAACCAACGCAGTTCTGCTTATGCAATACTAAAACTTGAAGTAATTGAAGAAACAGGTCATGGTAGTTCTTAAAGTAAAACAGAACGGAGCTAATCTAATTTCTTTGTCTGGTCTACTCAATCTTAACCTATTACGTTTCTTGTGACATGTACAAGTGGTCTTGCCTACAAAGTATTACAAACTACATGGCTTTGTTCACGATATTGTCCATAAAAGACATTATGGACGGCACCTTTACATTTGCCGACGCTTTCAGCCCTTTTGATAATATCATCAAGTATATTAATGCCTTTCACTGAAAAATTCGCAAAATCTCGCCCTAAGTTGCTTGGATTTTCCTTCTCTTGAGTATCGTCTTACGCGACAACTATAAACTTGAATTTATATTCAAGCTAAACGACACGTGTATGATCTTTTTGGTTTCATGCCACCTTCCCCATTCTATCCCAACGTCAAAACAACTTCGAAAATGTATTGCTATAATATAAAACTGCGAAGATTAGCTCTTCGATTATAAAAGTAAAGTTGAAAACCAGATTCTGCGTTTGATTATTATTTGGAAAGACAGCTATACCTTTGCCGACATTATTGCTTTTAGATCTCATATAGCTGTTAATAAATTTAAGTTTACAGATGAAAATCCTGACATGACTACCCCTCAATTGCGTTTCCTAAATTCAGGAGATCAAGTCAAAATTTCATAATTCATGAAAAAATACCTTTTCGTACTTCACATTTGACTTAACAATCAACACAAGCCTATTTTTAAAATATGTTTTGTTTTATGACCTTTCAACAGCGTAGTTCACATTTGTTGGACCAATTTCCAACATTCTTTCAAACCACCGTATGATACTAGGAAGTAGTTATATTCTCTCCTTTATGATTACCTTCATGTTCAAGGGCCTAATTCGTCAAACAAAATGTTCCTTTGACGAAAGTTTTTCATAAGACAATCTTAAACTCGATGATTCATTGATTGTTATTCTGAATTCGGATTTTATATTTGCCGTTGAAGTTTCGTCAATTTTCTTGTGTGGTTAATTAAATAAATATGTATCAATATTCATGCTTCATTATATAAGCTTTTAGAAATTTCTCAAGTCAAGCCCGCCGTTTAAGATTACAAAACTAAACAGAATTATTACATGAAATATTACTTCATTCAGAAAAAAGAAGACCCGTGCAACTCCGCCGTCACCATATAAGAATAATATTCAAGGAATCAGCGCCTTTTAGAAGGTACAATGAAGGATACTCTATCAAAATCATACAATAAATTACATATTTTGCGACACGGCGGAACCTATTCATCGACGGTTACATGCCGAAGTAGAAGTTCTTATCTCCTGTGGTACTAATAGAGTATATCAGAAGGAAAGGAAGTTCCGGGCCTATATATTTCAAATTACGGAACCAAAGCCTAGTATTATCGCACAGACAAACATGTACATTAATGGTATCAACGATTTTGTTTTTTAATAAATCGCGATACAAATATTCGTGGTGGAATAAACTTTGACTATGGAAGTAAATGATTATCCTATAAGTTGAGTATGCGATTTCGTCAATATCAAAATCTACCTCATACCCAAAGCCCGAAATTTACAAATATTGAATCACGTGATCATTCAACGTTGAAAATAATTTAAAAAGACGTCTCCTTTTATTATTATCATTATCAAAACCAAAAAAAAAAACCCCTTTGGTTACTGCGGCAAATGCAGTCTCTCCGTTATATAGTACCTCGGTCAATACCCTTGTACTAATGGACGCAATCTTTCCCTTTAGAAGAGTGTCTCCAAATCAGCATCACCTCCAATTCGCTTTTAGTCTAGAGATGATTAACGTCGGTCACTCTATTATTCGCTGTATTTCAACCGTATAAACTATCACATCGTAGGCGGATACTCAAAGGGACCCCGAATAACTGGTATTCTAGGTTAACAGACCGCTTTAACCTGCACCCAGATAGTTCGTAAGATTTCATGCAATTGCTGCGACACCACTACGAGATTTCCCCGAGTTAGACGACTGATTAAGGCATAAAAATAAAGGAAGTTAAAGAGTTCCGTTAAAATCGTGCTTAGTAGTAATAGAAAGCGACTTGCCAACCTTTTCACGGCCATTACTAACAACTCTCGTGTTTTTATCTCGGTTAACCATGGATCCAGCCGAGTATTTAACTAAAACGAAACCTTCCACAACATCAAAATCATAATATACCAACCTTAATAAGAACCATACCACAGTTGTAACCGTTAGGTTGGAAATTTCAAAACATGCAGGAGAATTATAGCGACATATACGTAGTTCTATAACGATAAAGTTATAAAAACCGGGTGCAAAAGTGTTTCCTTTCCAATTTGCGTTTTTGATGTGAATGATACCAAAATACTCCGCTGTTGAAAAAGGGTTATACGCGACACTATAAAAATAATCACGACATTAGATAGAGAAACTATTAAAATAAAAGGCATAGGAGGTAACATCGATGCATCCTTTTAATAACTGTATAATCGGTTTTATTCCATTATCGAAACCCTATGAATATTCTAACCAATAACATAAAACTTTGTATGTATAGATATTACAAAAAAAAAATTGACGATAGTTTCAACAGCAAAAACGTTAAAAAAATTATACTGTACGTAACAATTAGTTTTATATCCAAACTATATTTAATCATTATTTGACTTGAAGAATACCAGTTCAGCACGAGTATTATGTCTTGAACCAATATAAATTCTTTATTTTGATTATGAGCTGGTGCATGAGCTAGTGGATGTGAAGAATTTTGCCACGATAAGTACCATGTTCTTACATCGTTACCAAGTTCATTTCATGTAAATGCACGCTACATAATTCACTACGTTATCTAGTTTTCACTCGTCATGAGCTATTTTACAACACTTCATCAAAAAACTCTCTTCTTTCTTCGTCGAGTATCATGAATAATTTCCTACCACGTTCAGCAAAATTTTAAGCCTAATTTTTTTACATATAGTTCTCGATATTTAAGGTTTCCTTGACGAAAATCTCTTAAATTTAAAGAGGGAATAACTTGAGATACTCTACACCTAAATTATGAGCTTAGACATTACCGGTTTCAGGTAATTCTTTATCGTGCACTCATCAACCCAAGCCTCAAGCAATATTATTTAGTAATACAAGAGATTAATCGTTTAGCATAAATAATTTAACTCAAACCTACAAATTAAGTTCGTCGAAAGGGCTCAAATTGCTCGCAAATACGTTTTATGCAGGAAACAATATCATGTTTACTCATTAACTACGCTTATTAATATACTCTGGCAACTAGAAGTTACTTCCATAAAGCTTACATCTGGGGAGTAATCCTATACTTAGAGGGGAAGCTCGTTTACGCAACAATCAAACGATAGCAACAAAACTTACGCAAGATTTTACGCTGGTAATCGCGCCAAATTATCCGGTGACAATGATAAAACCCCGAACATCTTTGATTCCAATTTCAATGTCAATGATTAACTTAACGATAGTAACTGTTAAACAGTCCAACGCAAACAATTCAATTAACCAGTAAAGTTTGTCGACAAGAAAAAATGCGTCCAGATATAAACATTTACATTGTTACGTAAGTTAGGTCAAAAACGAAAGTTGATTAAAACTATAAAAACTAATTTTCACAGCATTTTCTAATGGATAAAAAATAAATACAAACTTTTCATAGTAAAAAGCTACTACACCCAAGACAACGACTTTGAAAATACCGACTTTGAAGCAAATAAAACTATTTTTCGGGTATATTAACACCACTCTAATGCAGTAAAAGCCGATTTCAATCGGCTTGAAAATGCAAAGCCAACGATTTATGAAATGTTTTATGTATTTTGAAAAATTTGGAGAACCCTATGAACCGATATTAATCGTTTAATTTTTTTATATTCAATGACGTTAACAAAATAAACCTGCGAGCCTCAGTTCAAGAAATGTGATGATAACTGTGGTAAATAGTTTATAAACCAGTTTTAAACGATATATTACATGTGAAAATAAATTTGAATTTTCACATAATTAAAATATAGCTTTTACCTGAAAAACAACACGAATCAGTATAGGATGCAAACCTACCGCCTAAATTCTACATAACACATACATATTTTCAATACCATAAAAGAAGAAAATACTAATCTTTTTACTCCCAATGACCTTATATGTCTTCAGAAGAAAAAAATATACTTTTCATATATAATTAATCATTAAAGTTAAATAGACTTTGGTTTGGCCAAATAACGCACTTGTAACTTATAAATAATTCATAGTTTAGACACATTTACTTGATATTACAATGAATTTATAACGGGTTTGATAAATATAGAACATAAATAATGTAACGGTATTCGTAAATAATTCAACTATTCATTAGTACTATCGCGTATTTCTATTTTATTTAAACAATTGAAGGAAGCTATCCAATACGGTGTTGATACTAACCTATAAAGTATTTCATTGAACTTATTTGGACGTTAGATCTGACCAATATTAACACTATATCTTGGCCTATATCGTTCTGTCGGTACCATACGATATTATTTTCTATAAACTTGAAATATATTTCAAAAAGATTACCAACGCCTTTCTGAAATATATATAGCTTTTGGAATAAAAGTTCAACCAGCGCATGTGAAAATAGGGGGTTCGTACTTAAAGAGTGGTAACCCAAAAGTATTGACGCTACCATTCTCCACAGCATACCTTGATAAGATAACAAAACTTAAACTGTTGCCACGCGAATCATATATGTGTTTGGGAAGGATAGCAATAAAACATTTAACCTAAAAAGAAAATATTATTAAAGATAAACACACAAAAACATTCATGGAGTCTAAACTTTTACTTAGCAATTCTCTTAGAGATAAGATATGTTGCCACATCTTCAAAACCGATTAAAACATTATCATTTTAAACCGATGAAAAGGACGAACTTTGGATGTTGCTTAGTATTTGTTATACGGTAGGTTACTGAAAGAGTTGATTTCATTACCAATAACTTTTATTAAATAATGAAACTATGGTTTCATACGTATTAACATTTTTTAACAGGTACCTTTGTGTTTTTTATTGCGAAATATAGAAACTTATACCTTTTTCACGTATATTATCGACAAATTAAAGTTAATACGAAAAAAGATCGGCATTTCTGTCATTTCATTCAAAAACACGCTTGTTAATATTCTACGTGTTGACCAATTTACTTAACTCGACATTCAAACGTTTTTCTATCGCTTTTGTATTTAAAAAGGCGACGAGCTGAAAACTTCATGCCTTATACGTTTGGAAATTTTTCAATGAGATGTTATTGTTTTCTGCTGTTTTATCATATTTATTACATTTTATCAAGATATTAGCATCTCGTTATGTCTAATGCTTAATATTCTTTTATTTCATCTTCCTTTATAATGGATTGATAAAGTGAATTAATACACTCGATAATCGTAATGCCGAAGTTAATTAGGGACTGATCGCTTGAAACACCGGTAGATTGAATTTCACGTATTCCATTTCGTATGCAACGTTACAAAACCAAAATATTTGGATTTATGATTGAAAATAAAGTTGAAATACATACACACACTGAGAATCTACATGATATCCATGAGTGAAAAGCTTTCATGTTTGTATTAAATCAAAAATTCACTTTTTATTCGCCAACATCTATGTTCTATTTATTCAAGGTTTCATTGTAATGACCAACCCTTGATTAAATTCAATAAGAAGCAAGTTATCTTTCGTGCAAGATCTGAGAAGAAAAGCTTCGCTTAAGAGGCTCAAACTTTCGCTCCTTCTTAAACCCGTTTTCGGATACGAGAACCCCCAACAAAAAAAACTTTAAAAACCCAATTACTTTGGATGCATTTGAAAAGTTTATTTACTTCCACGTAAGAATCAGGAAATCCTCCGCCTGATAACGTATTATTCACTTTAATTATGATCCTCTAAATCTCATCTCACGATTTGGAATGAAAATCTTCTAGAGATTATAAAATATTTTAAGTAATAGAATGCAAAGTTTCGTAATACAGTTCACGCGTTTACTCTTTTTACTGTCCATAAAAACACGAAATAATTTTTTATATCAGAATGTTTTCTTAAAAGACGAATGAGTTCATTAAGATAATTTTCCCCATTATGGTTGAAATCATTTGAAAGTTAAAGAACGAATAATACGCCACCAGATATAGTACGGAGACGAACTAAGTATATCTCTAAAAATATGTCTAATACTCACATTTCAGGATAGTAGTTACGGCTTTCTATCCAAATACATCGCCCCGATACCACTCTCAAGCTCGTGTTTCATCTGGCTTACTCTTACCGGAGAATCTATCCCTATAAATTACGATTTTTATGCCTTTAGCTACTTTGAAAAGCATGGAACATTTTGTTAACCCTGAAAATTACTTACTTACCCCCCCCCCCCTCCCGCCCCTAATACATATAATAGAAAGAAATAATCGAGGGTTTCATTTCTGCCAGGTTGCCGTTATTTCTAGATGTTGAGGAGTGTTAAATTACTAGTTTACGTAAGTTAGCCTTGAGGTTGAACCTTATTGATTTTTCGATCTTCTTCTACGTACTCAAGATCCGTATTTATTCTGAAACAAAACTCGATATAATCGTATTTCCTTTGACACCCGAATCTTAATCGTCAAATCGACGTTATAACGATGTCTAAGATAAAATATTCGATTTTATTTATGATATATTGAAGTGTCAGGGTTTTATTAACTCGTGTAATCTCATACTTGCAATTGCAATATTTAATAAATATAGTTTCAAAGCTTTTTGTAGCATTTTTTCTCACGAAGTTGGTAATAGTATTAATTTCTACAAATAATTAACCCATCTTTAAAAATTTGAGATATGTAAGGGGAATATGAGTAATATACAAGTATATATCAAAAAATTTCCTGAAAGTGACTGGAAATTAAAGGTCTTCAAATTAAGTTGATTTTTAAGATTTTCAATTCGTAATAATAATACCTGTGATCGTAATATCGGTAATGATATTAACTCAGCCGTTTATTAATTTAATGGCTTTAAAATTCGAAAGAGATTTATCATTATGTTCTTAAAACTTTTTTACGAAGAACCTTTTGGAATTTTCGGTAATGTTAAAACCATCTTTAGTTTCTAAATACTTGTTCATAGCAGACGCATTTGGAAATATTTCATTTATTAGATTCCAATAACAGACTTAACCAAAAACGGCATTTTGTAAAAATTTTACCTTTACCTTACATGAGTAAAAAGCGCAACTGTCAAGTACCTTTTTCTTGAATTTAATATATTTATACTTAATATAATGAACACTAATCAGTATGAGTAGGCCTATAATTTAATAACAGGCCTTAATCATTACAAGTACATAAATTTGATTCTCTGTAGTCAAAATAATTCGTGCTGCTCTAAAAATGGCGATATTTTACTTCTAAAATTGGCAGAGTGCAACCCGGTCAGAACGATAATTTGTAAAGCTCAATGGTTTGGCATATACTCCACATTGAAGTAAGTACCTACCGAACCACACTTGCATTCAATCGCATAAACTGCATTCAATTAGTAGTTAGTACAGCCAACTAACTATTAGTGTATTTGACTTATATGTACTGAAACTCCCTCCTGTTTCAACAGTCGACCTATTTTTGCCATTATACTTTCTGGTTTAGTAAAACAATTTACTCGTTTAGGCGATATTAACACAATTCCGAAGGTATCTATTATTGATTATGTTGAAATGGCAACGCGTTGATCTATTAATCTTTGACTAGCTCCTTTTAATACGTATTCTTCACACATTACCACACCTAACTTTTTCCTTATCGGCTACCCTCGTATTAATTTTTATAATCGATCTTTAACTCGAGACTTATTTAGCTTTTTTCCGTTTGATACTTATTGAGGAACAGTTTATATCTTTCTTCAACTCGACTAGGGAGGTATCTCCACGTAAATAATTTCTCTTTTTACTAGAATTGTTTGTATCGTATAAAACCTGATTATTGAACCTTATTATATTGACCTTTATCCTTTTTCTTAATATATTATATAAATGTGATGATTGAGGTTATTGGTCACTCTTCGAAATCCTCGTTAATGATAACTCCTTAGCTTAAACCCATATCAATATATTTCGCTACTTTGTAGCCTGTTAGACAAAAAAAAACGCACCTTCTCACTCGCCTCGCATAGCCCTCGTTATGCAGCGTTTCTCAAATCTCGCAAAAGGTATTAATACCATCTTTAAAGCCTCCGGTACTCCTTCTTTCCGAAAGAAAAGAATGATTATAATGATTGGTAAGGAAAATGCAATGAAATTGAGGGACAGTCTCCTATCGGTCAGATTATTGTCCTAAGATAACCATCGTATTACACTTGGCCTAAGTTATTGTGGAGTAAACGTATAATAATGAAATTGTCTATTTTTCCTATCTTTATTCTCGTATTAAAGTTGGTAAAAAAAGAGATAACACCAGTTGTATTGTCAAAAAACATATACCACCTTAAATGTTAAATTATATAAAGTTATATAACTGCGGGTCTCTTTATCTCGCTTTGAAAGTATTGCAATTTGTAATATGTTGATAAACCTCTAGGGATTTTCACCGCAATGAATCGTACTTTATTATGTGATAAATATTAAATAGATGGTACTTTTTCGCTCTTCTATAGTTCAAAGTCATTCAATTCCCAATTAATAATGTTATTCAATCGTGATTTCGTTGACAAAAATGCTAGCGCCCAGAAATATTTCGAATAAAACGTATAACCAAGCGGGATTATTAATATTACATTTTATTGAATTGATATAACACAAAATATATCGATCGAAAATATGTACAATAATATTGGACAGGATCAGCATACTTTTCATAAGTTATTATAACTTTAGTCGAGCTTTTTACTCCAACTGTTCCTTTTCATATTATGATGGTTAAATTAACAGTAATTGAAAGTTTAATATTGTTATACCTGTTATCGTCAGGAACTATGTACCTTTTGGTCTGTTATTTAATATATGTTATAATGGTGTCAACCAGATTCGTACCTTTTTATAATGTTTCCAAAATCGTTACGACTCGTATTATCGAGTTAGGTATAGATTTTTATTCTCTGGTTTCTATAGAGAAATTCGATATTTCGTTTTTGATAACCAATTTCTTTATATTAAATCTTGAAAAAGTCTACTTTTGTCCATTAAGTTATAATTAATATTCTGAGAGATATACTATTTAATTTCATTGTAAAGTAGTAAAAAGAAATCAGTGGTGTTTTTGCGTCTTCTAAATAACTAGTTTGGTACTACTGTTCCTTTTTAAGCAATATATCGATGATAATTTTTGAACTCTGAAAATGGAGTATGACGCCATATGAGATTAATTTGTTGAATATAACTAGCTGAAGCTGATGATGAATGAATGAAATTTATAAACTTGTTGTTTAATATTCGGTAAACGTTAACGTACGTTTGAGCGTTTATAGGCAAAATGATTTCAATTTGATCTAATTCAAAAATTTTATGAGCCAAAATACATGACTATCATTGGTTGTTACGGTAATGGGCAATTTAACCATAAAATCTTTTGAAATATATGATTAATAACAGTCTGGAAGAGCAAGGGGTTAGAGAAGTTTTTATTTGAAGACACGACGAGGTTTAATATCATTATATAATGTATATATTAGATATAATCGCCGAATTTAATTAATTATGCTTCATAAATAATTCATTCATTTAAAATACTAACATAACACATATAGGCCTGAATATCTCATGATAGGTAAATCAGGGCTTTATTACAGGATTTTCATTATTATTAACTTTCAATTATGTTATTATAAGAGTACTCGACAAAATGATATACATTTTAAACCGATAATAACATTTTACATTTGATTCGAATATTTTGTTTCAGCTGAAATATCTAGGAACGTCTTTGGTAACCACCAAGAACCACATTTTGTACAACAAGTTATTTATTTAACTTTAATTTTACGATGACGTCAAAATATCGGACTTAAAAATCAAACAACATTCTAATATGAATAAATTCAATGATATGGGTGTAGGCCAAACGTTAAATTGTTTTAGGGTTTGATATATAATTTGTCTTCAATTTACTCAGTCACCAGCAATTATCATTGTTGAATAAACCAATATCTGATTCAAATAATTTGTATATGTATTTTACTATGATGAAGTTTTCCACCTTAAAAATTACGGAAATATATCAAAAAATATATATATGATATTACTTAACTACAATTGAGGCTTTCAAATTACGCGTTCATAATGAATAACATACTAAATAAGCGAGAACATCTTGATCTAACGGGTTTATCGTCCCAAGATAAAACCTGTAAAAATACTTTCATTTCTCATAATTCAGTAATATCATATACGGAAGGCGGATATTACACAATTCGAGTAACTATGCTATTGAATAAAATACTATAGCGAATTGTTTCATTTCGTTAATAGTGTATTTACTTTACTCATTCCACCGTGATATAAAATGGTTGTTAACCTGTTCAAAGGATCCGAGTCTTTCTCTTTACAATGGGTAACGTTTTAACTTTATTTGTAGATAATATATTTATATCACTATTAGTTGATAAGTGGACAAATATGATGAAATCGAAGTTGTAATGAAATCCAGTTTTAACTTATAAAAACATTTTCCTAGCAATAAGTTCAAATCAATGCAGTTATTTATTTCATGAATTGATTAAAACCAATTTGTCAATCGGAAAAGTGATTAATAGTGTTTTTTAAAAAGTTGGTAATCATGGGAAAATCTTGAAATTCTTTCAAAATATGGTAAAGTTTTGTTGGAATCATCACAAATGCCTTCTCCTGTCGTTACAATAAACCCGAAATACTTCAGGTTTCTTACCTCAAAGTTTAGTTTATTGATATCCCAATTGGATCTAATTTAGTAAAATTATCGTTCAGCCAAGTAAACATTCATTCTATAATCATATTTCACAAAAAATCAAAGACTTCGCAAATCTTTGAGGAAAACCGTAATTTATCGTTTAGAATATCCGGTATTGCGGTATTTATATAACATTGGACTAATAATAATTCCCTCATTAGATTAAGTGGGTAACCAACTATTCAAATCAACCAACGAGAGTGTAAAAACCTGTTCATGTTTTCTATATATATACGAATCATATACGATGAAATTTTACCTAAATATTGAACTTTGTTAATTATACTGATTGGAATAAAGCGTGCAAGAAAGCGATTATATGAGGTAATTTGACGTATCGCCCGGTCATAGACATGTAATATTCATCGCTCCTATCCCAATTTTAAAATTGATAATATTAACATCGCAGCCGATGATTAATTAGTTTGTCTTCAACCTTCACTTATGAATCCGGATACTTGATGCCGGAACGTAAGGAGTTGATTTCGTAATATAGAATATAATGAGCGTGTTCTACTTGAATATAAAACTATATTTTTTAAATTCTATAAACAAATATTATTGCCGAATTTTCACCTATACTTTGGTAACGTCGTCGCTTTTTTTTTTTCGTTCAACAAATCGCGGAATTACGATAGTTCAGACGATAAGTAAAACGAATTTCAATCCTTTATCATAGAAGTCAAAGCTATCAATTACAAACCCCCTTTATCTTATAAAGACTCCCAATAAAAAAAAATTCAAATTATTGATCAATACGTTGAATTGCTCGTTTAATCCGAGTTACAAATTGAACAAAAATAACTTGGAGAACACCCTAATTATGTTATAACTTTTGTCGTATTGCAATTAAGTCTATTGTTTATTCTCCCGAGCTTTCAACTACGCAACGATTTTCGCCGACATTAAAAATGATTATGTAATAATATATTTAGAATGGGACTATGAATATATTGGGCGTTTTTGCGGGAATAATATATATCTATATCGAATTTCTCCATTTATCAATATTTCAGCAACGTTTTACCATTCAGATAACATATATACTCTATGGTAATCCTAAAGTCACATTCAAAAGTAAAAGATATAATAACTAAATTCATGTTAACATCCACCGTTATATTAAGTATCTATGGAGAGCATAATTTCACATTTGATCAAAGTAAACTTATGCATTACATAAATATATGTTATTAAAAATACACAAATGAGGAATGAATCCTTGTTCATATATATTTTAAATGTGCCCAATAATTTATAATTTCAGTCCATAATTACGTTGATAAAGGTATATAATTACTCAATCACATGGAGTTTAGAATCGGTAATTCTTCTTCACTAAAAATAGAAACCATATATTAATATTTTCGACTTAAACCAGCTAACCCTATGTTAATGGAATAGCCGGGAGGTGTTTACAACCCCGTTAAATGCAATTGAATAAGTTAAAACGTCATTAACACCCCATAACCTACCCTACTTAGCGTACCTTCGTGGTTAACCATATTGCTTAACATCATGAGTCATGACCTTAAATGTAACAAATTGGTAATCGGCTTTAGTTTCAAAGTTAACGATCCTATTGAGATAGCTCTCAGTGATATACGTAACTGTTAATCGAAGGTATTTAAATTATCCTAGCCACCATTATGATCGTATCTCCATTCGATTGCTATACCTTCGTTTAGACTGATAACTATTGTTCAATTATTTATTTCAAATCCAAAAACTTTAATTCGTTAACCAATTCTCTGAATTTAATCAATAAAACGGTAATATGAATATGATGAATAACCTATGTAATGAACGTATTTCGAATATATAACTACATAGGAACGAGAAATTGTGTATATTAAAGGGACGAAAAACAAACTGAACAGCTAATTTGGAACAATATCGTTTCGAACTTAAAAACTAGTCGCTTTCATGAATCTATAACATTTATAAACAATTCCTCAAACAATTCTAAAACTTAATCGACGCGAAAAAAAAAAAACCCTTTGAAAACGGCCATAATATAATCGAAGAACTTGTATACATCGTATATTCTTTTATTTCCTTCGTTTTCTTTAGAAGCTGTACCAACTTCCTAACCATTCTCAGTATAACATCAATTCACTTAAAAAAACGTAAACCGACATTACCTAATTGGAATCTGATTCTGCTTCAATATAATCCTCATAATTTTATATGTTGTCGCTCAAATATATATGCATTTATCGAATTGAGTGTATTTATTATTTCCGGCTGTTTTTCAATATAGGGAAACGAACTCGGATAATCGTCCTGTCATTCGTGAGTCCCGACATCTTGATAACGACTTGAGCGATATCAGACATAATAAAATTGGAAATAATCCGTTTTATGGCAAAAGTTAATGAAAACATTTGACAGGACAACTGTAGTGGGTGATACAATATATATATAATATAACCTACAACGTCCTTAAAACGAAATATATTGTTAGATATTGGCCTTGTGTGTAAGAGGTATATTTGGTACGGTTGAAGACGAAGTATTATTTGACAGCTCATTATCTCAAGGAACGCTAAAATGAGACGTGGTATCATTAATATTTATTATCGATTCGTTCATTATTAAAAATTCTCTTGAACAAGATATGATTATTCCATAATTATATATCATGATTTATCCTAGTAAGGTAAATAATATACATGATCAAGAGTCATTATAATTAAAGTAAGCTGGAAAACAGAGAAGTGTACAGTAAGTTTTAACGTAAGAGTAATATACACTACTCGTTCCGTTCCTTTCCACGTAATTCTTGCTAACTGCGTCTAGATTGAGCACAGCCTGGATGCGGTATGTATACATTCTCGTACGTTCATATTCACATAAATTATATACTCCAAGGCTAATAGTCTTAGTCTATAACATCCAGTTATCTCAAATGACAAACATTGTAATTGAATAACGTATAAAAACTTAATTTCAATTTAACCTAGCTTTATTTAGCCAGGTTCAAGTTATAAAACACAGAATTCATCGACTTAATATTATCCAATATTATAGAACGTTTTTAACAATACAAGATGAACCTTATATGAGTTTCTTTACAATCGCGCTTTCACTCTTAATTAATTTTCATTATGAAAGTTACGCCAATGACTTTTATTTAAAACTACACCTCAATTGACTGTTTTTGAGGTTTATATCAACATCTGGTTTGTCATGGTAATTCATATAATCATTACTATTAACCAAAACACACTCATCTTCGTAACATTGAAAAACCTAAATGTAACCTAAGGTTGGATGTCTTTAAAGAAATTAACGTTTTATATAACGGAGAAATATTGGGATTGAAATTTTGACGTATAAATTAGAAAGGCGTATAACTAGTTCAATAAACAGCGGTACCGCACATCGTCGTCCGCCGTTACACGTCCGAAAAAAATCTGCCGATATTATAGGAAATTTAACCACTCAGTAAATTGAAATGACTAAATATCACAAGATCTAACGCCTACCTTATTATCTCCAACGCCCTGAACAATTGACCTTATTCAAATCATAACCAAAATTCAAAAACATATAAAACCCGAAACGACGAACAAAGTTCTCCTCAATAACGAAACAATCAGTAACAAATCACAAATTTCCAATTTCTTCCTGATTATTTATGGATTCCACCATTAATAAGACCAAATTAACAAATTATCCTATGATCATATTTTTTAAGATTGGTATCGTATGAACCTGTTAGTAATAACAGACCAAATTAACCAAATACTATATTTTTGTATAAGCTGTCGGTTTAAAATAAAATTGATACTTTTGAAAGTAAACAAAATCAAACTTCATTATTTTTCGCAACAAGTACTATTACATTGGTGAACGAAGCGTTATATGTAATGAATTAAGTTTTCGCCCCAGATATTATCGAAACTATCCTTATACTGAGAATATTAATTGACAAGTCGTATAAAGAATTGTTCCACCTTAATATTACATCAATAGTTAAAACTTGCGAAAAAATGACGGAATATTAAGTCCAAAATCCAATAAAAATGTGAATATACGTCTAAATACATAAGTGAAACTACCGTTGACACATTGGAGTGTAAAATATACTCGAATCGGTAACAAATATCATAAAAATCATTACGGTCCAAAAGAGACCCTTACTAAGATACGATACGATATGAAAAACAGATTATAGACTAAGAACATGAAATAAAAACTAAATAATAAATGTAAGGAAAATGATAGAAGGTAATAAAGCGAATAAAAATATAAAACCTCCCTATTATACAAACTTTAAAGATATAAATACAAAACACAAACTTAACTAAAACTGAAGTCGATCCGAACAGTAAAAGAAACCGTACGTCACACCTACTTTCACACTAATTATTAATCATAGGTTATGCAGACTAAACATAAGTATCTTATCACCATTATTATCAATCCAAAACAGCTATTAAACGTTACAAGCGAGGTTATTATCGAAAAAAAACGGGTTTATCCCGTTGTATCAATCATTTAGTTTTCTTGATGATTTATAATACATAGCTAGGGCTCAATAAAAAGAGGCCCAAAAGAATAGCAAATTCAAAACTTAGGTAGAAATATTTATACATCCACTCACAAATTCTTGTAAATTCATCCGATTTTTTTTTAACGATTTAAGGAAAGAATTATACCGTAAGCGTAAAGTATCAACACAAAAATAAGTTGAAATACTGGCCGAACCCAATATAAATAGGATACACCCTTAATATACGTACGAAAATCACGAAATAAGCAATCAATACAATTGAAGCGCGCCGATAACCATTCCACCCACCCCCCAACCTCAATTATATACCTATCAACGAAATAACAATGACTCATAGATACGTCATTAACATCTTCTCCAAGGCGATCGCGGACTGGCTGGCAGGAGAAAGGAAGCAGCCGTTGAAGAACTGGATGCAGCTGTACCAGACGATCCGGCTTCCATGGGCGCAGAAGGTGGTCACCACAAGTCGGCAGGCGGGCGCGCTGTATGAATTCGAGTCGCCTGACCTGATCGACCTGCCCGTTGTTGAAGCGGTCCCGATCGTTGCGGAGAAACTGCAAACCAGAATGAACTGGATATGGAACGAGGATATCGATGCGATATTCGACAAGGTTCGTAAAGAGGCAGGCTTGTAGATGATGGTGGCGTGATGCAGATGGCGTTGCGGTATAGAGTGTTTCCAAGATGGGCGGATGGAAAATCGGACTACATGCATTTACAGCCAACTGCTGTCACAAGATGCTCAAGGTCTCCCCGTTCCCAGGTAAGGCGTGTCTTCGTGTTTGACAGCAGCTTCCTCCTCCTTCACCTCGTCTCCGGCCTCTCCATGCAGCTTGCCTTGCCTGAAGGCCTTCCGCAGCTCGCACGTCCCCGAGCTCTTCCCACCCGCCTTGCATTCCCCGCACTTCTTCCCATGCGAGACCAGCAAGATATGTAAACCGAATTTGTCCTCATCCGGTATCCGCGCATCCAGATGCGCATGTGTCTCCTCCCTCGTCGCACCCGGCGGCCTCCACCCCAGCAGCCCCGTGATGCGATACACATGCGTGTCCACGGCAAAGCTCTCCCTGCGCAGACAAAACAGCAACACACAACTCGCCGTCTTGGGCCCGACCCCCTGGAAACTCAGCATCTCGCGCATTGCCTCCTCGCTACTCGCCGCGTGCAGGTGGTCCAAGCTGTACACGCCGTACCGCGCATGCACCTGCTCCAGGATGCTGATGATCACCCTGCTCTTCACCACGCTCAGCCCGCCGCACTTGATGGCCGCCTGCAGCTTGTCGCGGCCGCCGGCGACGATGGCGTCCCACCTGTCGCTGCGCCCGTACATGGCGTCCATTCTCTGCTTGGCGCGCGAGCTGTTGGTGTCGCTCGTGTTCTGCGAGAGCACGGTGCGCACCAGCGCGTCGAGCACCGAGGGCGAGTCGCCGCAGCCGGCGCGGTTGCTGGGCGCGACGACGGCGGCGGGCCGTGTGCGAGCGCCGTGGAGGGCGGCGAGAATCTTGTGGGCCAGTTTGGCTTCGGATGGGGTCGGATGGACGAAGGAGGGAAAGGGCGAGGCGTTGGCGTAGGCGGCGTAGGCCTTCAGCTTCCTGGCCTGGAGCTCGGCTGGGGTGGACTTTTGGGAAGCGGGTTTCTGCTTCTTGGCGGGGGGAGTGGCAACCGCGGGGGTGGTGGAGGTGCTGGTGGTCCAGTTCTTTTCCAACTCGACCTTGATCTTTTTGGGCGTCTCGCACGCCGCCTTGGGTGCTGTTCGTTTCCTTGTTTGCGTGCTCTTCATTGGTGTCTCGTTCTCTTCTTCCTTGGCGTTCGCAGCTGATTCCGCCTCAGCTCGGGCTGCTCGCCAAGGCGTCTCTCTTCGCGGGGTCGAGCTCGCTGCAGCGCGGGTGCTTCTCGCCATAATGGTCCGCATCCTGTGGCGCGAACACGCAGGTGTTGAAGAAGTGACCTTAGTTTCCCGGCAATTGGAGTGGTTGTGTGGTGAGTAGTGATGTCACAGGGTTTGTTCCCCTTGGATCCCACACAGAAGCCTTGCTTATCTCAACGAATATCTCACGGCTCAGACTACAATGGTGTGGTATAGGCTAAAACAACACAGGTGTTGGCAGGTATTCAATCAACAACTACAATTATCGACTCGAATCGGTTGTCAAATGCACAGCATATAACATTGATGAACAGGATAGGTTGTAAATTTTAACTTGTGAGAACTATTTACTAGTTCCCATCTATTCATAATTTCTATAACGTTATGATTTATGATTCATCTAACTGGATAGCCTATTGTTAAATGTTATAAGTCACGCATAATTGTTATCGAATTCATAAATTATAACTCAAAAGTTAATTGATAACATTTCTTATAATTTGTAGATTTCTTTCTTTTTAAGACTATATTCTTAGGTTTATTAAAGAATGTTATAGCGTTGATTAGAGACTGAATCGATTATGAAAATTGGAAATCTTTACATAGAATGTGTTATACTTCACCTAAAGTGCAAATTATCTAAAATCGTTAAACCCTGTAAAAGTATATAGCAAGTATATTTCATGAAAAAAAAAATTATTGAAGATTCAACTCAAATTTCAAATTTGATCTTCTGTCGTGTGAAACTAAAGAATATAGCTTGGATACGCTTATATCGATTACTATTCGTATTTTGTATTTTCTGTATTTTTTTGTCGTTTGTTTTCATTATAGTGATTATTTACAATTTCCTTGTTCTCATAATCTTACACGCGTATCTACTCTATATTATATATTTGTTTTATCTGTTTCAAGTATTTCGTTTAAGAGTTAGACTCGAGTTACTCATTATAAATGAACAGCAACCAAAATGCAGATGAGAGCTATTGGTGTTTAAATTTTCGTAAGAGATTGCAGTTGAATGATGCATCCAACTTTAATATAGCAATGGTACTTTTGATTTAATACTTGTAACCTTCATGATATGATAATACGTAATGTCATATCTTTAACATAATAATCCAATGTTATGTATGTGGATAGTAAAGAAAAGAAATACCATGTTTCTAACAAACTTTATTATCATTCTGCTTATTAATTATGAAATCATGATCCACCACCTGAATTATTCCCTCTATAGTGGAAATTTCATATGCTATATTTTGAGGATTTAATGCAATCATCCGTATTTACAATCTGATACATCCTATGAATTGAGTTACATAACTAGTTAATCGAGTACCTTGTTCTGTTTGGAAGCCTAGCTTTGTTTATCATCACCATAATTTCATATTGTTATTGCGATTCATTTTAAAACTAATTGTTCGAAATTTCTATTCAAGCTTATATAATATATCCGTTTTTTTAGCAATAATTAAGATGTTTATTTATCTTTACCTTGATATGGAAACATGGTCCTATAGATATTATAATGTTTCTATCATTTTGATGTTATATAATATTTAATGTAATATATGAAAGGTGTTTATTATCATAAATATATCGAAATTTCACAATTATACGCATTTTACATACTTAAAAGGGATACTACGTTCATTATTGAATGTTTTTATTCAATGTCACGACATTATTTGAGTATATGAATAATGGTAAAAACTCTGTATTAAGAATAACCCGCATCTGAAGTACCTCAAATTATGAAGTGTTCATATTCAAGATATCTTTTGGTAGGGATTAATACGTTGTAACGTTGTCGATTCAATTGGTTGACGTTATAGTAGTATTACGTGGTTAAGTGATGGATGTATTATTCTAGGTTTTGCAGACTACTAGCTGATTTACACACTAATTTTTATAGCTAATACCTTGGCTCGTTCCTTAATGTAAAGAAGTCACATATTGTACTTAACTTGAGGTTAATACAAAAGACACAGAAAACATTAATATCTAGTTACAACCAGTAATTTAAACTCAAATATAACTAATGTAGACCTACTGAGCTGTAATTACAAGTACTTCAATACTAGTGGCTTTATATGTTGTACACGCACGCTGGTGTAGTTGAACACCCTTTTTCAGTTTCTATTGAATTACCCCCTCGTTAACTGGCTAAACCACAGCTTATGTGACAGCTAAATTAACACCAATTTCTACACGGTTCCGAGTTTCTACTTTAGTAATTTGGATAAACAATTCGTTCGGCTCTAACTCGTGTATTTATATAGCTGAACCGTACTAATTGAACAAATCGCCAGCCTTAATTCCTTAGTAGGTTTCGAAGTTGAAAGGGCAACCCTTTTCGCTAGTACGTAACTTGGCCTTACCAGATATCCTATCAACGTAGCCGTTAATATGTATGGTTAGCATATTTCAGTTTTCAAACCTTTCAAAATCCTTATTGGGTAACGATTTCATCATTGTATTGGCGAGATTGTCTTAGGTATTTATTTTTGTAATTCTTCGATTGTTTTACCTGAAACGCTTTATATAGTTCTGTCAAATTCACCATTCAGCAATTTTTGCTCATAGGTCTTACTTTTATAAAATATGTAAATACTTATGAAAATAGGCTCTTCGAGTTAGTATAATTTATTTACGGGATACGAGGAATTCCGCGCCGACTGATAACAATATTGAAGGATTTCCACATTGTTATTGGTACATCGACGCCGGCTATCGTTCTATAAACCTCCAAAGCTAATACGTTTCGTATCATACTCTTGCATTTGACGGATGCCTAATGAATTACGATTCTGATCATGCTAAATTATTCATTTTGTTTGTCTTTAGTGACGAGCATAATGAGGTATTCGATTTGTGACGATAGGTTTGTGTTGTTTGTAAAAGATTCGTTTGTAAATCTTTTTAACTTGGCTCTCAATAGGTAAATTATAATTATATTCATCCCCTGAATCAAGTCCCTTATTTGCTATTATAGACTTCTATTCAATTCATTAAATTTTTATTCGTTTGATATTGTTTTCATATTGTAACCGAAACATCTTAAAATACCACCGATTGGTATAAGTTAGCGAAGTATTTTATAAAGGCATTCAACTTTAAGTAGCGTTAAGTTTTGATCATATTAGCTTTGTAAATGATGACTACATAAACGCCCTGTTCTTTTTGATAGAAATCTGAATAATTATCGTTAATAGTATATATACGAATTAACGATACATTGATGCTTAAATTACTTCCCTCGTCTAAAGTTGCAACAGGATTGTAATTCCAAAACATGGAGTCTTTCATCAACTACTGTTCCGATAACACAAAGCCAACAATCCAAACGAAAAAGGTATCGTTATTTTGTATACTAAATAAGTCAAATTATTCGTTCTGAGTGACCAGTAAGTATGGGTATAAGCTAAATATTGTAATATCTAGCATTAACTTGAAATACTACTAACAGGTTTAAACCTAATGAACACTTACTTCATCCACGTTGTAAATTGACTCGATATATTGTACAAGCGTCTTTGAATGGTATTGGTTCCGGAGCTTTTTCAACAATTTCAAAAAAAATATCTTATGTATGTAGGTTGTTAATTACGTACATGTTTATATGATATACTGCTCTTTGAAATGAATGATTAATTTAATGAGTAAACTTATTGTCAAAGCGAGTACTAAACGTGAATTGAATTTTTAAAATTGTTAGAGATCGCGTAAAAATATAGTTTTTGTTTTTATTATTCTATTTTTGAGAAATTAATCGTAACCTTTTTTACTGAATCCCTATGGTTTTAATTTTAACTTCGTGCATAATTCTTGACTTCAAGATATTTATTTCCAGGTTTTGGAAGTCCAAGTTCTTTTAGGACCAAATTTTATTACTCTTCAAATGTGGAATCCATTAATCTCTACCCTATTACTTTCCTTTATAAAAATGCCGGAGGGATTAATAACGCCTTATGTCTAGAGCTTCACAGGTAAGTTTTGATCGGCTCTCTATTTTCTAATTATCCAAATAGTATTGTAAATTCGGCAGGAATCATATTTTTTCTGGTTTTTTTTTTCTCGATGAGTAGTTTAATATACCGTTAATATTTCATCAGTTCATTAATTACAAAAGAAGTGCATTGTGTTGGTCAATCTGCTTAGATTGAAAATCTTCATTGTAATGATCAATCTCTCCAAATTATGTCATGAACTAAGTTATTTGATACGTTGCGAAAATATTAGCAGTTTTAATTATTATTTTAAAGTTAAAGATATGGAAAACCTTAATTGGACTATTATATTTACCCGGTTTTCGATACACATTGGCTTCAGTTTCCAATCATAAAGAAAATACATCGATTTTTTCAAGACCGTTTCTATTATTTTAGGTATTATCAACTTATCGCCGTACCGATTTCTTCCGAATATTTTTTCAAGCTTTGACGTAAGTTATAGCCCTTGGATGAATACTTACTAGTAGTGGAAATTAATTTGTAAAATGAGAAAATAATCCAAAAACCAACAACTTTAGTACGAATTTGTTAGGGCCTATAATATTATTCATGCATTTTACCTGAATTTAAAAACGTGTTTTCCAATTTGAAAGCTTTCAATATCCATTGTAAGGATATAGTTTTATTTATAAAATAGGAACCATACGTACTCAATTTTCTTAATCATACAATGAGCCATCATTCGCATTTGTTTATATCAAATCACCATAATTTGAACATTGATATAGAACTTCGGTGCTGTATTTCGGAAGGGGTGCAAACGTGCAATGCTGCTTGGTCTTAGTCGTCGTTGTCTTATGCCTGCTCACGAGACTGTCCCCTCATAAGTGCATTTTCTCTTCTCATAATTCATCTTTCTTATGGGTACTTATTGTTATGTATTGTAAATTCCTCTCTTTTTGAATATTTAACTTTGAATACATACAGGAATACCATCATACGTTTGTACGTACATATAATACAACCAATAGTCGTTGTAAGCGAAAATTCTACTTAGTACTAGACCGATTAATTGCTATCAAACAATCTAAAAAAGTTATTAACGCGAACCTATAACTATACAACTTTGCTACCAAAAACAACAACCTTCCCTATATTTTTTTCTCCACTTTTATCCTACTTCGTTTACGTCAAAGCTTAGTATACAAATCCTTAATCTTAATATATACGTTAGATAATTTTACAAGCGTTGGAAGTTATATTACCCAACAAACCCCAAACCGCTCACCGCATGCGCCAAGAAACTCGTACAAAAAACCTATGCCTTTCACGCTAAAGTTAACTGTTACTTTCCCTTTACTTTCTCCGAAACCCCCACTTTCGCCTACGCATATACCTTTACCTTTACCTATAATATCTTCGCCTACGAACTTACGTTATTCCACAACTTTAACATATTTTTTCTTTATACCTCTTGTTACTATAAAGTTAGGAAATGTATTCTCTTGCCTTATTAGTAACGTTAAAGTGGTGAAGCTCGTGGTAAATTTACGTTACGAGTTTAAAAAATGTAATGTTGCGAGACGCGTGGAGTATAACGTCATCATAAGGCGCCTCGACAGCTTAATAGTTAAGTGTCGCTATTATCGTAACCGTTAACTTTCTTTTCGCCGCTATTATCGCCGACCTTTGCCTATTTCCATAATCTATTCGAATACTTTTAAGGGTAACCGCTATCGCCTACGTAAAGGGAAGGAACGTAAGTTTTCTCTCTGTCATCGCGAGCCCTTCCGTAACTATCGCGACTCTCCTCGTTGCCGTGAGCTTTTTCGAAACTATCGCGACTCCCCTCACCGCCGCGAGCTTTCCCGAGACCGTCGCAATTCCTCTTGCCGCCGCGAACCTTTTTGCGACGGCCACGAATCCTCTTGCCACCGCTGCGAACCTTTTTGACGCCGTCGCAATCCTTTTCGAACACCGAACACGATAGCTACCTAATAGTTGGTAAGCGGCATTCGCTGCCTAAAGTGTAAAGAGATCAGAGTATTCGACCCCGAGTATCCTGATCTTTAAGATATAGACATTACTATAGTGGGAAAAGACATGGATTTTACTAACGTGTAAAGATTTCAATAACGTTTAAATACCTTCATAAATACATTTTTAACCTTGAAAAGTTAAATCATGTAAATATTTTTCATTTCTCATAGGGATCAATTTTATATTAGTGTAATACCGAAGTAATTTTTTACAAGTACCGCAAAATTTGTTGCTGCGGATTGGCTAATATTATGGATATTTTTGTTAATCGCTTTATTATAAACCTTGGACGAGTTACTACGAAGTTTAGTGTGGTTAAATTTTCGTTACATAACTTGTGAAAAGATGAGTATAGGTTATATAAGTATGTATGAACCAAAATACAATATGTAAAAGCTATAGGTATATAAAATAGTTATAATAACAATTGAAATAACATCATAATCGATATTTGGTAGGTATTTAACATGGATATTTAATAGTACTTACCGCCTTTTTATTGTAAGAAAATTATAAAAGAATATTTGATAAAAGTTAAAAAGTTGAAAACCGTATTGTTAATAACAGTAATTCGGCGTTATCCGAATTAATAGCTTTTATTAAAAGATATACGCGAAATGATTGGCGGTATTTTTGGAAGGACAAGTACCAACTTCGTCGGAACAACTATTTCCGTAAACAGGAGAGTAACTTTCAAAGGAATGAGAAACAACTTTTGTAGAAATATAATCGTAAACGATATAATTATCGTCCTCGTAAGTATATCGACCGAAAACATGGTCGAGATAAACGAGAACGTGATTTTAACAAGCGAAAACGTAATTTCGGTAGGCCAAAAAGTAAATACGAATACAAAGTTAATGATATATATTTTAAGGTAAACGATACTAACTATTTAAATTATGAATATTTTAATTACCTACGAACACCTTCATAAATAAGTTTATACCACTTGAATAGTAAAATGGGTTATATATTGAAACCCACATTAACGCTTTCCAGTCGACGTACTTATGTGTATCATAATAAGAATTACGACTCGCGTAATGCTTGATTTAAGTATTTAAAAGCTTTTACCCGGATAAATAAGCTTTTTTCTAACGATATAGAAAGGCGTATAGGATATCGAGACCGTACGTAACTTATAATCAACCTAAATAAAATCGTAAATGATAGTAATAATTTTGATGTTGTTATGGCGAAACCGGTTAACGAGGAAGTGATAATCGTTATAGGTAACTATCGATACCAAGAAACTACTGTACGAATAAGCCGTATAGGTAAAAATTATATACTTTGTCTTGATAAAGGCGTTGGTAAAGATCTCGCGTTTAAATTTTATTTCAATACGAACTTTCCCAATTATATTATAACCGAAGTAATTATTACTAAGTGTAAACCCATTGGTAAAATAATGGTTCCTCCTATTCGCCTTATCACTAAATCAAGTTGGATATTTTCTACCCCCGAGTATAAATTTAACTGTATTTTTACGTTGTTAAAAGATATAATTAAAGCCTACCTTATTGCATAATTAAATACGGACGTTTTATTGATTAACCGTTGGATAAAGCCTCGTGATATAAATATGTTTATAGTGGGAAATATAGTTTGTTTTAAAAATAGTTACTTCAAGATTCGTTTTCTAGTATATAAAGTAACTATATAACCTTTAGTTTGCAAGGTTACTTGCAGCCTTGAGGTCGTTATTTAATTTATATAAGCGATAAATTTCATAGTCGAATATAATACCCTTTCTAAAGGCAAATTCTTTGTATTTACAAATTAGCATCCATATAATTTTAATACTTTAATAGATGTTATTACTCCTTATATAATATGACATAACAATTTTTCCACTAAGGCAATACGCTTCACTAAGTATACTAGTCTGGGAACTATCGTAAATTACGAGAGATGGTTGGTAAGCCTTAGGCGTTGCAACGTTATCGATTCGATTGGTTGAAGTAACAGTAGTATTGCGTGGTCAGATAGTGAATGTATTATTCTAGGTTTGGCAGACCGCTAGCCGGTCTATACTCTCATTTGTATGGCTAAGTGCTTGGCCTGTATCTTAAAGTGAAGTGCAACGATTGCACTCGACTTACACCCAATGCGGTAAGTCTGCAGACTTACCGTATAAAGTAATACACTTGCAGTCCGGTTGACATTACTTATAGTAAATTTAATCTATTGATTTATATGTAATACTTTTCCAATACTAGCGGATTTTTAGTTTGTAAGCGCGTACGTTGGTGTGGCTGACCAAATCTTTTTGGTTAGCGTTAAACAGCAGCCTCGTACCCCCTATTGATTTCAATTGACTTCCATATTTTATTAAACTCTATTGCATGCAAATTAACCCCATTTAACCTTAATTTCTTCGCCGCTCTCTGGTTCTAATTCATTAACTTCCACAAAATGGTTTTTCGCCGTAAGAAGTTTTTCTGCCACATCTCTTCGCAACTTTAACTGTACTACTCAAACAGATTGCCGTTATCAATTCTCTGGTTATCTTCTAGTTTACCAGAATATCCCTGTCCGCCATCACGTGATTTTGGATTTATGGATTGCCTATACACGTAGCCATCGATACTTATAGTTAACTTAACATTATTTCTAAACCTTTTTAGTGCTTTGTTTAGCGTAGCCTTTGTTTTAATGTTTACAGAATTATCTTCACCATCGATTTATCGGAACTTTGCAGTCTTTCCAGCTTCGTAAGCTTCACAAAGTATAATTAATTTGATTATGAGGCGATTTTCTCTAAGGGTTCCGAGCTTTACTAAATACTCGAAGAGATTCTTTAAGTTGGTATAGATTACTACTAGGATAAAGAGAATTTTAAGTTTTTTGGTAATAAGGTTAAGGGTTTCTCATAACTCTACACCTACGTTAAAGCCAGTTATTGTTCAATAAACCTTCAAAGCTAATATGTTTCGTGTTTTCATCATACATTTAATGAAGACTTAGTAAATCTGGTTGCTAATAATACTAAACTGATTATCTCGTTTATCTTCGTTAACGAAGGTTTTTGGAAACCCTATTTATAAATATAAATCGGTATTATTTGTAAAAGACCTGTCCGTAAAGATTATTAGTTTTACCTTTAAAATATCAATAAATTCTATATTGATCCCACGGTCCAGGTTTTGCATTTACCACTCCAACCTTTTATTTAGTCGGTTAAAATATTTATCTGTTGTTATTTATACTTATACCGTGATATATAAGTTGTATGATGCTTTCTGTTAACATAAAGTGGCAATAGAACTACACCGTATATGTTGTTTTTAGTACCTTTAAACTCTAGCATTATTAGTTTGGGCGATTATATTAATAATAGTGCCCTAGCCCATTTAGCTGAAGCTTAAACCGGTATTAATACCAAATATGTGTATTAACAATTTATTAAAGTTTAGTTGGTTATTTTTTTTAAACTTCGTTACAAGCTCATAATTTCAAAACTTAGGGTCTTTGATCGTTTACTGTTTCAGCATTTTAAAGCTTGTAATTTCGGCGAAAATGGTATCGTTAGTTTACATAACTACCATACCGAAGTCGTCTTTTTACGTAATTAATAATTACTGATCGTATATTATAGACTTTATTACTAACCAGGACTTAAACTGTAACTGGCAAGTTAAAAAATAATAAATACATATCTTGATCAATTTATATGATAATTTATCATACTGTATTACCGTTTTTAATAGGTAAATAACACGGAGCTCCTATTGTAGCTCCAATAGTATCATCCGTTATAGATAAGTTACTAATTGTATCTAGGTTTACATATCATTATAACCATTAAGTGTAAACTTACCTCTAGTTTTAGCTAGTAAACTTGTTGTTATGGTAACTACTAAACGTTACCTCATTTTTCAATTTTTTGGCGATTACGTAAGGATTTAGTATTTACTTTTATTTTCGTACCTTTAAACGATTAGTCGTTACTTTTTATACGGACGCCCCTGTAATTTGACCTTTAATTTCGTGGATAATCTTCGACTTAAAAATTGTAACATTTAAGCTTTAAAGGTTAAAGTTAGCTTTCAGCATAAATTGTAACACACTTAGAATTAGCAGACCGTCGATTTCGACTTTATCCCTTGCCATAAAAGGTTTACTGAAAATCTTAATAATTCTTTAAACTCTAAATTTCACTACTAAATATTCGTTATCCATTTTTTTCCTACTTACCTAAGTTGTATTATAAATACGGCCCGGTATATATTCTTCTTGTTTAGCGTTTTACTTTTTTTTGGGGAATTTTCCTCGCCGGCGGCGTTTTATCGGTTTATAAATAACAGGTAAAGGCAAGTTGTGTTAACTTGATTGTTTTCTTTGTCATATTTAAGGGTCATTATCCTTAGTTATCTTGATACGAGGCTTAACATAAGGAATCCGGAAAAATATAAGGCTTTTGACGATTTCAGTAACTATTTTAGAGTTTGTAATACTTAATATCTCATAAGGCTATTTTTATTTACCTGTCTCCCATCACACGAAGACTTTACCTTATAATATCAAATCAAATAATTCGATTATTATAGGCTCGTTTTTAGTGTTAAGGGTATCATTAACTTAACAGCGTGCCGATTTCCTTTGTAGTTCCCTTAAAGCTTTGTTATAAGTCACAACACGTTTTTAAATACTTACCAAGGGTAGAGATTTATTTGTCAGACGTGGATACGCTTTAAAGACCCATAGCGTTAGCATCAGGCTCTTAAGACTCACATTATTATTTAAAACCTTTACTTCCATTTATAAGCGTGCCTCGAGATCCGTAAAATTTTCAATTTCTAATGTAAGGATACTATACGTTCGGCGAAGTAGGGCGTATACCCTTTTCATCTTTCCAATACTTTAATGGGATTTTACAGGTATCAATTTGCACTAAATACACATTATTATAGTATATTTTTAAAACTTCGTCTTCGTCAAGTTGGTACCGATATTGTGAACGACAACATTAGGTGAAATCGAGTACGTGTTAATTTATAATATCTTTAACGCTTCCTACATGTATTTGCCCGAAAAGGACTTTAAAAACTTAGCTTCATAGAAATAAGTTACGAAGTTAACGACGTAAAGAAGAGGATTATTAATTAATAAAAATATATTAATAATGATTTCATAAACAAAAACCTTGTTGTGTTTTAATATTAATTTAAGTTTTCGAGGGACTTGGGCATACGTTTAACAGTATTGCCCAAGTCTTAAAATGGATTGTAAGGTAGAGTAATCTATATTATTGTGCCTTGTTGACTTTGACACTTTATATTGTTTATTAATAGTAAGGTAATGAAAATGAAGATGTGATTAATGTATTTCCGGCTTCGTTAAGTTTAACACTACTGTTTTCGGAACTTGAAAATAAAATCATTAATATCCTTACTTTAATGCGAGTAAAAACCTTAGTCGTTTTTAACTAACTCGTTTACCTTCATATCTACGTTAACCCTAAGGGTCTTTATATCCGCTAAGGAAGGTAGAAAAGGAGTAAGGGACTTAAGGATGAAAATGTAATTGCTCTAATAATAATTTAAACTACCTTTATCTTTACTAACTATAATTATTCACTTAGGTTAAAGCTAACTTTATCCTTACCAATATCGTGACGATTGATCTTAGTAACTGTAGTGCTCTCCCTCCGTAGTATTACGTACTGTGAATAGCCTTCTGTTAAGTACTTTGTTACCCCTATCTTTGGCAAAATACCTTAAAACATATAGTTCGCGTAGCGATTAAGGAGGTTGAATGTGTGTGAGGTTTTATTGGCATGGTTAGGGTAAAGGTAAGCGTTTTTACCTCTTAAACAGTACAGGAAGGCATGGTCGACTAGTTATTGGGCTGCCGTACCAGGAGTATTATCTTTGTGCCACTTGATCTTTCTGTTTTTTCGCTCGGCAGGGGGGTGCTGAGTTGACCAGAAGCCAGTTTTTCCATAGATCCAACATCTCTTATCACTATTATGACGATAGTGCTGGCGGTCGGTAGGTCCTCCTGTATCTTATTGGTGTCAGCGTGGGTGTTGCTTCCAGTCTGGAGCCGAGGTTAACAGACCTGACCTTAGGCATTATGGGCGTAAATGCCTACTGTCGACATAATTAACTATCGCAAGGTCTTCCATATTCACGTTAGGGAAGTTGATGACTTGAGAATACATTCCGAACGAGTTTGGTATATGTGTCATCATAATGGAAAATAATGAACGCAACTAACTAAAGAAGCCTTTACAAATGGCATTGAAGCGTTATAGAGTGTATTCTAACTCACTCACGCACGTGACAGCTGCCCATATATTATGACCTAAGGATCAACTGCAGGCAATGAAACAGGCTAGCGGTCGGCTGCACCATTAAGAGCCTGATGTCCAATATATCAAGCGAGGAACATCTCTTATGTCAGCAACCCAGGGTTAGGGTGAACTTACGGAGGCATAGGATATGTTGGATATCTTTCTATCCAAGCTATCCAATACTGAAGATGGTATGAAGGCACGGATATATAAAGACACGGTCATCAGCACATAGATAGTATTTCCTCCATAGCTCTTCAGTTGTCAATCTAAGTATTCATTCTACACATAAGAATAGAATCACGGCTTTTGATCATTACTTACACGGTTGCGATATTGTTCACTCAGTACCTCTGCTACCTTCTTGATAATACAAAGCCTCTGATACCTTCAATATACTCACAGGTATTTAGTGTGATCATTACACCGTACCTGCTCGCGAAGTGTAGCTTCGCTAACATGAGTCTTCCTTATTACCTTTCAACATATCATCAGCTTATGAAACATTTAATTCAAAATATACATTAGTAATTTTTTTTTTTTTTTGCTATTATTGTGATCCACCGCGTGGTAGCCTAGTACCTGTGGTATTATGCAAGGTGGACGTCGTATTAGAAATTGCTCTTTATGCTATCTTAGATCTCGCGTAACATGGTGGCGCTCGTTAGGAAGGTAAGGTAATAATCTTTGGCGTAACTTGTAAGAATTCCGGGAAATAGTAAGTGAAAACCAAAAGGTGGGACCTCTATCTACTTGTAAAATTTAAAAAAGGCATCATTTTAGTGTTAAAAAGGTTGTAAGATTTTTCTTTATATTTTTTGTGTTATTTCAAATCTCAATAAAGTTTATTATCAGCTTGTAATTAATATTCACTATCCTAATAAGTCTTATAGAGAGGTCGCAATGATTATCTCAGGCTTAATTGGTATCTCTTGACGGTTTCAGTCTTGGAGGTTGCGAGGTATGGTGCTAAGGGTAATTGCCAGTCACCTAACTCGATAAGTAAAGTCCTGTGGTATAGCCTGTAGTCGGTTTACGTACATAAGTAGGTCTAAAATGTAAGGGGGTTTAAGGTACTTGGAGACCGTAATATTAAGGATTAATAGGTCTCTCAATTAACTAGTACAAAGAATTAACGTTAATACCTCTTGCCGCGTTGGCTGCTCTTGCTTCACGTATTCTTCTGCCGTTAAGAGCGTACTCCGTACTGTCACGTAATTGTATTAAGTTAGGTTCCTTATCGGCATCGCATAAAGAGGCTAAACTTACTTGGGGGTAAAAAAAGGCCTTTAAATCGTGTATAAAGTAGTTAAGGTTCTTTAATAGCTTTTCTCTTGTTTTCAGGGTCATATAAGTATTATTTAAGTTAGGTCAACTTAAAAAAAGTTTCTTCTATTTTCTTTAAAGCTATTTCTGGTATGTAAATCCCATATTCTTCAAATTTTATCCTTAACTTAGCCTGAACGTAGCATTGAATCGTTTTATACATATCAAAGATCCAATAGCTAAAGAATTCGCGAAAGTCTTAAAAAATATTAGCGCCGCGGCTAAACTCTTTTCCGGCGTCAAACTCGAGGATGTACTAGCCAACGTAGTTGGTCAGATAAGCTTCGTCAAAAGTCTATTCAATATCTGTGGTCTAGAGGTATTCGTCGTAGAACTTAGCAAAAATAGCTCCGAACGCTTCAATTGCTTCTTTCCTCATAGGTTTAGTAATAGCCTCAAACTAAGCGCTAGGGGAAGACATCTTAACTAACGTATAGGGCGAAGACTTGGTGATCTTAGGAGTAAGATCTTAGTGTTTTGGCGTAAAGTCGCATAGGAACTTAACAACTTAGTGACTTGGTAACTTGATGTAAGATCAGATAGCGCGACGTGGCTTTCTTGACGTAACTTGGTATTTTAACTCAAACCATAGACCTTAACGATTGAAGTAATGTAAAAAATGAAAAAAAGTAGAATAAGAGTAAAAGATTTGATGTAAAGGGTAAAAGCAAAGGTTGTTTGGTAATAGAGAGCGAAGATTGTTATTTGACCGCAAGACTTAGTCGTTTTTCTGCAGAAGTAGCACCTGCAGTAGTACTAACTTGGCCATTTGCCAATTTGCCGAACGTTGAGACTTCTAAGAGTATATCTTAACGTCTTCAAAAAAGATCATTGGTAAAGATTTCTTAGTCTTTTCGAATAGAGTTACCGTCGCTAACTTCTAGATTGCCGTTGAATTACTAAAGCAACCCAAAAATCTTCTCTATTTTCCTGCCGTTAGAAAAATGACACAGTACTAATAAAGGCCCTTCGAAAAAACCTTTCCTCTACCGTAACGATAAACGCAAAGCGTAACCGGAAAGTATCTTATCTGTGCTTTACTTAGAAGGCAAGCACTAACAAGTGTTAGTAGGCCTTACACGTTACAAAGTTGTCGATTCGATTAGTAAAAGTAACAGTAGTATTACATGGTCAGATGGTGAATGTATTGTTCTAGGTTTGTCAGACCGCTAGCCGGTCTACACTGTAATTTATATGGTCAAGTGCTTGGCTTCTGCCCTAGAGTGAAGTGCAGCATACTGCACTAGACTTACACCCGATGCGGTAGGTCCGTAGACTTACCGCACAAAGTAATAAACTTGCAGTACGGTCAACTTTACTTATAGTAAAGATAACCTACTACCCTGCATGTAATACTATTCCAACAAAGATAATACTTACTTTTGAGCGGAGTAAATGTGAGCCATATAAGCGCCAATATAGGTTATAGGCATTAGTAATGTGTTATTTAAAGTGGCATAACCTATCGAAATAGCTGTCGGCATTTATTAAATATGGTTTGTTTTTATTGAAACCTTAGATAAATCTACCTCAATTCCAGCGATTAGTGCCAAATTTAAGTTGAATTTTTCAACCCTCCTTACTGCTATCGCGCCCGCGAGTACATCTTCTTTCACTATAGCCCTCATAAAGCCTTACTTCACCACCCTTTTCTTAGATATAGTAGTGTATTTGATTTAAAAATCTGGAATTCTTAAAGTTATAATCCTTACTGACGAAAAAGCCGGTTTCGTTAAACCTCGCCATAAACCACGTTATCGAAATGGCTTTTTTGATATAAAAACACCCGAAAATATTCCTATAGTGAAAACCATACACGACAGTTATATTAACGAAACTAGCCCGAAATGATTCATTTCATTGTAACGTATTTGCGAACGATACCTAACGGTATAAAAGGATATCAGCATAAGTGAAATGCCGGCAGATGAAATGATAAAGTTTTTACCAATGAACGATTGGTAATATATTAAACTTAACGTTTTCCCTTCTTCAGTATCCAAACGAAACAAATAACTTCTCAATTCATAATTCGTCACTTTTTACAAGTAATAACGTACAAAATTATTCAACAATATTTCACTATTTGCGTTACTGGTATTTTTAATATAGAAAAGTATGTAGAACGTTGATAAAGGTCGAATGATAATAGATTTACAAGTATTGAATAAGTAGGCTGTTTTAAATTCCTATTTATTGCCCTTGTGAAAGACGTGTTATTAAATACATTCGTGTAAAAAAATAGATCATAATGATAAACGTTACAAAACTTTGAACTTTAATTTATCCAGATTTTCGCGACAGATTTATTTTGTTAACTACCGCGGATTGAAACGAAGTAAAATTACTCCTATATGTTTTCAAAATTCGCCTTCCCGGGCTTAACGTTTTATAAATCGAATATTAACCGAATTTAAGCCTTTTTATCGGGTTTTTATCAAAGACATTAATTTTTTTTTCAATACGTTCGAGGAACACCTTACCTATCCAAAAGCTATATTATAGTTTTTTGCTAATAAAAACGTCATTTTATGGCAAAATGAATGGTTTATCGGCTTTTAACTAATGGACCTATTGGTATTTAACGTAAACGCTTTCGAACTTTCAAACACTGAAGAGAAAGCTTGAGGTTTTCGGAATTTTATATTTCTTCGTAACTTAAAAGCCCTTGAAATATACCTAGGGATAACAGGGTTTTTAGGGTCAATAATACCTTATTACTCCCAATTATCAGGCTGATTTTAGAAATTTTTAAAAAAAACCTGTTGACGTATAGAAAAAAACAAAGATAACTTGAAATCGGCAACCTATAAAAAAGATTATATTTTATATGATTTACTTTTATCAGGCCTACGCCGAAATAACAATCGTCCTTTAAATCTTCACTAGTTTATTTGTACAAACAACTTAAGTTATACTACCTAAATTTAATACATTAACTTTTTCTTTATATTAACGGGGGTTTTAAACGCGGATTCGACGTCATGTTCTTTTTAATTCAAAACAGGTTATTTTTAATAATGGAAACAATCAATTTTAATAATCATTATAGAACTAGTGACGTTTTTAAGGCGTGGGAATTTCGAAATAAATTTAATTATAATTCTTTAAGTTATTAAGTTATATATTTTCCATACACATATCAAGGCCTATGAATTACCTTTGTTATAAACCCTTTACCAACTATTTCTTTTCCGATTATGAAGTTTCTCGAGGTATTATAAACTAAATATCGTTGAATACGACCTTTAAGAATAAGATAAATCATCGACTGGTTAAAGCGTTAATTTAACTTAATTTATACTTATTAAATGTGATTTACTGGTTAGGATGCTTCAATTCGATATCAAATGCACTTAGTCGTTTTCCTTTAAACAAGGACAAACAACGTCATAAAACCGATATTCCGGTATGATATTAAATTTTTAACAACCTGTTAACAGTGAATTATAGTTGGATAATTCACTTAATCAAAACGTAAATTTCCGACTTCATAGGACTTCGCTTTTAGATTAGTTATTATAAGGATATTATTTAGCGTGAAATTTGGTAAAATTTCGTAAATAATAAAAATAATAAGGCCGTGCCTTTTAATGCTTTTAAGTTTGGATATCTATTTCGACCAGTTAATCGTTTATTTTATAATTACGACGCGAGGAGTTGGAAAAGTCTTACGGTTTTTACAATACTTATGTAAAAGCCTTTCGCCGAGGTATACGATGAAAAATATCATTTTAAACCTAAAACAATAATAGCTATTTCAAACAAAGTATATTTTCGTTGGAAATGTAAATTTGAAAAAATATATATTAAAAAATGTATATATTACAAATAGTTACGTAACGATAGTTAAAGACCTTTGAATAGTTTGAAACGTATTTGAACACTTGAGAAACTAATTTATACGATTTATATAGACTTTGGAATCGTATTATTAATCATTCCCTTTAAAATCATAATTTGAATGTTATCTAATAGGGATTATTCTATGTTATGATACAAATTATATGTAAAAAGGTTTAGTAAACGAATATAATTCCTGGTTATACAACTCATACAGCTGAAAATTAGGTAGCTGTTTTAGTTAACATTTCCCGTTATAATATTAGCCTTGTTTACAACAGATTGATTCGGTGAAATATATTAAAATAGTATTAAATTTTCGATAAAGTTTCTAGAAATGATTTATTATACGTTTCATAACAAGGAAAGCTCATTATATACAAGCAGATGGGTAAATAAAAAAAATTAATTAATTAAACCGTCGTTACTATTCGTCATCGGAAAATATTCTAAATCATATTGAATGATTGTTATACCAATTTTGAAATAAAACTTTAATAATGCTTACTTACGTACCTTAAAAGCTAATTCACATAAGTATTTATTTGGATTTAAATTTACAACAGTAGTAGATATTCTTATAATAAGTTTACCTTTTCGATAAGGTGAAATTCGCTTTTTACAGAAACATTTACGACAAAACGCATAATTAACGATAGATATTGTCACGATTAAGGTAAAAGAAAAACGATGCGATTGGAATTATTATTGATATAAATTTAATGTGGGCGATGAAGTATGGCTAAGGCAAGGAAAAGCCTATAGACTATTATAAAAAAAGGGAAATTTATCGTTACCGCGTATAAGGTTATATATAATTGTAAAAAATATTAATAATTTAGCTTTTACCTTAAATTTTCCATCGAACTTACGAGTTTACCTAACTATTATTATTACTTGTTTATTACCCTGCTAAGACCTAGTAAACTATTAACTCAACCGAATTAACCTACCGTCTAAGTCAGTCAAATACGAAAACAACAGATTGGACGTCGAGAATTAGAAAGTAAAATATATATTGGTTAAATAAGTAGATTAACGCCGTCGTAAAGGGGATTAAGTTTCATATTTTTTTAGATCAAAAGGCTTTACAGCTCGTGACAACGAATGAAACACGGTATTAGAATTGAAGTACCTGGAATTAATTAAGGTGTTTGAATGAAACTAGGGGAATATCGCGAAAAATAGGATTTAAATGACGAGTACATTATTGGTTTTTTTTTTTTTGGCCCCCCACCATTTATTATGTTTTGGAGGGGGTGTAAGTATGCAATGTTTGCTTAGTTTTAGTTGTCGTTATTTCGTGCCTTTTCACGACAATGCTTACTCATGAGTGTACCTTCTCTTCTCATGAGTTATATTTCTCATAATTACTTGTTGTTATGCATGGTAGATTCCTCTCTTTTTAGTCTTCAACTTCTAATACAGACCAGAATACCACTATAAGTTCCCACATACACACAGTACAACATCCAGCGTCATCAAATAAGTACCAGTGTAGTGAACGATGACGTTTAATAGTTATAAATACGTATTTATTCATAAGTACTTCATGTTTTTCACACATCCTTTACTGATAGAGATCCAAGGAATTAAGTTCTGTAAAATACGGGAAGTTAATATCAAAAAGAAGAGGTTAATATTGAAATGAAACACATCAACGACAATTTCGCAGTTGAGATCCTGATGTTTTTTGAAGGTAAACTTGAATTTGAGGTGGATTAGGTATATGTTTGGAAATAACGGCCGATTTTTCCAATAGCCTCTAAATTAAAGTATTTCACATTTGTATACCTTATAGACTTAGAAACGTTATACAACTTGTTGACGGCGAAGTAATTTAAACGCTGTAATAATTGACGCATTTTTCACTCTGTCTTTTTGAACTCCGTTATTTCTAAGCTTTAAAGATAAAATTAAAAATGCTTTCACTTAAATGCGCAAGGAAACATTTAGCTTTTATTTACTAGTTCGTCGACTTTAACGTTGATGTTAATACTGAAGATTATTATGTTTTCTAAGTAAAGAAAAGATGGGGTAAGGAACATGAAGATGTGAAACGTAATCGGCACAATAATAGTTTAAATACGCTTCGTCACTAGTAACCATAATTGATTTCCGGGATTAAAGCTAATTTTGGCTTTTATACAAATTTGAAGGTAAATTTTCGTGGTATTAGCACTCTCTTTTCACAATACTATGTTTTACGAATAGCATTTTATTAAGTATCTTACTACTTCCATATGTGATATAACACCTTGAAACATATCGTCCAGATAACAATCACTAAGGTCAAATATATATGATGGGACGTGTACTAAATTTCTATGGCAAATGTTAAGGTTTTCGTTATTTAAGTGGTACAGAAAGGCATGATAAGATTGTTGTTGGGCCGCATTAGGAATAGAATCTTTATTTCAAGTAACTTGTTTATGGATATTGTTATCATTAATTGATTTTTCATCTTTGTGATATACTACATAGTATAGGCATTAATTCTCTAAACTAATAAGTTATTGTTTGTAATACGTTACCTATCATTAGTGACGCTTAGCCTAAAATAAACGAATTAATTAATAGACGTATTTTCCATAGATAGAATATCTTTTATTGGTATCAAAATGATTGTTTTTGCGGATGTTAGGTTCGCTTATGCTTTTCCTTTGTTACTAGCGCCTTGTTTTTTATGAGTTTAATATGAAGACATTAAACTAAATTATGAACGATAAGGCGGCCTTTACTAACAATCTACGTAATATACAATCACATAATATTTTTATTTCAATCACAGAAATTATTAGTTTAGGGGTATATACTGAACAAATTCGATGAACGTGCTATTACAATCGTTAGAAAAGACCGCAACTAGTTAAATATTCATTTACCGGTGACATTAAGGCGTTTTAAGGAGGATTTGTACTTGTTAACACCCGTAAATGCTACCCGTACTTAGTCGTACAACGTGGTTTCGCCAAAATGTGCCTTTTTTTATTATCTGTTAGCATAATATCCACTTATCCAGCCTTTTGTCAAGGACATTCATCGGAATTTCCTCCTCTTTTGAAACTATTATTCTCATCTACCTCGTTATAACCCATTCTATATAATGTTTCATTGAGTGGACGTCGTATTTAAAGTATGTTTTTATGACATCGTAAATATTTTGAAAAGTTTGCGCTTTATCAGAAAGATCCCGAAATAGTTTTTGGTGGAACCTGTATCGATTTCAGGAAAATGTAGGTAAAAAACAGAAGGAATCAGCTGAATTCATTGAATTTTTTTTGAAAAGCGGGCATAATTGTTGTATCGTAAAAATTGTAAGGTCTTCGGTCATATTTATCTACGTTATTCCAAATTTTCGCGAAATCTGTAAACAACTTGTAATTCATATCAACCATCTAAATTAATTTCGAAGGAAAAATACGATAATCGACTCCATCATTCATAATAATACCTAGTAATATCGAATTATAGTGTTTAGGGTAGTTGCCAGTCGTTTAGCGTGAAATTTCAAGTTTTTTTTTCGCAAAACCTTTAGTGAGTTCGTTTATGTAAACTTACTGTAAGCAACTTCTCTTTAAAAGACTTGGCGATTTGAAGGAAGGTTTCAACAATTTCAAGAAAAAGTTTAAGGTTTAAGGGAACTTGATTGTATGGATGGTTTTAAGGGGCTTAACGGTTTTACTTAATTAACCGGTGGATAACGTCGACATCAATTTCTTTGTTTGCGTTGGCAGCCTCTACTTCACATGCTCCACCAGCACTAACAGCATACTCCGCGTTTTAATGTGAAGGTGCTAGGCTTCTGAATAAATAAACTGGTTTATTATTTTCGGCGTGTAAAATTTTGTTATCTGCGACGAGGTTAAAAGCATAAATGACCTGGTCCTGAGGGGTGGATCCTCTAAATCGTTTTTAAGCTCGTTGAGAATCTTCAAAACTTTTACTTTCATCTGAATGATTCTAAAAATAAAGATTTTTAGGGTGTTTATATTTCGTAAAGCATTGAAAAATGTTTATACTGCCTAAGTAAGTTGATTATTCGTTAACTCAATACCTCACCTTTCAAAGTTTAAATTTAATATAAACTTACCATTTTTCTTAATTCCTTCACATATATCAATGGTCTAATCGTCTGAAAACTCAGGATATTTAAGATAAGCGCGATCGTCATGGTTATGTTCTTCACCGCTTCTTTTCTCAACGAATTATTTATCAAGGAAGTTGGTCAAGTGCTCTTTAATTCAATATTTATCGATATTTGTTCCTTACAAGTTGTAATTTTAATTTGTTGCGAAAACTGATCTGATGGATTTTATTGCCTTTTTCTTGTCCGGGTAGGTGATGGCTTCGAAATGAGCGCTTACGCTAGCCATTTTTGACGTTTTGGCTTCCGTAGCACATGTGACTTAGTGTTTTGGGCGAGGGAACTGAGCTAATTAGCGTGAAGCCACGCGACGTGGCAGTCTTGGCCTGATATAATGATTCTTAGTGTTTTTGTTTAAAGAAGTGACCTTGAAAATTAAATTTACGATCGTTTCGTAGTGGGAAGAAAAGAGAGGTGTAAAGTGCAAAGTTTGTGTTTTGAGAAAAGTGGTGGTATAAAAAGTAATATTCAAAATTATTATTGTTGTTGTTATTCTGTTCGTTGTTAAGTTGTTATGATAGTAGTAGCACCCGTAATAGTACTAACTAAGCCGTTTGTCAAATTGAAGACTTAAGACTTTCAATCGTTAATTTCAACGCTTTTTTTTTTCCCCAGAAGAATCTATGAAATTTTCTCGGTATTTTTTTATAGAGATAACATTGTGTACTTCTAGATTCAAGTTGTGGACTGACGCAACGTAAAACTGTTATCTACTTCCTGTTACTGAAGACTTATAAAAAAAAAAAACACTACCGTTTGATGTATAACATAACGGGAAAGTAACTTTTAATTTTATCTAACAAGTTTTTGCTTGACCTAATAATAATGTATTAGTGTTGTTAGGGATTTAGACGGTAAACAGTTATCGATTTGATTGGTAGATGAAATAGTAGTATTGTATGGTCTGGTGGTGGATGCATTGTTCTAGGTTAGGCAGACCGCGAGCCGGTCAGCACACTTTTTTTATACCCAATTACTTGGCCCGTGCCTTAGTGTCAAGTGCGTGCATACTGTAATTGACTTGTAGTTAATACACTAAACCCACAAAACAATACATTCAACTTGCAGTCTGTATAGTCAACTTTTCAATAAGTAAAGCCAACTTACTGCACTGAAATTAATATTATTCCAAGAATATCAAAGGCAATTATTCTTGCAGTAAAACCTTTTACCGTATTATACACTTTGAAAAATAGTTCTTTTCGTTCACAATAATTTCCTCGATACATACTAAGTAAAAAGGGCTGTCAATAATTCTGAATCACCGTTGGATCGTCCTTCATTAGCTAATGTTATTCAAGGATATATTTTTCAACTTGAATCGTGGGTTTTTACAGGATTCAAAAGTTTGTAATTATCTACTACTTCGATGTTCAAACGAGAGATAATAAGCATGTTTAACCTTTTACATATATATTCTTTTTTTTCAATCAAAATTCTTGATTAAACTTGATGAGATGCATATTCATTGTATTTAGACTTCTTCAAATAATGAATTGATTATTTTGATATAGTTGAAATTGTAGCGATATATGTATTTGTATGACGTTATCTGGCTTATTCGTTTTCCACAGGAATTTTTGTCTTGATCATAGTTATTCAATGGGCTCTGTTGGAAAAATATTCAAGTGTAGTGCAGTCATTATTGACTGTACTGCCGCAAGTAAACTTCAGAATAGTGCCGAATTCAATGTGGAGCACGAGCCAAACAATTGCCAATACAAAGTAGTATGCTTACCCGCTAGCGGTCTGCTGAACTTAAAGGTTGGCATTCACCACTTGATTACACATTACTACTATTTCTTAGACAACTTTTTGAATCGACAACGTTAGAATGTTCAAAAGCTTATGAACACAAATAAGTATTATCAGGTTAATCAAAACTAAACTCAATGAATGAAAAGGATAATTTACGATTAAATTTTTTATTTAAACGTCAAGGAATGATTTTTGCGAATAGCGCTTACCAGTTTCGTCTGTTTTTATGGAAGTAGAAAAAATATTATTTATGAATAACGTCGTCATTTAAGACAGTTTCAATGTGGCGACGGTATCACTAACGTAAAATATAAGAAATCGTAATTCGAAACTTAGAAAAAACCCGAAAGAACCTAACGCTCAAATTCCTCGATTGTTTATAAATGACCACTAATTTGCTACAACCAATATCGTTGATCAACAAATAAATCAATAATATTATTGCTAAAAAAAATCAAAAAAATGATACCTCATAATAAATAATAACCTGGACGATAAACAACTTTGAACATACACCAACAAACTTCATCTTTTACAGGATCTTTTCCCCTTGCATCACAAAATCGTGAGTCGAATATGTTACCAAACACGTCAAGGTCTTTCTGTTAAGCAGAAAACCCTCTAACTCTTCAGTCGTATTACACTGCTATGTTACAACGCCCCAAAATCGCAAAATATCAAATCTCTATTTTACCTCATGTCAATTGATATTAATTGACCTGTATAAACATTTAGATAATAAGTATCTAAGAACGCATGAAGGAAAAGAATACCTTCAGCCCATTTTCGATAAAAATTACTGCTAAATACATGAATAAAAAAACGATGAAAAAACTTGTATTAAAATTATGAATATGTGAAAGTATTTCATATCACTATTAAGATCAAGTTCAAAGCGTAATTATGAAGTTGTAAGATTTTGATTCACAATAAAACTATAATCGGAATAGCATAAACGTTCTTTGAATTAGCAATACAAAGGGAATGATTTTACTATTCTTGTTTTTAAATACCAACAATCTGAAGGATATGGCATTATTGACAACTATTCACTTTTTTATATACTTATTAAAAACTCATCGTCTAATCACAAATTATGTAAAACCCACCATCTCTCCGCGGGAAAATATTTTTTATACCCTAACATTGAAAAATATACTTTTTTTATTGAATATCTACTTTTTAACCATATCAACCTGAAATTTTTTTTCGGTAAAAGCAAAACACAAAACGTTATGACTATCAAAGAAACACTAAAAATTTACGTTGGTGTTATTTAACAGTAAATTAAGTAAAATCGTTTCAATCTTTAAATTTTCTTGAAAATGAAGCTTTGTATAACGCTACCATATAAAACCTAAATAAGGTACGTGTATATTCGTATAAGTAATATAAATAACATAACCGGACTTTACTTCTTAGGCTATAATTATAGAAATTACCTCTACCACCTGGACAATACAAGTTGAAAACTTGAATAAATTACAAGAAATGAAATCGATGATGTTAGTAACTATAGAGACCTACTTCGCACACTCGTCAGTATGATTCATATTAATCACGAACTACCTATAAATTTTGCCAAAAGCTTGAACGATATTGCATATTATAACGGAAAACGATGTGATGTACTTGAAACGAAAATGATACTAACATTTATCATTTATAAATAAATAAAGATTAAACTTTGAAATTTGTACTGAAACTTCCTAAATTTCCCGATAGATTACGCTAAAACCTACTATTCATTGTTGTTCGGCAATGTTTATTCATTTTTAAAAACATATAAAGAGATAAAAATTGATTTTGTATAGGCGAGTATACTGAGTTAAATCAAAATTTGGTATTGTCGTAGTGAATTGTATCAGAAAACGTGAGGGAATAAGTCTAAGTTTTTCCTGCAGTGGTAAACAAACAGGAAAGACTAAATATGAATAGTATGCATAGACTACCTTCAATAATCACAGGGCTCAACACTAGTACTAACCCCCAAGCTAGTAAAACAAATTCCGGCCTAATAAAAAGATAAAAACATCCTTATTTTAAAACTCTTGCGTAACCTATATTAAAAGAAAACTTTATCGCATGAACCATACATGCATTATTTGTTATATTGATCTATGGGTACATCAAAAAATTCCAGGTTTTCTGTGGGATATTGTTTAATACATTTACTTCCAAAATCTGTTGGTTTCACTTAGTATTATATTTGATAGGTACGATGATTTTTCTGATCCAGGAGTTTCTCAAATTCATTATCTAATTTTAACTTTTTCATATTTTGCTTATTATCATCGTATTGCATTGGTTGAAAGATAAATGTTACGCAATCAAATGAATTTATATATTTATCGAAATTAGGAGCTAATTATCAAATACCAAAGGGAGTTTATTTTCATATGTTTTTCAGAAGGTTCAAGGTACAAACTACAATTTTAATACAATGAAAATTGTTTCAAAGTTTAATTTACGTAAAGTTGACTCTCCTTCACAATATAATGGCTTATTCTTCTTTTATTTATACATTGAAATTTTGTGTAACAAGCTGTACATTTACCATGCCGTACTAAATTCAAAGTACCACACTAGTTGTTCGAGTTGAGAAATATCAGCAATAGTATTAGAAGTAGAAACTAGAATAGGAGCAGCAGAAAAAGGTTATCGATTTTATTTACTAGTCGAGTATAATGACCCCATCGTAGTTCTCCATACTTACCAAGCTCTATAAATATATTATCTGTTTTTATTTACTATTACGCGGCAGTGACCACTATATTATCAGTGTAGCGCGGCCTTCGCCATTCTTCAAGGTACATATGCCGACGGGAAAGTTCGCAACTTAAGTGTTTCTATTACAAAACAACCAAAAAAATTGAAAATCGACTGTTCCATATTAAATCATTCAATCCGTTAAACGAATTATAGCAGAAGCCATGTCCCTAATTAAAAATCTAAACAAGTATAAAAACTTAATCCTAAACACCTATAATAAATTTACTAATAATGTGTTTTACTTACATGTTAATTATTTATTGGGTTTTATTATCAACTTTATTGGTCATTATTACGTTCCGCAAAATTAGTATAAGCTACAGATATGGAAAATATTTTTAATCTTCTTTCCATGTGCCACCTGAAAAAATAGCAAACGAGACTGGATAATTCGAAAAAGGATTTCAAACAAATATACCTGTAAAAAAAGTCTATCGACATTTACAACCTTTATTCATAAAATGGAAACATAAATAAAAACATTTTCCAGGAATTGAACCTTAAGCCAGACTTCCAATAAACGCTTTAAGGTACCTTACAGTTTATAAACTTATAAGTGCATGAAAACTTTGGCTAAAGCTAGGCCGTACTAGGCGGCCATCTTGGTCACCGCTTGACGCTTACTCGCATCGAGAATCTAACAACGGTCCAGAAAAAGTAAATAACCCATAAAACACTTATATCCTAGTTAAAAACCCGTAACGATAAGGGAAATATACTTTACTGGGTTTCGTTTTTACCATGGGCTATGAACACATGAAGTGCAAAAGAATGTGAAAAAAATTTTACCACTAACTAGGTGGTATACCGAGAAAAGTCCTTTGTACATATCCAAAGAAATGCATTCAAGTTGAAGTCGAAGGCTCAGCTAAGCGTGTGTTATATTACTAAAGGTAGTAACGACTGAAAAATGAATAAGTAAACAAAAAAATGAAGCCGTTAAATACGTAAGCATATAATAAATATCTTTTACTAAGACCTTGAAGCTCAAAAGGAATTAAACTTGTATTGTAGTGAAAGTTCAACTCTATAAGACCACGTTGACATAAGTAAAGAGGGACGGAATCGTTGGTTGCAAGGGCTGTTTTCTGGATACACCGCTGCGCGTGCGGTACTCCGGGCTTTCAAAGATCTTTTTAGCCAAAAAGGGGTCGCCAGAAAAGATTGAAATTGTGATAAAGCCGATTAGTAATGGTGTGGTGAATTAAGATGTATGTGGAGTGATAGTATTGAGAGTGGCTAGATATGATTTGATTTTCTTCGGAAGTGGGCACTATTAGGGTCTATATTGTAGGTCCTATACCTTCTATAACAAGGTATTGTGTGAATCTATGCCAAGAAAGTTGAGGCAATGTCAAAAATAACAAAAGTATTATCAAGGAGCTTTAATGCGGTACAGAATATTCGCCTTTCGAATCGTGACATATATTAATGTTTTTGTAAAGGAGGCTTATAGGATGTCGTTAACCCGCCGCCTAAAGGTACGCCTCGTTATGGTACGCTGCGAGAGCGCTATAGCGTGTTATGTCCTGGAGTTTAAGATCAAAGTAAACCCTCTGAGCCGACTTATACACACGTTCTATATTCTCTGCGTTGCATCCGCTGCCATACGTAAATCCTTCAGGTAGTTCTATTCGAATGTGGGTATATTTGTGGGTTATTACTATTAGAATGGAGAAGGAACGTTCATGTATCTATTCATATAGTATTGGTTACATTTACAAACGCTTTTTAACCCGTTCGCTATATTTACGGTAAATCATTCTCTTCTTTCAACATGTAATATAGGGATTAGATTAATCTCTTGCCAGGTATTAGCGGCTTACCAAGACTAGCAACGTTATTCCTGCGTAGCGCGCGAGTTTACAACTTTATTTCATAGGTAAATTGGATAATGATTTCAGCCGTCTTATTCAACAGGGCGACTCGCTCAATTTCTCTTTGCCTAAATATATGTGGACCAAGAAGTGTGAGATGTTAAGCCCTCTTCAAAATGATAATGATGGCGATAACGACAAAAATAACGTCTATAACAACATTTCCTTTCACCCACAATTTTTAATCGTAATGAGATTCCGATATTCATTTATGATGTATAGGATAGTGGCATTAACAGTTTCCGCGAGTAAAGATAGATATTTTTGTAAACAGTTTCATAATGGAACTTCTATGCAAAATGTTAACGTGAATGATAAATAGTAAATGCTAATATTTATATTTTTGATATAAACGTCAAATACTCAATTTAAGAAGTGCAATATATAAGCTAAATAACTCATAGAATATTCGAATGGTAAGATGTATGGTATAAGCAACTAATAATAATATTCGAAAAAAAAAGTTAAACTCACAGGGAAATAACAAGAACTGTAGTAGCTTGTGAGTAGCTAAGTCGTACAACTATTTGAGTAACGTTGACCAAAGAAGTGTTGGTAGATACAATCGTTTCTAATACGTTATTTAGAGTACCCTTAGTTATTACGTCCGTTAAGTTCGACTTTGTCTAGTGGTTACTCTACTCCTACATTACTCTCACGCCGTTTCTAATCATACCCTTGCCATATGATTAGTTACGTCAACGAGTTGCTCCTTTTCACTAGATCTATAGTATCTTTTTAGAAGAAGTTCTTGATCTCCGCTTCATCAAGGATTATAGACAGTATTCAACCGCCTTAAGCCACAGCTCTAGCTCAAAGCCTTAACAATATATTGATAAAATCGATAATTAGATAAAAGGATATTTTGAATACAATATTTACCTTACATAATACCGCATGAGCTTCAACGCAAAAAGTTGGATCACGATAATAACGAAAACGTAAGAGAAGGAAACACTTATGTATGTCTTTAACCTCATGATTTATAAATTGATATTTTACTCTCGAGTATCGTTCAATGTATATGTTAAGAAGGATACACTTTACCAGCATATAATAACAATTATTAAGAGCGTTAGAAAGTTCAAATACACTTTATACCACTTAGATATGAATTGTTATGGCTTGTTTAAACTAATTGCAATTCTGCTTGGGATGTTGATGAAATGTATGTTAAACCTAATTGGTGAATTCTTTGAAATTGATAGTCCTAGTGTTTAGAGCGTATCAATCTTTTCAATTTCGTATTATACCAATCATAGGTTCATTATAACCGAATATTTCCACATTTTTTTTAAAAAAAAAATTGGAAGTCATATTTCAAATGATCACGAGGTCAAGGGCATATCAGATAGGGTAATAGAAGTAATTATATTCATTATGTTCAAATTCAGTGTTGGGTTATTGGCAAGTTTAGTTTCAAATCGAATCGACACTTTGATGACAAGCGTTACAAATAGCAGGTTACATTTTAAAATCCAAGCCTTAATACGTATTACTATTCGTATTCAAACCGTATTGCATACTACGACAGCAATGATACGTTATAAGTTGAAAAGAACGCATTAAAATAAATCGCTTAATATTGAAATATGGGTTTTAAAGAAATATAAAGATTAATAGACTATATCTATTTTTACCGCCTCAAATGAAAAAAAAATACAAAACAATGTTATAATGATTCAAGTCTTACCAATTATGGTAATTGAACTTTGGGGATTAATACGAATAATTTATTGTTAATTGAATTATGATAGTTGTGGGAGCTGTAAGATACTCAAGAGAAGGATATTCTTAGTATATCTCTGTGCGACAAAAATGTATCACTTGAACGGATATTAACTATGATGACAACGGTAAAATTAAAGTTGGTTTGTATACAGATGTAGAGCTCTCGTTAATCGGATTAACGATTATGTAGATAATTATTATACCAATCAACTTCAATATATTCAAGTCACAAACCTTCTTCCTATTTTTTGTGGGAAAATGGCACGATTTTAGGTGTAAAAATTGACGTTGGCGTTAATAAGCTGGTTAAGGAAGGTCTATGTTTCCTTGAGTTTTTAAGTTGAGATATTTGTAGTTCTATTTTTATAGAATGAAGGCAACAATGAAGAACTTGACAGAGTTGGAAATGCGTAAATTACACCGCCGTTTTGATAAACTAGAGGTTAATAGATTAGATAGAATTAACGAGTCCACAAGGTATATAGATATAGAATATTTTGTATTGAATGCTATCAGTTTAAAATTTGAATAATTCCAGTCGTTAGTTATACCGATTTACGAAGTGTGGTCGAATGCCTCTCTAAATTCGGAACAATTAATAGAAATACTGTTGGTAGGGCCTTAGATCGTTGCAACGTTGTCGATTCGAATCGTGGTCGAAGTCACAGTAGTATTGCATTGGTCAAGTGGTGGATGTATTGTTCTAGGTTTGGCAGACCGCTAGCCGGTCTGCACAGTAATTTGTATGGGCAATTGCTTGGCCCGTGCCCTAGAGTGAAGTGTAGTGTACAGCACTCGATTTACACCCAATGCGGTAAATCCGCACAAAGCAATACACTCAACTAACAGTTCAGTATAGTCGAATTTACTGTAAGTAAAGTTGACCTACTGCACTGCATGTAGTACTATTCCAAAAATGTTTAATAATCGATTCAATAGCCTTTCGCGAAGTTTACGAATGTAGGGGGAAAAAAATCGATGAATCAATAGTAACGATAATCCAGCCTATATCATAACCAAAATTTCACCAAATAAAGCCTTGGAATGGTTTATATATAGTATTAAGCTAACCATACGGATTGAGAGTTACGTGGACAAGCCACCTAGTAAGTCCCTCGCATGTGACGATAGATAAAACGGGAAGCAAAGGTACTTTGGTAAATTGAAAAATTGTTTGGATGTGGACGATGTTGACTTAATTAATTGTTATCGATTGTTACTGTTAAGTTATGTGTTTTAAGGGATTGGAGTGTAAAAGCGATATAGCACTTGTTGCCGGGTTTGTCAGTGGCGGGAAGTAAAGTTGGTATATCAATAATATGGGGATAGGCAAAAGGAAGCACTTACGTTACCAGTTGCAAATCCTACTACACGTATTGGCACTACGAAATAAAAAGCCGCTAGTATTGGGGCAGCGTTTAAGTGCAATACAGCTAAAGTTGACTGCTTTGATTATAAATTGATTGCAGTAATGTGCCCAGTTCAAGGTGGGGTACGGGTTAAGCAAATGCCTATACGAAGTAGTTTGTAGACCAGCTAGCGGTTTGTCGAACTTAGAAGGAACAATAATCCACCACTTGACCTGTGTAATACTAAGGTTTTTTCGATCACACTTCGAATCGACAACGTTGCAACGTCTACAGACTTATCAATGGATATCGTAGCCGTCCACGGAGAACAAATCCCATGACGTGGCCCATGGTTAATTGGCCGTAAAAAAAATTTATAGCGTCGCCGTGGCTAGCCATGAGCCACGCAATCAGTTAGCCATGTCATAGCCCTCATGTCGTGCTTTACTGCTTGCATTTACAGCGTTTGAATACCTTCTCTTTGCTCGAGGTAGACGAGGCAACCGAGGCCGACCTCCAAGCCCAAGGATTGTTCAAAAGAAAAATCTATGGACCTACATTGAGGGATCCGCACAGGAACGACCATTGTAACGGCAATATTGCAATGGCAAGGCTTTGGCAGCTGGGCGCATCAGGGCGAGGCGAATGGCGGTACGACCAGTCATTTCGAGTTCTTTGTGTTGCCGGCATGCATCAGGTTTTTTATTTCGTTTTGTGGACATGATCTGCGCTTGTGAATCAGTTTGTACGCGCAGCTAGCACGGCCGAATAGCTCAGTCCATTTTGCAACTGACTATCGCAGGGTGTGCTTAGTTGCGAAAACCACTCTGAGGATCCCAGGTAAAGGTGTTTACAATGTTGGGTGGCGGCTACCGTTTTAGACTATGTAAAAGATTACATACGAAGTAAGGCTAAATAGGCCGAGCAATAAAAGAGGAAAAGTAATGTTGTTGTTCTAGACTAGACTGACGGCAGCCGACGGCCACTGACGGCCGAAGTAGGCCGTCCTGCCATGTTGGCCCGAGGCCAGTTGCCCCTGCCTACAACTATTTGGAGGGTTACCACATTCAAACGCCTGGAGGTCTTCGGTTTAAATCGGACCTTGGTTCATCGATTTTTATGTATCTTGCTTTTTTTTCCGGACTCATATTACCGTCTCAAATTCAATTTCAAATAATGTACCCTGTATAACAAAGACGTCCCGCCCTCCCGTGACCATCATGAGAAGATTCCATTATTAGGAATTGGTCTATGTATCTAGTACAATACCCTGATGTAAAGTGGATGGGATCCAGGAAGAAAGGGATTCACTTGGGAAGAAATAGTTAAGAGAGAAGAGTTGTTGTCTAAGCTCTAGGCATACATCCCGGAATATGCCGACCGGAAGATATGTATGTAATCCCGCCACACCAGGCACGCGCCACCACAACCCCTAGGGATTCGTGGCCAACAGACCATCTTAGAGGCAGTGAATCGAACAAAGTTTTCCCTCTGTTTCTTGTCCTACTTACGTGCGACAAATATCACCACAAGATTCCATGATAAGAGCTTGGTCCATGCAATGCAGTACAAATTCCTTGGGGATACATGCCCATCGCCCAGGTTTAATAATGCTTCCTGTTTATTTATTGAACACCTGGAATGCGACAAATGAATAGATCTATGGATAATTGCAGTAGCAGGCCACCAGCCCCAATCGGGACTAGGCCTGGCCACGACAAATATCACGACTTGTTGCACATCGGGTCTGACTAGACCTTCAGATGGTATTAAGTGTGTGCAAAAGTCTGACGCACTAGCCAATTGTGCTACCCGGGCTTGGAATATTTCAGGTGAACAGTGGCTATCTCAGGTATAACTAGACCATCAACTGTGTAAACCACCATCGAATAACAACGAGGCAATATCTCCACGGTAGTACATCAGGATTATTTGTGGTGCCGCACACCGGCAGCAGGGTTGGGCCCCGGGTATATCATGGAATTCGTGTGTCTGGAAGCGGACTCATTGCATCTTGCCAATGCAACCCTCTATCACCAAATTGTCCCCGTACTGTTTGGACTGTTGTCCACTCGTAATCGTTTCGTATGCCCATCACAGCATGGCATGCGGCAACTTGGAACCTGAAAGCAAAAGAAACAATCAAAATCAGAGACCTTTTTCCATACTGCGAAATTCTTCTCCTAGCCTTTTCCCACTGATGCAGTAGTAGTGAATATTAAGTGGGATCGTGTAAGGGACATCATTATATAAGGACTGCCATGGCTGTGACTTAGTGTAAAGGGTGGTGTCCTTGCACCATGGGAGTGAAACTTCTGGGCATGCAGCATGACAAAGAAGCCAGAAGTCTTATTCAACCGTATCACGTAAACTTCAAGCCCGGGTAGCACAATTGGCTAGTGCGTCAGACTTTTACGGACACGTGATGCAATCTGAAGGCTGTGGGTTCGAGTCCCACCTCGGGCGCTTTTATTGAGCGTTACATTCTTTGCATTCGGTGCTGAATCCTTATTTTGTGTTTTGATGAGATCAGTTTTGAGTCGAGTACGATGTCATACATGCAGATTTCAACTTAGTTCATGAATTTGTCATGTCCTTCCTTTATATGGGTGTATAACTCACTCGCAAGATCCATAATAATGAAACTTGTGTGCATACATTCAGTCATATGTGGAAATGAAATACGTACACAACTTAAAGAAGACATTGTTCGCTTGAGTCTATTATGGATTTATATTTTCGCTTATCCTATTTAACTGTTTTGCACACTCAGTGCAGTTAGCTAAATCAACGCTAACTGTGTAACTCTAATCCCGAGTTTCATGCAATGCAAATTACACGTAAAGTGTGCATTCACATAAATAGGCCCGGATCAACAATTTTACATAGTTAAATAGGTGGATACTGACTAGCAGTTCCAAAATCATTCTTGCTAGACTTTGATTACTTTATATAACCAACGATTCGAACTGACAACCTTAGTGAGGGATGAATATATACCCTCACGGATCAAGATCAGAGTTGATAGGACTTTAGTTGTAGCTACAACGTCGATTCGAGTCTTGTATCGAAGTAACAAAGGTGTAGGTAGATAGCATTGAGTAAAAGTAAAAGTGAGTTGATCACAGATAAGCTATGTAGGAGATACAAGACGTTCTCAGCAAACTAGGGTGTTTGGACGGAAGAGCCTTTCCAAAGCAAAAAATATGAACGTTCGTAATGCTTGTGAACAATTCAAAAAGCGTCAGCAATATCTTCAACAAAACGTGATATTTTCACTCAACACGCTCTAACAAAGAGGCATTCAACCCTCGCCAATCAAGTTACCATGTTAAGAGCCGTCGACAAATAAAGGCTTTTACTAGATTTTTCCTAATAAAGAACAAAGAACGTTACAACTAGCTAACATAATTTGTAAAAACGTATAATATATTTATAAACGCAAAACATCAATAAAAAACAATAAAACCACATATCGGGATAAATACAATACCTCCAAATTGCTGGAGTGGTCTTATTATAACGGTACCGTAAATATAAAAGCCCTTTAAAACTATGGAAATCCCTTTATTTGTTACTTATCAGAAGCCCTATTTTTTTGATGATATGACAACAAACTTGAAGACGAAGATCCAACAAACTCCAGTGATGAAGAGCCCACCGAAACGAGCTCGAACGACTCCGAATATACCCCTTAACGCTTCCAGCAAATCTTTGGAAATTGGTTAAGAAACATGGCGAAATTGACTAATAGAAATATAAAAGAGACTCGTCTAAGAATCGGATTTGACGATCGAAAGAGATATATTTATATAATGAAGCGTACTTTGACTATCGTACCGATCCAACGTATAATATTGCTACAAAGTCCCCGAATTATTTTTGAATGTATGGTAATGAAAGACCTAGACTAGCTTACGATTTGACTGCTTAAATATACGACTTCAAACATAAAAAACGCTAAATAAACGGTTAGGAAAGACACCAAATGTTCTACTAGGTATGAATTGATGACATAAACAGTTGAAAAACAGCCAATGATTCAATGAAACACTGCGGCAATTGCTCATGAAAAAAATGCCTAAGATAGAAGATAAACGATATATAAGACGCGGGGTCAAATTCTGCATGAATTTGAGAGATACAGGCTTAATTGGACATAAAAAAATGCATGATAATCCCTTAAACAAAATTCCGGATGAGTATACTAGACAAAAAGTTGTATACAACGCTAAAAAAATCGAAATGTCACTAAATATGACTTTGAAAGCGCAACTATAAGTTAGTATATAAGCAAAACGTTACGACATATGATTGAAAAAAAGTCCCAAAGAATGGACGCTTCTATTCGACAACTATACTTGGAGGATGTTTTTTCTTAGAGTGGCGGATGAGACAAATTTTGATTTGGAATCTAGATATGAGAGGGAAAAATACAACGATTGGGAAGATATTAATTTGATTAGCATGAAATTTGTTGTATCTAAGTTTTTGGAATCGTAAACATTGTATATATTGGGACGATAACGCTTTAATCCATTCTTTCAACTTATAAATTTTGTTGTCGTGTTTTATTTGGATCGGCGCTAACATGTTCATAAAAATAATAATTTGCTAGTCTTCCAACTATGTTACACACTGTATAAAGTTGCCCTGTTCAATACCAATTATGTAGCTTGAAACGACAAAAAAATGGGATACAAATTACAAAGGTAGAGTCCATCTGTACCAATATATCCGAATTTACACCAACATATAAAAAATATGTTTGAATTTATTAGCAGTTCATACAACTTATAAATGATGATAAATTCAATTCTGTTGTCGATAAACGCTCTATATTCCTTTTTTTTTGTCATATGAATTTAATATAGAATGTAAATAGAAGTAAAACACTCCTACTACTCAGTTGGTAATTCTTTTTTTCAAAAAATGTATGATGTTGAAAGATTGGTGTACTTCCTGACCGTTTTTAAAGTTTATTTTTCAATTTTGAATCTTTATACCATTCCATTGGATGTTCCATGTCTTCACTAACACGAAGGTAAAATTATCATGTTTAGTGTAGATACTTCACTGTGGATATTACTATATACCCTCATAGCTAGTATATATAGGCCAAGTGGCAATGCACTGTATTGCAAGGTGCACTCCTGCAGAGTACACGATAAAGTGTCACGCTACAAGCTGCACTCTTGCCAGACGCAAAGTGCATCATACATGGCGCGGTTTGGAATGAGAATTTCAGAGCGCACAGCAATGCATGGAGCGGTCTGGAATAGGTATTCCAAATCGTACGGAAAAAGGGCCACTGCCTGTATAGAAGGTTTATAACCTCCTATCCGTAACGTACACTCTCTAAAATACTCCCTCTAACTTATTTATCTTTTAATAGAACTATACCAATCTTATGATTACTGTTTTACTCGTTTATTTTGAAGTAAATAGGTAAAGACCTTACTGATACTAATTAGTAGCCGACTCGGTCGACTACAGATAGCGTAGGAAAAATAAATAAATACAAACTAAATGCTTATAACTAAATGCTATAACGGTTTCAACAATTTGTACTCCAATACTACGTTTTTACGAAAATTAAACGGGATATATATAAAGAATGTAAAAGCTAATTAACTTTTAAAAATAATAACTTTAATACTATATTATCAACCTTTATTTAGCGTTTAATCTACTGGAAGCCACATTACGTTATTATTAAACACCTTTTGACGTTTTCACGTATCCACGCACTTCTTAAAGAGCGTCCTATCACGTATCAGGCCACGTAAGTCAAAACCACCAAGTTTCGAAACCCTTTGTTAAACCCCATTCGATCTAAACTCGATATCCAAACCGTTTACGAAATCAAAAGCGGCTATAAGCTGAATAACCAAACCGCTCGCTCCAGTACAAGCGGCTACAACACGACAATACAGACCGTTTACCAAAACACGTAATAAACCTCTCCATACCCTTATTTCCTTTACTTAATGCGTCTTCTCCTGTTCACCCTGTATATCACAAATTTGGCCTTTATAACGTTTCAGTTTTATTAGTCACTTACCTAATATAACGCTACGAATCGTTAACGAAACTAAATTAAAACGCCTAATTAGTTTATAATTATATCTTGGTTACAAATCGTTTAAATTTCTTTACATTGGTAAACACCAATAGCCTTACTTGAACCGCTTCATTGTATTGATTGATTTTGTATTTACCGTTGGTAAAAAGAATTACCCGAAAATTTAACATCGAAAAGTGCGTCAATCCAACTACGACGGAAAACCATCAATTTATACCTCGACAATATATGAAGTACACGTAAAAAAAACAATACCATTCGCTCCAAGATATTTATAAATATAGATCCAATACTAATAACACCAGGGGAAGCCAATACTGACTTCGACCTTTTGTTCGAGTATATAGGAATCAAAAATATTATGATACAATAAATCAATCTAAGTATTTGTGATAATACCATCGATACACCAGTTAAGAAACTCAAACTATATACGGAAAACACGTACATCTTAGCCGTAATTCTTCGCTATTGGGAAGAGGAAACCCAAGGACCAAATATATAGTATAATTTCCACAAAATATTTTCGAACTTTACGTTGAGAATCTAACAAACAGTCAACCTCTTTATTACTAAAACCTTACGAATGCCCTATCATAAATGGAACAACTTAATACTTTTTAAAATTGGGAAGATACAGATGTATACTAAACGGAATTTGTAAAAAGGTATTACCTGACGGAGTATATGAGATAGTTGTTAATGTATTTAAGGAAGAAACGACGAAGAATACAATAAGGTGTGGGATTTTTTAAAAGAGGGATATGTCGGAGGAAAAAAAGGGCCAATGCGGGTTTATGAAAATGTAGGTTCAGATGTGAAATCCAGGCCGTACCTTTAAAAAAAGAAAGTGCAAACACGTATCTCTAAACGCGTTTTCTAAAAGAAAAATAGATAGGGATTATATTAGATGCACAGCCTTAAAAATAGAAGGGACTGTAAGAGAAGTAAGGGAAGAAAAATCTGGATATACAGTCGAAGTCACAGTCTTAAGATGAGGGAGAGCTGTAAGAAAAAGAAAGAAAATAAAGGTCTAGATACGCAGTCCAAAACGCGACCTTAAAAGAAGAAAGGTCTAGATACGCAATCTAGACCGCGACTTCAAAAGAAGAAAGGATTGGATACATGTTTCGGACCACGACTTCAAAAGAAGGAAGATTTGAATACGTAGTCCGGATCGCGATCGCAACCTTAGGAAAAGAAATATCGAAATACGCAATCTAGACCTTAGCTTCGAGAGAAGAAATGTCCAAAATCCCTATACATATCTGACTCATAAAATCATGGCGGGCCGCCTTGATAAATCATCCCTTGGTTTTAAAAACGAACCGGGCTGTAATAATACTTCGAAACGCAACCTGAAAAACAAACAGGCCAAATACAACAAGCGCTTTGAATTTTACGTTGTATATGCCCCTTACGTCTATAACGAACGATTTAAGTGCGCTCTTGTTATTACGAAACGCTTTAGAAAGTGTATCAAAGCTGTTTCTACAGAAGCTAACCACTTAAAAAGGGATATTAATACCGTTTCTATATACATCAAACGTGAATAAATACGTATTAACACCGCCTTTACCGATGTTAAACACTTTGGTTTACGTACTTAAAATATAGGCGGTACTTTTAATACCTATTACAACCAAAGTTGCTACTAAACATGCCTTATAAACTAATCCGTAATAATAAACACGTTATTTATTATTCTGGCTGGAAAGGTTTTAACTACAAGTACGGTATTTGTTGGTGTGGCTGAAAAAGTTTCGCGTCACCATTAAGTCATAACATCACTGTCGCTGATTTGTAATGGTCCGAGATCCGCTATCCTCACCGCTACCCTATTTTTTCAAAGGTGTATAACTTAAATTTACATCGGCGATACAAATTTACCTTTATTTGACTCTATTATATAGCCCCCCTCTCAATATTCTATTACTTTTTTTTTTACATATTTCGACTTTGCCGATTTTCCTATTATTTTTCTTTCTCTATTTAGATTAACCATTTCGCTCTGCTCATGAAATTTAGGTACATTTCAATTTACATCCTTTGGTCAAATGATTCTTTTTCTATTCACCCTCCCTAATTCCAATACACAACTTCGTACCGCTTTTGAAATACTTTTACCTGTTGTTTTGCATACTTTACACTTACTAGTATCTTATCACTTGGGATTATCTGTTTCAACTTATTGTATTATATTAAATTTTGTATATTACCTCTTTTCGTCACATCTATTTTCTATCATATTTTATAACCCAATTTTTTCAAGGAAAATAATAATATGAATACGGCCGAGCTTGTCGACTCGCCCCTAAACAGGAGCTAATCACTACCAAAAAGAAAGGAAAAAGGCGATACCATTACATCCCCACTATCCACCCAGTCGTTTTCCTTCTTTATACTAATGTAACCGCCATTACCGCTATGAACATTATTGATATTAACAAGGATATATTCTTTCGCCTTAGGTTAAATGCCTTTAGGAAAAGGTATAAATAGTTCTTTACCTTCATTATGTTAACGCGTAATAACGTGGTTAAACTCGCCTGCGTAGTATATAAGTAGGCCCGTTTCTAGGCGGAAAATGTGGCCACCGACTCTTTAGTCCACCAGTTAACGCATATTATAAATGAGAAACATATTATTCTAATTATTTGTAACCGCGATTGTTTTTCAGAGCGCTTTGAACGTTATATTTATCGTAAAGGATATTTTTTAAAGATGAATCAAAACTTATTATGAAGCCAGCAACAGTGTAATACGGCCTCGGCCTACTTCCCCAAAATCAACGGAATAGTGGTGTATTCGCTACTAGTGCGCTTGTAATAATAGTAATGGGCCGAAAGATCCCCGCTTTTGTAACAATTGTTAACAGACCTACCCGCGGCCGCAAACGCGATACACGGTATATGAAGTGTATCTATTAGAGACTCGGGACTACGGATCCGTGTACGCCTCTTTAATGCTTTACGTGTTAAAAAGGTCTCGAGGCGGACCCTAACAATTCAGAACGCGAAGCGACGAAACAAAATCGCCTTGTATTCCATATTTAAAAGGATAATGAAGGTATTCAACAAGAGGAATTAGGTTATACGAACTTCAATGTAACTACGTCAAGTTACATTTACGGCGTAACAGGGCTCCCGTGATTAAGGGGGTTTTTACTCGCGGGAAAATGGTAAGATTTATAACCTTAAAAGCTTTCTGCTCCTTTTATAGAGAGCTGGAGAAGGGGGAGGGTAAAGGGGAAAAGAGAGGTATGGCGGCGGCAGTAGAGGACGATGAGGCTGAGAAGGAAGCGGTGGAGGCGGGGTTTGGCGGGGTCAGAGGGGTGGCGGCGGCGGGTGGGGTGACAGCTATAGATAAGATTGTACCCGATAAGGATGAGCGGCTGGCAGCGGTGGTGGCGGCGGCTACGGTGGCGGCGGCGTAGTGGCGCTTTCGCGCTAAACGAAGTCTGGCCAGCCTGTTTTTGCGCGGCATATATTTAAATGAAAGGTTTGTATATTGGTATTGGTCAAGTGTCCAACTTATTAAAGTAGTTTAGTTTGATTTATTAATATAAATGTTAAGTTTGAATAAAGACTTGTATTAACTTTGACTACGCGCCCTTAAATAAAAAAGAATGGTTTTACATAAACCGATAACGATACATCTTTTTATACTAACCCAACACGTGATGACGCAATCAATCCTACGCAATTTCTCTTATGCAATCACCCCTATAATACCTATACAAATACCCCTATCGGAAATAACAAAAGGCACTATTAATAACTATATTGCTACTAATTCACTATACCAACCAAAACCTAACAATAAACATTACCGCGGCTAAAACTTAATAATTTAAACCTTTGCAATTGTTAACCCAATCATACTATTACTATATAAACTGCTAATTTAAGCACCTATAATTAATGCCATAATCACTCTATTATTACGAAACTATGTATACCAAATCGCTACAACTACACTATCGCTACTAAGCTATATGTACGGAACATATAAAGAAGAAAAGAAAGATGACCTAACTAGATATTATTTTATACCTTTATAACTAGTATACATATTCCAAGTGACAGTGCACTGTATTTCAAAGTATACTCCTGCAGAGTACACGAAAACGTATTACGTTATAGGCTGCACTCTTGTAAGACGCAAAGTGCATTATGTATAGAGCGGTTAGGAAAGGTATTTCAAGGCGTATGGAAATAAATGGAGCGGTTTGGAATGGGTATTCCAAAGCGTACGGAAAAAGAGCCACTGCCCGGATAGGAGGCTTATAACCTCCCAACCGTGGCGTGCACTCTCTAGAATACTCCTTCTGACTTATCTTTTTTTTTACTACAACTATACTAATCTTATAATTACTCTTCTCCTCGTTTACTTTCACGTGAATAGGTAAAGACCTTACCAACATTCACCTTCGAATAAATTTAATACATTATTGTTCCACTTGTTATGTTCAAAGAAATTATATACAGTTTATATTATTAGTATTTTTGATTCAAATTTTCAACTAAAAAAAATAAACAATGTCACAATATCCCATTTAAATTTGAAAATTAACATCAAGATATTGAATTTCTGTCCCACTCAACTTAATTACATATATTCATGGATATAATTTACGAAATCGAGGTTGATTAAATGCGTAAACATGGCTAAGTGACATGAGATCATTAACACTGAAATTTTAGTGGTTTCAGTGTTACTGTCGGTTGGACCTCACTGGATGGTATCGTCGTTTGAATAGCTTGTAGTGATATAAAAAAATTATGCAACACGGAATAAGAATTTAGTGAATTGAATGGTTTAACTTATGGCAACTGTCAGTTAGATCCCACTTCTTTATATACGTAATAATGCGTGGCATCACTCTTTGTGTGATTTGACATTTTATTGATAACTTGTTGTAGGTTACCAACATGGTATTTTTGAGTGTTGTAAGCCAAGATAGTGGGGTTTTGACTATTTTAATACAATTGAAAATAAGTTTTACTCACATTCCTGCAATTGACTATACAGTTTAATGCACTATATTGCATTAGCAATGAAGTTAATCTAGTTACTTGTTCCATAGTTAATAATATTAAGCACGATTTTCGAGGTAGGAGCAAATCCATATTTAGTTCAGTTTTTATTCATGAAAATTTGGTAACGTATTTTAGTAACTATCATTGGAGTCAAAGTTATGTGGATAAATGGTTTTAATCATATAGGAATTAATGAAGGATGAGGTGAAATTATAAAATTGAGGTTCATTCCCTCGAATTCATAAGTTATTGAAGAAATAAGTACCTCATAAAATAACAAAACGATTATTACAATACTGAATTAAGAATTGAGTATATACGTGAGTTATGTTCTACGTTACATAAGTTTATACAAGAATAAGTGTGTGAACATGTGTGTTGAACGGTATTACCTAAAGATTATATCAATATTTCCAATATATACGAGTTAGGTATTTTTGTAAAGAATTTGATAACAATGATACCAAATTCCCCAAGGGATAAGTTGAAAATGAACAGGTGAATTATTCATTGGAACGCTGTGAATTAAAGATTAACATTGATTTCGTAGGAATATATAATAAGTATTAAAATTGCTCATTATAGAAAAATATAAAATTTCAATTGAATGTGAGTTATAGCTTAATACGAATGAATATTGAATAGTTATTAATAGTAAAATATTAGTGAGACATGAATGATTATAAAGGAAGCAAAAAGCCTAGTATTCAACTCAGAATGATTGCCTATATATGACTTCCAGCTTATAAATAAGCACGCTGGACTTCCTTGAAAGGCTATGTTGCATTCTAACGCTTTTTGAATAGCCTTGTAAAATTTTCATCATTAGATCCCTAAAATTTTACATTGCACAGCGATAATACGCTACACTAATACCGTTAATTTCAATGAAGAATTTATACGTATTTCGATACTCTCTTCAATCGAAAAATAAAAGATGAGCATATAATTACAATTATGATAATAAGGTACGAGCTATGATAACGAAAACGAACAAACATAAAATATATATACACGGTATAGAAATATATAGAATCAATATATATTCTGACTATTATAGAGTCCATGTAATTGATGACGTCTATAATGGTATGGACTGCAATATTGACTTATACTATTGATATAACCCCCAATGTTTTCGTTCGCCACCAATTATTTAGCTTGTAATTCAATGGGGAGGCGAAATGATAATCTTTTTTTGAGAGTGATAGAAATCCGCCCTGTTATCTATACTACATAGTTATAGCCTGCTAATTGTCCACTTTCATTGACAAGAATCAATTTTTCATGCTTGTAATATGTTACGAATTATTTATTTATTTGAAGATTAAAATCGGCTGAGATAATTATATTTTAAGGACTTGGAAGCAATTGTTCATAGAGGAAGACATTAAATTCAGATATATTCAATAAGCTCCATCAATTGAATTTTTAAGTAACTTAGTGTATATTTGTGAAGTATTCTTTTTCATCATGCCGGTGTCAGGTCCGATACATTACTATTTGAGCTCTTTCAATTTAATACCCCTCATTTTCATCTATATGTCGTTATTAAAACCATTGAACTTTTTCAAATATCTGTAATTGTTAGGACTTATCGTTACAGACTCAACCCATTTACTTACATCATTATTGAATGATCAAGCTTACCAAGAAAAGTCCATATATCAACATGCATACCGACTCCTATACCAAGACTCTTTGAATTAATGACTACCCAAAGAAACCAGCAATTAAGAACGTCCTCCAAGAAATTGGATCCACATTTCTTTCATAAAAGAAGCAAATTCTAGCAATTTTTCCAACGACCTCACAGCCTGATACTTAAGCATTAAATTGAAATTTTTACGCGATACTTTATCAATATAAAGTTTAATATATGTGACTATGTAGCTATCAGTTATTTTCTAAAGTTTTCATTATAAAAAACCTTCGATATATGAGAAATTAGAGGTAGTAACGCAAAGTTGATAATATTCAATAGACTTCTAAACTGAGGAGCGGATATTACTTTAATAGAAAGGAAAACTTTGAGATATGCTGTGCGATTTTGCCACAAAGAACGACTACGAGGTGCGACGCATGAAGAATGGGGAACAACAAAAATTACAACGGCTAACCGCCGATTAAAGAATGGATTACTGTCTCTCAAATGTGAAGAATCCATCGGTCCGAATGTATCATGTTATATATTCTGGTAAAGAGTTTGTTACAAATTTCGTTACCTGTGACACCACGGTGCTATCGGTTCATGAAATCTCTCAAAATGCAATAATATCAGCAAGCCAAGTTATGGAGACACGAAAAACATCCACATATTTCATGCTGAAACAATAAAACTAAATCAAACGTTAAAAAAATACAACCCCAACCATAAACCAATTACAAAAGGAAATGAGTTAATGGATACGTTACTCATTATGATACATACTCAAGCCGAAATTACTCAGTGTATCTTTAACATTACCCGTAGGATAACCATCAATTACTTTTTTTGAGAGATGATCAACACTATTAACCCCATACTATGTTTTACATTCAAAATATTCAACGCCAGTAAAAAGATTTTGAACCACACAAGTGGCAAAAATGGGGATAAAATGAGAAAAATTGACCTAACCATTATTTGGAATAGTACTACATGCAGTGCAGTAGGTCAACTTTACTGACAGTAAAGTTGACTGCACTGGATGTTGAGTGTATTGCTTTTTGGAGACTTACCGTATTGGGTGTAAGTTGAGTGCAGTACGCTGCACTTCACTCTAGGGCACGAGCCAAGCAATTGGCAATACAAATTACAGTGCAAACCAGCTAGCGGTCTGCCAAACCTAAAACAATACATCCACCATCTGACTACTGTAATACTACTATTACTTCGACCAATCGAATCGACAACTTCGTAACGTATAAAGCCTTACTAATATTAATTAGTATTTTATTATTAGCTCAAGTATATATTAGCTTAGTAAAATAAAAAGCTATTTTCCAGTTGTTACGCTTTTTGTTACACCTAGAGTAAAAGAAAGATTTTTGTGAAGAGCTTCTATTAGTACTACGTTAGTTTACAACGGCAGAAAAGCAGAAAAGACTTTTGGGTTGCGTCAGTTCTCAACGGCAATCTGAATGTAAGCAACGGTATCATAACCAAAAACCCTAAGAAATATTTATTAACCTTTTTTAAAGACGTTGAAATTAATTGTTAGAAGTCTTAATGTTCTTCAAGTTGATACACAGCTACTTTAGTAATATTACCGGTGTTATTCAAGTAAAAACTACTGAGTTACTTAATTAAATAATAAATAACTTTCGCTCTGTACTATTAACGACCTGCGACCTTACCTTTTACATCGAACCTTTACCTTACTTTACTTTTTTTACTCCTCATGTTACCTTAATCTTCAAGTTCGCTACTCTAAGCGAAAATACTAAGTTACGCCGAAAAAGACCCGTTACGTGAATTTACGACAAGTCGTCTGCGACTTGCAATTACCACCAACCTTATGCTTCAGAAGTTCCACGGCTTAAATCATTGGAACATACCATTTAGTGGGATAACTATCGTAACCTTTTTCAAAAAATCGTTAAAATGTTTGATACTAATTATAAGATGAATAAAGATTGTGCTAAAATTTGAAATAACGTTAAAAAGTATGATAAGAATCCTAATAACCTCCTTGATTTCAAAATAATACATTTTTTAAAATATCTACAAGTAGATGGAAGTTTGACTTTTAAGTTTCTACTTATCATTCCCCGGAATCCTTGTAGGGTACGAAATGAACTATTGCCTAACCTTCCTGACTAGCGTCACCAAACTTTGCGAAATTTACGATAACATAAAAGGCTACTTCGAACACGACGTCTACCTCGCGTAATATTATACGAACTTGGCCACTACAAGGTGGAATATAATAATGATAAAGAAAAAAGAGGAGGAATTACTAAGAGACGTCTTTAATCAAATACTTAACAAGTTGATATTATGTCTAAAAGCAATAGTGAAGGCCTACGTTAGCGAAGTTACGCTTTACGAGAAGGTACGGGCAGCAGTCACGGGCGATAACGAGTTCAAATACCCCCTATAACGATTATTTACCACCTACGAAGACTTATTTAACCAGTTGTGTTTTTCACTTGCCACCGTAATGGCGCGTATACTAAATTCGCTTGATATGTACTCCCAAGCTCGCAATTTCCTTGATGTAAATGAAAAAAACCATGCGGTAGTTGATTACGTCGTCCTTGAGTACGGGCGCTCATAACGCCTAAAATTTGGCCTACTAGCCTTCAACTAAATTTAACAACAACGTTGGCTTTAATAAGGCTAAGATCTAGGTGGACTGGCTAACCGCTAATACAATCATCGTGATAGGAGCGAAAAAAAAAAAAATTATCTGGCGGTTGGTTAATTCGGCAACTCCCTACCGAGCGTAATAACATTAAATCAGTATAATACGCTTAATACTTCACTACTTTTCAATACAAATACTCGGCTTAAATCATAGACATCGAGGGACACAAGTAAATTAATGGTATCAACACTTTTAAGCTGATAAAGTAACACGTAAATACTGTTTCCGGTACGGCCTAGTCATTAGCCGATTATTCATTTTCATACCGTTTCGGTGGGAAATACCTTTACCTTTACCCTAAATAAGATTCTAATCCCTTACATACCTTGAAACTTCGTAATAGTTACACGGACCACACCTTTTAAGGTATTATACCAGATATGAGGTTATAAATTACTTAATAGGATGTTATTCGCAATACGTAGCATTACTAATGGAAAGTACTATAACTACTAAAATCAATTATGTTTGATATTGATAAGGCTAAAATTGGTTGTAGCCCTGGAAAACAACTATTGTTATTAGGGATAACGGTAATTTAAACTATTAAAAGCGTAACCACGTTTCACATCCTTATGTTTCTTACTACTTTTTAATTTTATTTGAAGGATATAGAGACCATCGGCGTTAATACTGACGTTAACGGAAATAAACTGGTTAAGAAATGTTAGAAGTTTTTACCCCCTTTGAAGTAGGGGCACCTATAGTTTTATCTTTAAGGCCCGAAAGTAGAGGTATTAAACTTGATGGAGCTAGAGATACGTCAACTACACCGAAGTCTTAGCTACCCAATATTTAATAGGTTATACAACATCCTAAAGTCCGTATTGCATGATAATGTAGAATACTTTATTCCGAAAGCTATTAAAAGGTTTTGCCACCACTAGAAAACGCATATCTAAACCCCTCAAAGATTCAATTTTATATTCAAAGACGAAAAGGATTTCATTTACAATATTTTTGTCTATATGTTTTACTTTGATAACAAATGTATCCTTCACGTACTTGATTCCGCTACCTCTTTTTACAAGGTTAAATTTTTGAAATCCTTTCGATAAAATATACATGAAAAATGTTAAGGGTGTTATAAGTCAACAAGTACCTATCTCCACTTAACGTCGTCGTTTACAATAATAGTATGAACTTTCCACAGTAGAATTTTAAAATAATATTATAATCATAGGCATTTAATATAAACAGGTACCTGTAAAAGCCTACTAAAGTATTATAAAGTTTAAAATGTCATACAACTTACTTCGCCGAACGTAAAATATCCTTACGCTAGAAATTCAAATTTTTACGGATCCGAAGGCACGCCTATAAATAACCGTGAAAAATGTAAACGATATTATAGGCTTTGATATCTTAGTTTTAACTCTCCTAGTATTTGTAGCGTACCTACGCCTCACGAGTAAGTTTCTGCCTTCAACAAGTACTTAGAAACGTGTTGCGGCTTATATCAAAGCTTTAAGGGAATTACGAAAAGAATCGGCACGCCGCCAGATAAATAACTCCCTTAACACTAAAAACGGCCCTTTGATAAACAACGTGTTTACTTTTCTTTTACAAAGTAAAGTCTTCGTTTAGCGGGAGCCGTGTAAATAGGAAAGCCTTTATAAGATATTAACTATTATAAACTCCGAACTAATTATTAAAACTGCTAACGGTCATGTACCTTTTCAAACCACTTAGGTTAAGCCTTATATTAACTCTACTTAGGATCAAAATCCTTCATCCCCTGAAGTCAAACGATCAAAACAATACAAACATTGTTCATTAATAATGAAAAAGCCGATGAAACGCCACTAACGTGGACGACATGAGAAGAAAAAGAACCTTAAAGAGAAGGAATATATACTGGGTCGCATTTATGATAATATTTAGATACGTAGTAAAATGAAAGATAACAAAGACCTAGAATGAAAGCATCAACCGTAAGAGACTATTAAAATCTCCGGAAACCCTTTTAGGTAAAGTGATAGGGTCGAAATTGATGGCCTACTAACTTGAGGAGTTGTATAACACGTACCGAAAACTGACTTTAACCTTTAAGACCCTAATATTACGATCTTGAAGTCGAGAATTATTTACGGGGTTTAAGGAAAAATCATAGGGTAGCTGTTAGAAAAGTTACAACTAATCGCTTAATGACACATTGATAAAAGCTAAGACTTGATTCTCACATAGTATCAAATGATTTAAAATATTAAGAAGCGTTTGTTAATTACTTCGGGAATAAATCTATGAGCCAAAGAAAAAGCTAAGTTTACGTTTAATAGCCCTAATATAACGTAAACCTATACGTAGTTAGTAACGGATTTATAATAAATTCTTCTCCTAAAGCTATTTCAGGAACTTTATATTATTAACCCTTTAAGTTCGGTAATACATTATATCAAACCACGATACGGATTGGCCAAAGAATATATCTACTGATTCCTAACTTATTAGTCATACTCCAAATTCTGACCAACGATGAAATATTTAATATACGATCTATACTTATTAGTAAAGTGAAAGAAAAACTTCGGCATAATAGGTATGGAAATTAACGATATAATGTCCTTCGAAACACAAACTTTTATGATACTGAAATAATGAGCGATTATAATTTTGAAATTTCGAAATTACAAACCAGTGACAACATTAACGAAAAAAAAAACTTAAAAAAAACTTCAATAAATTGTTAACCCGTATGCTATATATTAATACTATGTTTAGCTTTCGCCAAAATAGCCAAGTCAATGTTTTATCAATAATCGGCAAGACTAACGAGGCTGAAGCTTAATAGTACTTAGAACAATATGCTCGAGGGGGTTATATTATTATCTTATATCAATTGAAAGCCTTATACTATCTATCTATCGCGATATAAGTAACAATTCAAACGGATAAGGACTTAAAACGGCTAAATGAGAGGCTCGAGTGGTAAATGCAAAACATGGACCGCGGGATTAATATAATGTTAATTGACTTTTTAAAAGCAAAGTTTATAGTATTTATAAATGGGTTCTTTATAAATAATGCCGACTTATATTTATAAATCGGCTTCCTCATAACTATTGTGAATGATGATAGGAAAGAATACCAATTTAACTTTATTGGTAACCTATTTTACTAAACAACTGTGAAGTATAAAAGGATTATACCAAACTTCATAATATTGAATGTTTATAAAAAAATAGCAGGCCTTTACATAGGCATGACATTAAGGAAAACCTTTAAACTTATTATTAAGCAGTTAAAGATTCCTTTTATTCCAGTGGTAATTAAAACCAACTTAAGAAATTTCTTCTAATATCTTTTAAACTCGAAACCACTATCGACAACACCAGATAATAAACCTAATACCATTCCGTAAAACCTACGAAAGGGGGAAAATTTAGGAATTCTAATGAATCGACGATAAAGACAATTCCGCAAATTCTATAATGAAGGCGAAACTAAATAGAGCCCTGAAAAGGCTTGTGGACAGTAATAAGCTAACCATACGCATTAAGTGCTACATTAATAGGCCACCCAGAAATCTCAAATCAGGTAACAGCAGACAGGGATGTGTTGGAAAATTTGGAAACTATTAGTCGATTGATTGAAATTAGTTTAAGTAATATATTTGAAGCAAAACTATTCGAAAGGCTGTAATGAATGAACTTTTTATAGCAGTTAATAAACTCAAACCTCGAAGCGGTGAAATACTTAATATTAAGAAATGTTAATTTACATTCAATTGAGTCAAATTAGATACAAAAGTCAACTGGAAAAAACAAGAGTCTGGGGAGTTACCGAAAATGAAATTTAATAGTAATCGGAAAAAATTGGTTAGCCATACTGATGTAAAAGTACAAACTATATAGCCTCCAGTGTTGAAATAGTATTATATAAAGTACAATAGTTTAACTTTAATAATAGCAAAGATGACTAAATTGCAATTTGAGTGTAATACTTGGTAAAGACTTACCGCATTAGATGTAAGTCGAGTGCAGTACGCTACACTTCATCCTAAAGCACATGCTAAGCAATTAATCATACAAAATACAATGCAGATCGGTTAACGGTCTGCAAGACATAAAACAATACATCCACTATCTAACTAATGAAATAATACTGTTACTTCGTTTAATCGAATCGACAACGTTACAATGTATGAAGCCCTACCAACAGTATTCATAAATGGTTCAACAAACTTGATCAATAATAAAAGACTATATCACCTGCTTTATTTCACAAAAATAGAATATCTTAACATTTACTTTCATATTGACGGCTATCACTCTGTAGTGCATGTTATTCTCTTATAAATCGCTACACAATATATCAAAACCCACTGATTCAACTACCAAACGATATACGCAACTATTAAAACGATATAAAAGCCTGATTTAGAATAATTGGCTCATTCATTATAATATTTACCTATTAACGGATGATGAGATTTCAAATTACAGTTTCTGATAATAGTTATAATAACCTTAAAATGAAGCTTTAGACTCAAAAAAATATTAATTTGTAACTTGATCGAAAAGTATTGAAATTAATTTTCTTAAATCCACTGCATACAGATAACAGTTGTCAAAATTATTTCGCATGTAAAATATTTCGAATATTCTTTTCAATGCTGGAATGCAATGAGTTTCATTTTTCTTATGTGATTATTGTCTTTAAAAGATATCATGATGAACCGATAATTTTCTCAGGTCAATGAATTTGAATGTAGTTTTTCGCAACAAAAAGGTCTATATTGATGCCAGAACTTAACCTTCGCTAAAACAACGTCGAAAAACATTGGAAATCAAGAAAATGTTGAAATAATGCCATTCGAAAAAACCAATATCGTCGTAATGGTTTAATAGAAGTATATAGGCACCTGTGAGTACAACACGCTAGTCCAGTATAGTCAAGGTTAACTGTATGGATTGAATGTCAATTTCAATAGATTGTCCAATTCAATAGTGAGAATTATTCGATATTATCAATAAAAAGTAATTTTTAACCCAGCTGGCGATCTACCAAACTTAAAAGAAACAACAATGCACCACTCAACCATTGCAAGAATACTATTATCTCGACTATACCTTAAATCGACAACTTTATAGCGTCTAGAGGCCTATGAATACTAATAAGTAATTCTTAGGTTAAACACAAATGATCAAGGCTGATTATGTATTGATTTTCTCGTTACACTAAGTGTAATTGCAAAGTAACTGTAAGAATTTCGTGAAAAGTCATTATAAAATGCATTAGTTGTTATGGAAATAAGTAGGTTAGACTTTAAGATTACGTGAGTCATAGCATTCCCTTACAAATATTAACGGTATCGCCATCAATAACAACGTCGAATCTTGGGTTCAATATTCTTAAAAAGAAATGTAAAAAGAAACCGCGAAAAGTCGAAAAAAGAATCATTAAGAAGGGATTAAGAAATTGTTTTAACTTTGAAAGTTGGCAAACATCCAAGTCGCTATGGGTACTATTATTTTGAATCTAAAATTTCAAAATATGTAATTTAAAAACGATAAAACGAAAATATTTTTTTGGAAGGAAAAAAAATAAATGACCACTTCTAATATACCAACTTCCTCCCCCCACAAAAAAACTGTGATCTGTACTTACACCACAACTTCTTCATGTGATTATGTTAAAAATAAGTCAAGTATTATTACCCCAAGCGAAAATGACTACAACCACTAAGTCGAAAACATTCAAAAACACAAATTCCAAAGTGAAAAAAAAAAAAAAATATAAAAAAACTTTAATTCAATTCCAAAATCGTTAAGTTCCTAGCCTTACAAAAATTATCGTGATCGTACATGACAAAGCAATGAGATAGATAAAGCTGGAACCAAATTATGAAAATTAAGGCTCTCGTTTCCCTCAACTTAAAATATGACAATGATGTTCATTAATATAAGGATATTAATGATTATTTTACCAAAGGAACACTGAACCAACTTTGTTGGCAAATACCTACTCAACTTAAATACCGACGCAGGATTTGGTGGCGGCAATTTTTTTCTTCTAGGATTTAAATAGTATCTTAAAAAAAGGAAATATTAACAAAAGATGAACAGTACAAAGTAGGGTTAGAACCAAATGAAAAACGGAATTCAATAAAAGTATGATCTTTATTGCGGACAAGTCTTCAAATAAACTCGAAACAAAACCTCTTCAAACAAATATAACTAATAAATTACCTCATGAAACTGCAACCAAGTGCAGGACAGTCGATTCAATTGCAGTAAAGTAATCTTTACAGTATTAACTGCCAGTCAATTGTAACGGATTACCCAATTCAGGGTAAGGAACGTTCTAAACAATTGGCTATATAGAGTAGTATGTAAACCGTCCAGCGGTTTGCCAAACTTTGAACAATACATCCACCACTTGAAAATTGTAATACTACTATTATATCGACTACAATTCAAATCAACAACTTTGCCATATCTAAACGCATATAAATATTATATCTTGAATCCTGAAGAATACTCTTCTTAAACTCAAAGCTCACGAAAAGAATGATATAAACATTGGCAATGGCTACTAATGCCTTTTCATAGGTTGCGAATAACTGCTCACTAATATATAAATGAATTAAAAATTTTACAACCCCGATGATAACCCTTTGCATTTCGACGATAATGAATCCTGTAATTTATTGGGTAAGTCTATATTCGCTTGCGCTAACGCGGATTAAGCGTCAGGGAAAAGAAAAACACATTAAATATCTACAGTTAATATGGTATAAGCATTGAAATCAAAGAGATCTACTACTTCATTAAAAAAAACTTTAAAACTATTAAGATTATAATTAAGATCATACAATAATAAAGTCGCGAGTGGCTCAACTACCTAAAACCTAGATTAATATTTTTTTTAAAAAAAAATGATATGTTTATAGGAGAAAGCCTAGAATGATGTCTTCATTGTTCTTCTTCATGGATATACCCTGCCATATGCTCTTTACTCGTTTATTTAATAATACACTTTTTGAATAATCAGTTACGCCGTGTGTGTGTTACCCACTTGTTTATTACCAGAGATAGAAGTATCGTATTAGCTTTTTTACTGATTTCAAGGATCTTTATTGGTATTGACCTCAATATAAGGTTGGAATTGAGTTATGTAAAACATTGTAAGATAGTTATCAATTTTACGAACTACGTTAATGTTCAACATACGGAAATTTTAAATAAATCATTATATTGAGGTAGTTTTCAATGTACGTATATATCGATTTATATTTGTACAAGAAATGAATTCATCTTCATAGGTCTGTTCATAATATGCATTATGGTTTAACCTATGATGGTATGCCAAGCAAGGGACAAATGGTGTTAACAATTGAGGTAATAAGGAAGACTAGAGAAGTCTACCGAGGTCCTTCATGCAGGACTTATGTATACGGGCGGTGCATGGTCCATTATATGGCATCGTACATGATGTCTGCGGACCGCGTCCAGACCATGCTTAGGCAGGGCACTATATATCCCATTACGTATATAGTTACGCAACTTACGAAATTAATAGCCAATAGCCTAAGTTCATAAAATACCCCCCCTTTCATTGGTGAAAAAAAAAAAAACGATAAAACCACGATAATCCGTCGGCTAAAAAATAAGTACGAACTACATTCGTATAGGAAGCGAACCGGATATAAGTTGGGTGCGAACCGTATGAAGTTAGCGTTTTATTTCAATTAGAAAGTATAACTCGTAGTATAAGGTGCCATATAACGTATACATTTTAAAGATACTATGATATTTACGTATTTCAGAACGGCCCTTATTTCAACTTGTAAACCCCTTTTTTTTTTCAATTTTTTTTTCATTGATCCACTTTACTTTACCAGTTTTCATCAAGTTATTTGACTTTAATTTCAATTATAGCATTTACTCTCAATTGCAGTCATAACCCTTTTTCTTCTCGTTTGCCGTTATCTTATTAATAATTCTTTCTTCTATCTTGGCGGAGGATTAAAATGATTTAAATACAGGTTACACAACCGCTGGCGCTACGAATAGAACTTATGAGCCCCCTTATAAAATATATCGTTCTTATATCGTAACTCCTCTGCATTCAACCATAGTACGTGTCTCCTCCTCTTTATAAAAGATATTTCGTATTTAGTAATAACGAGTATAAATTTAAACTTCATCTCTTATGGGTAACAGATACCTATATATTATGTATTAATTTCTCATTTAATGTAGCAATGAATTTGGCTTGTATCCATATTTACCACGCCAAGAGATAACGCTCCAGTCCTAAGGTATATAATAAGGTAAGTTTCACAATAAATTGTATAATGGACCAGAATACTTATTAACTACCGTTATAATACGTTTATAAAATTTATTCATTAATTGTTTTTCCTGCTTTACGCTCTTTTTCATGGTAACATATCGTAGCTTTCTAAAACGGCGTTTATATATTATGAGATACCCGTAAACGTTGAAATAACTTCCCGGGTTTTGAACTCGTCTTCGATACGACTTTTTTCTAATTAATTGAATAGTTTGTTCGCTTTGACGATATAGCTTATACGTTAAACGGTCAGAATTTTTGAGCTGCATAGGTTATTATGCGCTAATCTTTACGTTTCTGCCCTGTTATCCTCCACCTTTAGTTGTTACCTAAAGCGCTCCCTTTCCTATTTTTCGTTATCCGTAATGATATGTTGTTTGTTCATCGCACACTAATTTATAATATTTTTGCTCCGGTACTTAACAGGACCCGTATAATATTTTCAATAATAATATTTAGGGACGTCAAATTATTAACATTACTTGAACAATATCATTTTCATTTAATATGACTCACGGTTACAAAATTATAACGCACAATTTTAAAAATTCGACCTTAAGGGCCCGTTATTCGCACGTATTTTATTTGTTAACTTTATATAAGAACAGTATGATCGAGTTGATGAAAATCGAATCAATAACTATATTTATATTGAAGGCGTGTTTCGGGCTTAAAACTATATGTTACCATTCATTATATCCCGTTTAAAAGATCGTTTTTCTTGTCTAACCCCGGCTTTATCCACCTTCGTTAATATTTTTAGCGGCTGCGCCGCCCCACGTTGTCCGGCCTCATCGATGTCACTTCATACCATTACTGCACCTCGTTAGCCCGCTTTATTATTATTTCTCACGCCCGGAGTTATTTTTATAAGGGTATAATCGTTGTTGTTGTTTATGTTTCGAAAATCAGCTGAATAATAGTGTTAATGATTAGGTAAATTTCAATAGATTGTTGGTAAAAGCCGTTTTGGTATTGGATACCTATCTGCGGAAGTCGGGGAGTATGTTACCGGCGTCATGTATCGTATTAAAGTATAAAAATAACGGATTATATCTCTCTTTTATTAATAAGATGTTACTTAAAGCCTGAAGGCGACTATTCCGATATAAGTTTTTTATGACATCTCTGATATCGATTTCGAAACGCTGGGACATTAAAAAGCCGTATCTACACATATTTCGACTTAGATTTATCCAATATCATTATATATAAAAAGTTCTTTAGTAATTTTTACTTGAGTATAGTTTATAATATTAACCAAATTAATATATCACCAATTATACTTCTTTCTATTTTTAAGACTATTCTATATTTCTTCTCTATATCATTCCCTGTATTCTTCGCGAAGATAATTGGCCATGTGCGGGTGTAGGCTAAAACTTATATGAAAACGGAGTTTGTAACCACGTGTTGATCTAAATCAATGTTAAATGTAAAATTTTTTTAGGGTATTTAAAACCATATTTATTGGATTTAGAGCGTTTATTATACGATACCCATTATAAAGCTAGTGAAACTCTTTACTTAGGTAGTTATGGATATTATCATATATCTATAGGGTTAGTAATCGGATACTCTACAGATCATACATTTGCAGAGTACATGGAAAAGAGTCACTCTACAAGGTGCATTCCTGAAAAGTGCATAATAGTATGTCACTTCCTAAAAGGACCATTGAAAAAGTTCACGGTAGAATTCCACTATCAAGAACCGAGATTATCAAAGTCTATAGTAGAGTACCACTGCCCGGATGAAAGTTTATAAACTTTTAGATAAGGCGGGTACTCTCCGAATGTTACTCCTTTTTCATATCTTCCTATATTTAATACATACTATTAATCTTTACGATCATTTTTTTACTCTTCAAGTTTACGTTAAGAGGCAAAGACTCTACTGATAGTAATGAGTAGCCGACTGAGTTAATCATAAAAAGATTCAATAATAAAAATAAAAACTGAATTAAATACTTACATTTTCATACTTGAAAGTACCTAAATACTTGTGTTAATACTCTACGAATTAATAAAACTATACGTAATTGTAGAAATACGCGGAATCTCCTTGAAAATCTGGAACGTAAAAATATTATAGGATACGAAATAACTTTACAAATGACAACTTTAGTAATATATTAATAATTTGGGAAGTACCCTGCCTATTTAAAGCTATGTTAAGTGATCTGTGAACTAATTTCACGGTTTTGAACGTACGCGGATACTTTTTCAAAATTTGATTTTTACGTTTCGGATAATGTTAGTTAAATCTAATAAGGTTTATAAGCCTTTATGAAAACCTATCCGATTTAAAGATTACATATAAACCACTGCAAAATACAGAACCAGCTAAAACGCGGCATTTCAACCGTTTATAACCTTTGGTAACAACCAAAACACAATATTTGAATCGTCTATCCAGTGTACACCGTAAGCTAAATACATATTCAAAACTTTATATATTTCTTCAACTTTTATATAAATATGCACACCTTGCTACATCCTTATCCCCCGTTGATATTACCATGTTCGCATTCCCTCGTTTACTTTATAACGTTTGTTTGGGTCTTTTATTCACGTCGTTTAAGTTTAATTACAACTTAATTAGTATTAAGTAAGTTAAACTCTTAAAGAATGATTTAAACCTTCCAACAAATATATAATTGAGCTTCATTTACATTTTATTTCAACACTGTTAACTTTAGTAATCTTTAACCTTTCTATTTGAAACTCTTTATTTTGTTTTATTTATTATTATCATTATATAATACGTTTGTGTTGAAATCATTATATTTTTTAAATTTTGATTTGAAATTTCATTTGAATATTTCTCCAAATACGGGATATCAAATCGACCCAAAAATTCAATCCTACATTAAACTAGCTTTCATACCACTTTGTGCATTTCAATTTATACCAAAAAGAGCATTCAAAGCGTTTCTCTATATTTCTTACTTTTATAACTATGAATTTATGAATAAGAAACATTTGAAAAGTTAGCGAATATATAGACGTTTTGTGGAAAAATACATAGTTCAGTAAAATTATCCTAAAACACTTACATTTTCACCTCTTAGATCGCAAAATAAATGCTTTACCGAAAAATCAAATCTTTTCACAACAGATACATATATTATACCTATGATTTTTCATTATTGAAATGTAGATATTCAAGGGCTCGATTCAGTTGATAATTTTCGGGAAAACATCACGAATAAGATGCCAAAGACGTAATGTATAGTTAATAGTACGCTTTTATAAATGTTTTTTTTTTAAAAAATGACACTAATACGACGGGCTATAATAACATCTATATCGTAAAATTGTTGTCGGTAACGACTTGATTTATTGAAATACCATAATAAATCAACGATGAAGTAATAGACATAATATTCGGAAAGAGCTATTGATTGGAAAAGCATCAGAACAAGCTTTATAAAATATCGGATGAAACACGAGAAACTACATTGTAAATACGCGAAGTAAAACTTTAAATAAAACCAAACGTACGTTACGAAATATAAACGGAGCGGGAGAAATTGAAAAAAAAAAAAAAACCATAAAGGGCTACAAAATTTATCCATGAATCGGGTCGAATACAAAACCCTTTTAAAACGCTTTTTAAAATAAGAAAATAGATATAACTACTTCCCGTATATAATTAACACCTAATTCGGACGTAAAAAAAACGGCACAAGGAAGGAAAACGACCCACTAAAATTTATCATAAATAGTGTAACTCGAAAATACGAGTCTTACATACTAATATCTACTAAGCCGAACCCTTATAAAAACCTCACACAATAACGTTTTCCTAATAAAAAAATTCATCATATAAAGCTTACTAATTTCGACAATTTATGAAATAAAATGAAGATTACAATAACGACGCGTACGAATCCCTCCATAATAAAATATGTGTAGTATTAGATACGTATAGAAAACTAGATATTAAGCCGTTATAGTTCGATCTTATCTTAGCCGACATACTATTTCAGAAAGTAAAAAATGATATATATACTATTTTATGCAAATGGATATATTTGCAAAGTGATAGAACCAATGAGAAATACACTTCGATGCAAAAATAAATTATCAACTTCATTAAAGAGACTAAACGGGATCTATTTAAAAATATGTGTGGAGTTAAAGTCAAATCGTTGACAAAATCATATAGAAAGTTTATACCGCTGGATTGATCAGGTTTTTGAAATAATAAACAGCTGTTCAAGTAAAATATAAGGGATCTAAACACTTCATTTGAGTAGTTATGAAAGTAGAGGACATGATAACAACTTAAAAGTTAAATAATTTAAGTTGGAAACAGATAAAAAGTCTTTTTATATGAGTTTTCAAACGTTTTTCGAAACCTCGATACGCCTATAGAAAAACATCGAATTAGCTTTTATAAGCGAAAGAACCAAAGTCGAGGGATAAATTACAAAATTCAACTTCGTACAAGTACGTGACCACGTTTGAAACCCAAGATTTCAAATATACTCCTAGTTGAATAAATATTTGAAATCCGGTTATAAAAGCGAAATATACACAGGAGAATTTATTTAAAATCAATTATTAAATAGGAAACAGCGAAAAAGACTCCATAGATAAGTACGAAACTTACTACGCGTTTAAAAATACTCACATAAAATTGAATGACTCTTTAAAGGGTTTTAAGAACATCATATCATATACGGTAGGGCTGGTTATTAGTCGACCAATTATTTATAATATGAATAAATTCAAATTGAACGCTAAACTTATTACGTACGTGAAAAATTACAAAATGATAAAGCATAAATTAACGCCTACCCAATAAAATCCACTTTTAAAAAGTAAACCTTTTAAAAGATAAAACTTACTGCATGACACAAGATTGGGAAATCGATTAACCAATTTCTGTATGCTTATAAGATACCCGATTCCACCTTATAACAAGCCTTAATTAATAAATAATGTGTTAAAGCTTAATATAACGTTGTACTTCACGATTTTTGACGAATAAGGTTACCGATTCCAGGGCCTTATGCCAAATTCCGGCGTAGCGGAAATCTCGACCGCCTAAAAGTGATAATTAGACGTCCTCGTAACGAAATTTTCCAAATGTAAACTTAACCGTACGGGAAAATACTGGAAGGTTTTATTCGGTAAAAGTAAGGCGTTGTTACATAATACCGTCATTATAAATACACAATTCGTACCGATTAAACTTTACGTAATAGACTATGAAACAACATTTCAACTATTATTTTCTAATATGAACAAGTTCAGAATTAAGGTTCAAAATACGATCTACTCACTCGACTGCGTTTCGGATAACATATTCATAACGATTATTTTTAAATTTAAATGCTTATGGTTTTTACTTTTATTTCTTATAATTAAAACCGTTCACCCAAAATAACTATAACTACGGATATTATACCGCCGGTTTAAGCACTAAATAGCGAAACACTTGTTACGGGTATTTTGCACAGCAAGGAATATTAATATAGAAACGAGAGCTAAAATCTATGGAAAGGTTTTTACATAATTACCATATATATTGCTAACCCTGGTGGCGATTTCAAATCCGCCCAGATAAAGCTTTTAAATTCTATTATTAGGTAAATACGGATATAATGCACCTTGGTTGCCCGTCAATACTATAGGTCGTCAACGCAATAACATTTTTTCGGGCTGTGAAATTTACGCGAAACGCTTTCACTCAGAACTTTCAGGATACTTTGGTAAATTACTAAGGGAAAGTCTTTTTAAACCCTCTATAAGATATCATTGACGATACCAGTATTGCTTTCAACCCGACCGAATATCGTGCTAAAACTGGGACCGCCAGTAATAAATATAAGTAAATACTGGTAAAAGCATTATCTGGTATCGGACATCGTAATCTGAACCTAAAACTGTTCAAAAAGTATATTAGAATTTGAATATAAAATTAAAGGGTGCCAATTTGGAGTAATGAATGGGCCATATGAAGGTGAACGCTGTAAACAATATATACGGCCTGAGTAGGTTTATTTCAACGTTACATGTTTTCGATACTTACCCAAAAGTCTATATAAATTCAATACCACTGCCAACTACCATGTGAAGGAAAAATTCTAGAACAAAAGTTGACACATTAATACGTTCCTTACGAGTCAGAAATGATGATTCGAAAATATTAGTTGTAAGAAACGGTTCGCGTAAAACTGGTGTTTTAAACTTACTATTATTGTCTAAAGTTTGAGTTGAATAAACTAACGACGGATAGACTAGCCCTTCAAAGATAAACGGTTTTAAGGGTTACGAAGTATTTATATACCAACCGAATGGAACGACTTAACTTCGTTAAACGATAATATGTGAATATTGAAAGGAAAGGGTAGATAATAACAAACCGGAAAAGTAATATACGAAGTGAAACTAAGAAAACCACCTTTATATCAACGAATATAAACCGCACCTAAATCTTATATACTCTTCTAATACACTGTTTCAACCTATACCACCTTATAGAAACGGCCCACCCACACTAACAAAAATTAGCAAAACGTTGCCAATGGCTTCCTTTTAGCTCGAAAAATACGAAACACCTTAAAGAGTTTATCACGAACTCCTTCATTATTTATAAAAAAGCAGCGAACCGAGAGTAAAATGTGTGACTTCACCAAAAACGCATCATCACATCTCATAGAATATATTTTTAATAATTCACACAAAAGATAATCAAAGCTTCAGTGTAATACAACGTTTTGAACTTTTCAAGATTGAATCGACCAATTTATGAAGTTAATAACTATTTTTATATACACTAAGTCCACGAGGTTAAAGATAAGACTTACAAACCCTATATAAAGTGCTACCTTATGGTTCAGGGGTACGATAAGGCCAGTAAAACATATGAAAACTTAAACACACACTTTACAACTAGTGAGTCATCGCTTAATTTTAGCGCTTACCGCCTTTTTACGTACACCTTATTACTTTTTTTATCGAATTTCGTTATATTATAAAGGCTTATACGTATTCGGCAGTGCGGTTAAAACGCGGTATTTAAGCTCATATACCTGTAAAACTCCGTAAATATTAATCGCAGAAAACTATTTTACGTATTTGAAAACCGCTTTATAGATTTTCCAAGGTTAGGATATGTTAGTATAATATCTATTAAATGTATCTTCAAAAAAGGCTTAAACAAGTTAATTCGACCTTAGACCTTTACCTTTCAATTTTAATATTATGTTTTATAAGGTTTGCATCTCTTGATATATAAACGCAAGATATACTTAATATATGTAATACATCGTTTTCCGCTCCAAAGGGAAAAAAAACTTTTCATAGCCGGCCTAAAGGCGAATCCTAAAGTATGCACAGCGGAAGATCGTGTAATTGATTTCAACAGCATAAAAATTACGCCTTAGAACGATATTTGAAACTTCGTTTAGAAGGAATATTTAAATATAATTCCCCCAAATCATATAACTAGTATAAATAGAATTGAATGATATAGGTATGAGCGTATATGTAAAGCGCATCTTTTATTAGTAATATAACCAAAGGCGGTATTGAAATTTTTAGTTACTATACAATGCCTAATAAACTCATTAAATGACATATATACAACTTTTAATAAGCTTTTCGCCTAAAAAATAAGTAATACGAAGCACGGTTTAGGATTTTTACCGCTCGATATATGTACTATGGAATTCTTCATTTATACTAATAACTTGTTAGCAAATAGCACAAATTACAGTTCGTGAATAAAATTCATTCTTGTTTTGGGTGACGAAATAGTATCTTGTAACGGATTAAACCCTTATATAAATACAGTCTATGAAATTTTACCAAATTTAAGAGATTTACCCAAACCTTTTTGAATTCGGAAATGTACGATATAGTTAAAGGATTCGATTCAGAAATTACAATTGTAATAACGGTACGGATAATCATTTTAAACCATGATTTGAAACCACTACCTTTAATAGTTCTTTCTCTTTATTATTCCATTTAGAAAAACTTCCTGAAACTCGTTATTATAAACAACAAGAGCCTTATAATCGATATTATGGCCTTACGCACATCTTAAAAACGCCATGAAATTTTGGAGATGGGGTGGATCAATGGGAAGTCGAACCAGGTAGATATAATAATTAAAGGCGCTCATAATAGGGATTTTAAAACACTTGTATTCATAAGCACTTTCTTCTTTAGTATTAAGAAAAAGGTTTTATGAACGTACTCCAGTTAATAGATTTATATCGCTTTTATCATTTTCTTGTTATTTGTATTTATTATTTGTACTGATTTTAATGTTTTGTTGTTATTTCCATTCAATATTTGTAGTGTTTTTCGAAATTTCATCGGTTTTTTTATCTACCATTTGGTTCGCTCTTCTAGATTTTATCGTTATTTATTTGTATCATTCGCACCTGGTTTAGTATAGTATCACTTTTATTTTATAAAGTAAAACGTTACTCAGCTCATTATTCACTCCCCACTCTTTCAATTTTTTAAGTACTTTACGATTTCATAGAAGAAATTCCATTGTTATATAAAAATAAAATTATAGCCGGTTAATCCGGTGTAATCAAAATGAGCAGCTAATCGTTGGTAAAGTGAAAGGGGGAGGATGACGCGCTGTCGTCATCTTTTTTCACGTTATTCTTCTCTTTCTCGAAGTCCTCGCCGCCACCGTTACTGTTAGTGCTGCTATCATTTCCATTATCGACGTCGCCACCGATACTGCCGAAAAAGGAGCCCTGTGACTTAGGTGATATACTTTTATGTAAGGGCACGTTTTTTGATACCGTTTTTACAACGAAGAACTATAACAAAGTCGAGTTCTCTTATATAATATATTCGTATATACTTCTTTTAGGCTGAAATAACGGTTACTATTTTCTTCGGTAGCCGGTTAGCACTTGTTACAAATTAGTATCGGTTTAATGGAATGATTTATGAATTTATTTGTTTTCGAAATCTTTTAAAACGGAATATTCATATAAATAAGTGATTTTCATTACGGGTTCGAAATACCAGTTTGAAGTAAATTTACTGTAGTAATGACAGGTATGTAGTTGGGATTCAGCCTACGACCTTATAATTACCAAAACGAGTGTCTATGTATTACTAATCAGCTTATGAAGTAGTATCAGACCGACCGAACCCTATTTTAGTAGTAATAGTTATTGTATTTATCCCTAGCCGCGAAGAAGATATACTATACATAAGGCGTATCTATCAACGGCCCGAGGTTAAAAATCTAGATACGTTATTTTAACGCTTAATATACTAGAAAGCCCTTATACATCATCGACCTTAAATCAACTTTCTTGGCCTATGCACTGACCACCTTTTTCTGGAGGGTAGATGGTATACAGTGTAAACCCTAATAGTTCTTACTTCTGAGAAAAAAATTTAGGTCCAGCCGCTCTTAACACCATCACTTCACATGCATTCTATTTCACTATAATATTATTAATCGGCTTCATCACCAATTCAATCTTTTCTGGTTACCACTTTTTGGCTATGAAGATTGTCGTCGGCCCAGCGCACCGCCAGCATAGCAGTGTATCCAAAGAACAACCCTTACAACCAATGATTCTATCCCTCGTTACTTATGTCATCGTGACTTTTTAGACTTGAACTTGTACTGTATTTTTAATGTAAATTTGGTCTTTTTCTCGTTTCAAAGTCTTAAAATGACCTTATAAGCGTTCGAACTTAACGGCTCTATTTTTCTTTTATTTTTGACTTTAAGCCGTCGCCACTTCTACCGACGCTCCGCTACCGACGCACCGCCAACTTAACGAGACCTTTAAACTCATACTTGTACTTCAATACAAGTTTTATTACTTTTGAGTTTTAAGTTCTAAAAGACTGGCCTTTTATTTCAACTATCATACTTAATGACTTAATTTATTTATTCATCTCTAAGCTATCGTTACATACTTCGCCGCCTCGACCGCTTAACTGGGTTTTCGACTATATTTTTGATGCTTTTGGTTATCCACAGAAACTATTTCAAGGTATACTATCTACTTAGTAGTATACCCCTTTTATGTTTCTTTTATACTTTTAAGGTTTACAGTCTGTGGACAAATGGTTGCTAGTATTGTTACTGCTGAAGTTATTTACTGAGTTTTACGGAATTTATTCTCCACCGCCACGGGCATTGAACCAAGATATATATGATTTACATGTTCTTTACTTTTTTGAGATTGCCGTTCTATCTTCGATGCGAATAGGCGTCTTATTGGAACTAAGATAGCCATAAAGCACGGCCCGACTAAGCTGATAATTTACAAACCCTTTCGATTCTCCAAATTGTATAGTATTTTAAGGTCTTAATTAAATGGTTGCCTTAAGGTTCATTTTTGAAAGGTTTCTTTTTTGTTTTGATGCTTTTCTATGTTTTCAATAATTGTTGGGGCGTTAGATGTCACTTTGCAAGTATATTCGGTTGAAATCCTTTTTTAAACACTTAATAGTATCTTACCTCCTTATCATTACACGTGGACCAACTTATACAAATATAGTCAATATTTACATTCTTCAATATGTTTATAGTACGTAGTAAGGACTAATACAGTCTATCATAAGAGCCTACATGTATTGAACATATACCTAGATCATATTAACCGAAAATTATACACAGGTGTATAATATTAGGTTTTCAACCTTGTGTATTTATTTAGTTGAAGCTACTTCTTTCAATAGTTCATTCAACGTATTTTACGGTATGATTTGGAAGTAATAGAAATTTGCGCATAGGGTGGTTATTTTAGGTAGAAACAATTGAGTTGCGAGCTTTTCCGCAGGTATATGTATTCATTTCACATCAGTGAGGGTCACAATATACTATTTATATAGTGAGCACTGCCCGGTTATAGTAAAAAGAAATGCTTGGTAAAGTACCTTGGCAATCTATAGATCGAGGCGATGGGTTGTGTCGGCGGCCTCAACTTCGTTTTTAAATATAATAAAATTGAAAAAATTAAAAGTGATATTCAAAATACGGACCGTGCTATAGCTTCGTCAAGCTACGTTTTCGGCAGCGTTATGACGTAGCCGTTACAAGTAAATGGATTTTTAACCGGAACGAATGAGTAAGGTTAATAAGCCTAAAAGCCCATAGTTCCCCCCCTTATACGGTGAGAGGAAGAAGAAAAAGTGAAAAGGGAAAAAAAGGGGGTAAAAGTATTGTCGGTGGCGGCGACAGGGATGGCGGCGAAAAAGAAGGCCGGAATGAATACCTTATTTCCTAAGAGAATAGGGCTGACGATGGGAGTGGTGGCAGAGCGGCGGGCGGAGGGAATAGCAGCCTTTTCCTTCATACGTAAACGCTCCAAAGTGCGCCTTACGTTCCTATTTTGGCGCGACATCCATTATAGAAAACAGTGAAAATATCAAGTTTATTGAAAAACCAACTTATAAGAGCAGTAGGAATCATAAATCAAAATGAGAATTAGATATATATACGCTAATTGTTTAATTAGCGACTTACGGTGTAAAAGGGGCGCATCGTTCAGGATGAAAAAAAGGTTTTACTCAAATCGATATCGATGTATTTTTTTATATTGATCCCAAAATACGGGACAACGTTAATTAACTTACACTTATATACCTCAACAATCACATCCTTATTAGGATTAATAATCTTAACGTTATTAATAAGCGTACTCTTGTTAAATTATCCAAATCAATTAGAACATTTCATAATTGCTACCGCGGTTAACATTGCTAATAAGGACCTTCACAATTTCACACCGTTATTGAGATTCTTACGAAAATTATTAATGAAAGAATTACCTAAACTATTACTTTTTCATTAGGGAGAACGAGCAATATTACGAATTAAACTATTACTACTACACAACGAATACTAATTATCACTACTAAATTCAAAATATATGGTTTATTACAACCTAAATTGTTACTACTCAATTACGAATATATGTCGCACTTCACAACAAAATTTCATTTGGAAACAATATAATATATATCTGTAGTTAGTAAGCGATCACGCTGCAAATTACACCTTTACAGAGTACATGGTCATGTCCCAATTTTCAAGGTATATTCCTGCAAAGTTTCTAATTTTATGCCGTTAACTAAAACGGGTATTATTAAAGTAGACGTTGAAGTGTTACTATCCAAAAAAGAGATTATCAAAGTGAATAATAAAGTGAAACTAACCGAGTAAAGGCTTATAAACTTTATCCTAAGGCATGTAATCACCAGATACCCCTTCTCTCTTCTCTCTTATTATCTTGAATATACACTCCTAATCGTTGGTATTGCTCATCTTCACCTTATATTCAAGTGAATAGGCAGAAAATTTATCGAGGATAGTTGATTTTAATATTATATACTCTGGCCTAAATTTCATTTTTTCTTGACATTGTTTCGCCGATAATCGCTTATAATTAATATTTTTTTTGGTTATCAATCAATCTATATTATAATCGCATAAACCAGTTTCGTTTTTTTATATAAGTATATTGAAAACGTGAAGGTTCGTCTTTCCGGAATGGCTATCGACTTCGTATTTCTGTTTACTTTAGAGATATAAGATATTTTGTACCTATTAATCAGATAATTCGTGATAACCCGGTAATCGTCGATTCATAATCATTAAATATGAATTAATAAGTTAGGAAGTATAATAATTAATGAAACTATGAATAGGAAACGAGAACTTATAATTATCTTTAAACCTTTGAATTTACCCATTTTGTATCGGCATGAACTTGAATATTACATACCGTCGATTAAATCAAGTTAAATTTCATTATTAAGTATCATGTAGTTTACAAGGAATTTACCTAATCGCAGCCGCGATAGTTGATAATTAAAACGGAAAATCTATTAAATCGTTGCTACATATAACTAAATCGTTTCGTATACGTTTCAGTAGTTCTAATTCAATTTTCACAAGTCAACCGAACTGGGAAAGCCGATACGTAGAAATTGACAGGTAATATGAGTCATTATTAGTAGTCGGCAGGGTTATAATAAATCCGATTAAAATGTAAAATTAACGACGATTTAACATGAACAACGATTAAGGAAGTCTTGATTATAGGGTATAACGAGGTCTTATACCGTTAAAATACATATATTTTCGATGTATGTGTCGAATATAAACGACTATCACCCTCTAATATTAATTACATTTAAGGGCCCCCACAAAATTTGTTCCTCCGATATCTTATAACAGGCGAGTCGTAAGTTTAATATAACAATTTTGTCTTGATATATTTATAATTCGGGAGTAATAAATTATCCCCATAACTTAAAGTCCACCTCCTATTGATATTATAGTCTGTAACTAATACAGAATATCCGGTTTCAATTGAAACACGTTAGAGTCTTAGGGTAACCGCACATAGTCTAATCGCGTATAATAGGTTATCATATACAATTCACTTTTACAATTCTGTTGACATACCCATCCCGAAAATAAAGTAACCGATTGGCTGTATAGACGTCAGCAGTATTAATACGGGCCGTTCTTGTGGTGGTATCATAATTATCGATACTACATTAACATTTGTCTCGCTTTTAGGGCAAATATCATAGAGATTCAATAAATTAGCCCAGTTAATAGAAATATAGCCGTATATCTTACAGTAATATTCGTTTTTAAAATATACGAGTTCATTGTTATTATATTAGACAAAATCATAAAAATTTAACAAGACTCGCACACAAAGTTTCTTAACGTATGTATTATTTTATAACCTACAGGTTATTGTATGTGAGCGGCGTTCTATGTTAAGGGTAGATTAATTAACTAATACTGGAAAAAAAATGAATTTCGGTTTAATGGTTTTAACGTTTCGAAATCAAATATGATGAAAACAATATTTGAATCGTTAATTAATCCTACAATAGTTAACAGTAGGCGAATATTACTTCATTTTGATAATTACGACCTTTAATAAGATATTATCGCTAAAAGCATTTGAAGAGAAAAAGTGTAATCATATTTTGCGTTCGATAATCGTATGAAATCATACGTAATCGGGTTAATAATTTTGTTTTATTCTTCAATAAAAGGTACGGTTTTACAGTTTTTTCCAAATAATTGGTTTTTATTATCGCTAGGTGGTCGGGGGTTTAATATGTTCAAATTTTGACCATGAGGAATATACGTTTCAACGTTTAGAAAGTATTTTTTGGACGCTTGATTGAAGTTAATTAGGTTTCCTTTTTAGTTTTTCGCATAAGATGAACATTTAATTCGGAAGAATTTCGAATAAAGTTTCAGTGAAAGTTCGTAAATACCAAAGAAAATCTAATTACCTTTGTAGTATAGGAAGATTTCCATTCGCTAACGGTCAGTAATTGCTCAGGGTCGGCTTAAATACCTTCACCAACCGTTAAAATTAAATCAAGTCTTTTCAATTCCTTCCTTGTCAAGTGTTATTTTTTCAGGTCCACGTTAAATACGGCGTCGGGAAAGTATCTCAAAACCACAATAAATCTTTTTACATATTCCTAGTTAGTATAAAAATAAGAAGATACAAGGTCGTTTAGTTAAGCCATAACAAAAGTTGCTCGGATATTTGTTATTATATAATTAAAGTAACTTTAAAACATTACCGTCATTTTTTCAAGTTCGAAGGGGGCAATCAATTCTGCTCATAAGCGGAAACGAGTAAGAAAATACGTTAACTCCTTTTATCTAGGTATAATCCGAGTATAGTAAAAAATTAATCGAACATCTAGTATTATACGTTATATTCACTTAAATAACAAGTATGATGTATTCTTAATTAAAGTAAAAACAACAATGCTGTTTGGTAATATTTTTTCAAGCCCGGAATTTAATAAAAGCGGGCACCCTCACTTCCGGTTTGGAAATTAATAATACCGGCACTGCAGCTTATAAAGCATTGGTTTGTACCTAATCTTTATTAAATGGGTAAGTTAACACGGCGATTCGAGGAATTGATTTTTTAATATCGATTATCACAGCCTTTTTAATTTATCTGGTAAAAATCCGTTTTCAATCAGTTTAATGTAACTAAAGTGGTTAAGGTTTCCCTGTTACGATGGACAAGCTATAACCTTTTTCTTATTCAATACGTCTTGGAACTTATTTAATACGGATGAAAGATGTGCCTAAAAACTTTTTTACAGCAGTTAATGACGTAGATCGTAAAATCCACATTGTATTATAAAAGTTTATAATAAAAGTTAATTCCTATCAATCTTTATTATGTTATACCGCCCATTGAAATAGAATTGGAAATTAAATTAAAACAACTTTCACGTTACCCCGAACATCTCTTAACTTATTTCGTATTATTCACGGATCGATTACTCAAGTTTCGTAGTAATTAACTATTCGGTTATTTTCGCCAAAGTTTCAATTAATTAATATATATTCAATTCAAAATATATTCAAAATCATACCTCGCGTTATTTGGGTATCAATATATTTTCATATCTTGTTTTTCTTTGCATCAATATTTATATATATCTTTGTTAATTGTGAGATAAAAATATTTCGCCGCAATGTTATTATCGTATATGATTTACGAGTATATAATAACTGATTTCATTCTATTCTTAAACTTTATATTTATACCTCCTTTATAGTTTACTAATAATCATAATTGAAATCGACTTGGGTATTCTGAAAGTAAATATTATTAAATATTAAAAGGGTAAAATGGATTTTCGTTTATATATATTTGAATTAAATTAAATTTCTTTTTACTCGATTTCGTAATTTGGTCGGTATAGTTATATAATATTAAGAAAAAACTACGTTTAGGAATTGAGTTTTCTTCTTAATTGATAACCGTGAATTTACATTTATCTTTTCGATTTCAACCGTATATACTTACGTTGGAAAAAGAGCTGGACGAAATTCGTAAACCCGTTACAAGTAATTTGAACAGTTATATTATTTTTTAAGTCTGTAAATTTACCTCATTTCATGATTTTTCGCTTTTACTTACATTTCATGTTGTTTTTGGTTTTAGGATTGTATTAACCGGGTTTATTAAGGTAGCCAACCGTAGTTACTATGGTTTTTCGATGAAAATATTTAAATGGCTTGACCCCCAGTTATAATCGTATTTTCATCAGGTTACGGTACTTATACTGGGCTCGATAATTTTATATTGAAACATCGATTTGAGTTAAAAAAAACCTTTATTAGTAGATAAGCTCGAGGTATTTTATTAAAATAACAATTTAATTAATACGGTTAATGCGTACTAAAATAAATGTATTTTGGACATGAATAGAAATACGAAGGCAAAGGAAGTTATAATTCATGATTTAAGTCTAATTTGAACCATTTAGGAAAGATAGTTACATTCGAATATAACAGTAGATTTTACCTATCAAATTATATAATTTACAAATAATCCTTTGAATTGGAGCAAAGTTTCGATCTGAACGATGAAGGTCATAAAGGGTTACTATAATACAACCTAAAAACCTATTCGTAATAGATATTCTCTTGAAACCCCCGGCTTTATAATACTCCGGAATATATTATTTAATAGCTGTGGTAAAATAAATCAATTTAAATAAAACAAGTATTAACCTTTCCAAGTTGTTATATTATCAGTAGTTAATATGCATTCGATAGTTTGTCAAGTCGTTACCTAAATAAAAGAACATTCATGGAATTATCGTTAGTTGTATAGTTTCCAGCAATTTTTAAGCGTTGAAAAAAAAAATTGAGTAGTCAATACGTCGGCTTTAAATTATGAAATTTAAATATAAACTTGGTCGAAATCTGAAATAAATGTATATATAACCATCGGGTTAAGAAATAATATCGATAAAACGAGCTATGATATTTTCGTTAACGTGATGGAAATATAATTTACTCTGTTATATAAACAAGTTATATCGGTTTAAATTGAACACTCAGGGGTTAGAAGTATATATATTGAAGTGGAAATCACTTAATTTTCCGAAGGCGCATTTTGTTTAATAACGTTAAATTATAAAGCGAAATTGTTGACAAATACTATCGATTCGTGCATTATAGCGAATATCCTTTGAAAAATAGAAGGAAAACATTAAAGATATATAATAATGCGACTCAAGGTAATATATTTAGTTGGTTGGAAATAGTATTCATAATTCATGTATTATGAAAGATTAGAGAACTTTGTCCTGGTCTTTCGCATATATCTTATATGTACGGTGCGTGTGAGGTCAGACACGTATCCTCGTAGGTGACGCCTACCGACCGTGTCTGGACCATGCCTGGACTAGGTACTGTACATCCCGCTTCGTGCAGAGTTACGTAACCTATAGACTCAACGGCCAGAATCTATATGAACATGAATAACATCGTGAATTTAATGTCTGCTAAATTCCGTGTTCCAAATTCTTCAAATATTATCCTTACTTTGTAAAACCTTTTGTGTACTTGTTTATCATAGTAAGTTACTTGTGAAATAAGTACGAACATTCAAAATCAGGAGATTTGGTATGAGGATGTTAAGGATGACGATATTGTTCATGTCTCTTGCCCCTATTTGAAAACTTGCCTCATGATTTGTAATCAATGGAATTAGAACGGAAAATACTGTACGCCTCATAAAACAATATATATACATCCTCGATCTTTCATATATTTCAATCAGCCTGAATAAGTTCTTTCCTATTCAATCCCAAATTTTTTAGAATTGATTGAAAAAGTACCAGCCGTAAAATTGGTATCAACGTCGTAGATTATTACGTTTGGCTGCCTGAAGTACGTATTAATTTATAATTCGTAATGGTTTCGAATTCAGTTTTACCTATCACTATTAAAAAAATTCATTTCGAGTCAGGAGGATTTCATGTTTGTGATATGAATGAAAAGTTTATAATTCAAATAGCCCATGTTAGTTTAAATATTACTATTGAAGTTTTGGTCATTGCTAACATAAATTTAACTTTTTTGAATATTTCAACGTAGGCTTGACCCTAATATCATCTTTCATTTTTTATGAACCTTAATTGAAAGTACTTTAAATTCTTATACTGTACTTATTTGACGATTGGCATTTTTGTTGACGGTTCGAAAATTGACATAGTGGTGTAATTGACGTATTTCTATATTTTTCAATTATTTTTGGTATTTACTATCACCGGGTTGAACCAACTACCAAGTGTTACACTAACTTCCGCGGAAAAAATCCTGTTAACACCTTTGGGAGGAATCATACTGCGAGTTTAGTTGGGGCCAATACAGACTTATGGAATTCCACACCATCCCTCTAATTTGAACCTTGGGGTGCTCTGTAGTCTAGAGACTCATGAGGGTGTGCAATGGATCTGTAGTCAGATAACCTAATGCGGAAATTTTCGTTCTGATTTAATAATTATTTACTGCGAGAATATAACAGTATGGTACTTTTAAACTAAGTCTTTGAAAAACATAATAGCAGAAAACAACCCGAATAATGGGCCGAAATGAAACGCGTAAAATCGCATGAACCGTGTGTATGGATATATGCGTCGTGGCATGTTATTAGGATTTATCTTAATAGGAGCCCATATATACGAGGTAACTTGTACGTCGGGTACTAAAATAAATAAAACAGGCTTTTCATTAAAGTGACCACTATTTCTTCATCCTTCCCTATACAACAATAAAGTTCCGGTTATATTAATCAATAATTTTCAATTTCAAACTCAATATCTCGGATTATTTAGCTAGCGTTCTTGTTCCTAAGGTTGTTATAGTAACGTAAATAGTAGATACATATCCTAAAAACATGCTTTGATGGGCTTCGTTGTGTTTCGTGCGTTACTACGCCGACCACAATTAGATTATTACCACGAAAAAGGCTTTTTGAACCTGTGCAAACCATTTTTTTTTTCTCATTTTTTTTTCTTACGTTTTCTTCGCCTTTATGTAATGATCACACTAAATACCCGTGATTAAATAGATGGTGTTAGAGGGTCTATGATAGTAGTAAGGTAGCAGAAGTAACAAAAGTGCAATTTCAAGATGTATATTCGTGCTGTAGAATGATCACTAGCCGTTAGGCTATTCAGGTGTGTAGACTGAATACTTAGATTGACAACTGAAGAGTTATCTACTGAATCTAGGAAATGCCTAGAGAGTGTATTCCTTATATATCCAGCTCTTCAGTCCGGAATCACTTGCCTATGTTGCTAGGCAGCATAAGCAGTCTCTTGCCTATGCTGCCTATATCTTGATTCTTCTTAGGCGTAACCGATCCCTGTGTATTCCCCGCCTGATGTGTTGGATACCTAGCTCTGAGTGGCTCGGATTCCTGCCGGCCTGTTTCCTGACCCAACCGTTATCTGAGTCATAACACTTTATTCTTATGGATCTTGGGTAAACCAGCGGGTCATAAATTTATACGGGTAATTTTTTCCGACTGGATATATAATGGAGTTTATATCTAGGGTATAGAATCGGGTATTAAATTTATCTAGTGAGTTTTTCAGGATTTTGACGGTTCGAAAAAAAAAAAGTTGGTTGGATATTGATTCCAAATAGTTATTCATTGTTAAGACGGGTACATATCTATTGAAGTTAATGTTTCGGGGTAATTTAAGTACCACGAGATGCAATTCAGTGTAAAATTCAATCAGAATTAACAATAGTTAGGCCAGCTGACGCGGTAGCCGTTTAGCGCTTACCCGAAAAACCACTCAACTATACTAGCGTGTGCGCACAAACAAAAAGATCATCAGTGATAACATAGTAGTATTTTCAATATAGTACATCAAATTTACTATAAGTGAAGTTAACTATACTAACTACAAGTTAAATGTATTGTTTTGTATAGACCAACTGTATTTGCTACAAATTAAGTACAGTATGCGCTCACTTCATACTAGAGAACGAGCTAAGCAATTTGATATACAAATTACTGCGTAAACTGGCTAGCAGTCTGCCAAACCTAGAACAAAACATCTACTACTCGAGGACACAACACTACTATTACTTCGACAAATCGAATCGACAACGTTGCAACGTTTAAAGCTCTACCAATAAACGTTTTATATTAAAGCGGTAAAAAAAATATTAACTAAGTTATACTCCCTTTTGAAAATTATAAAATCATTTGTTTTGAAAGTGAATATCTAATTTGACAAATATTTTGAATCAACGAATAATACCTATATTCATATTACCAAATTAAACATCTTAATTGTAAAATACCCTTGGTTTCTTTCAATCGTCCATTCGAATGGTTACCAACCCACTCTCTTTCTATTTAGTCCGTAAATACGAACTATTAGTTATTGACGTCGTCGAAGAAAATATCGATGTCGGACCTTAATATCATGTCAAAATCATTTTGAAAACACGGATTGAACCCTAGATTAATAGCTTTCGAACAGCGAACCACGGAAAAAGAAAGATGCTAGTATCTTAGGTAACTTACAATGTATGAACTTGATAGTTCATTGAAAATTTACAATCTACAATAGCCTTGAATGACTGTCAATCACTATACAACCCATTGAAGAGTTAAAATAGACTTCTTCAAACCATGTAACCACAAATATAATCCGTTTATAAATATTCTATTGATTCTGGCATCAGGCCTAAGTTAAGTGAAAAACTTCTACATTTCTATTTCACGCATTTGATTCGAAATTTCACAAGTTTTGTCCAAATTAACTTTATTGCTGGACTTTGAACTTTATCCAATTTACTATGAAAATAAATTATTTAACTAACGCGAACCTAACATTAGTTAGAACGGAGTTCCTGCTTCCTAAGTCAACAATTACTTATCAATAGCTTTTATTGTTATCTTCCTAATTTATATCCATATCATAAATGTTAACAACCCTGTTAGCGATTCTGATAGACATACGGAACTTGTTATTATCGTTTCGTCAATTTATAAGGACCTTGCTAACTTTTCTCTTGTTGATATTAAACCTGATTAGTAGACTCTTAGTTATTACGTTGGTGGGAGGAGATCGAAAACGTTTAAAAAAAAACTTTAGGTTACTATTATAAGCCTTGTTTTTCTTGATAATTTTAAGATGACTCATAATGGTGTAATTAAAGTGAAACGCGATGCAATGGCTTATCTCGACTTTATTACAAACTTCACAATTTATATAAAAGGTACTAACATAGCTATCTATCTAAATTTTAATGGTAATTACCTGTTAGGTCATGCAAAACGAATGTTAAAAAAATAACGTTGAACTAGATGAATAAAATCGAAAGTCAAATCAACTTGACAGAAATTAATTGTAATATTCATCATATGTGTTGATAATTAATAACCTTAAAAGTGGATTTGTTAAGTTTTTACGTTGAAAGTGCATCGATGTAATATTCGTAACGTTGATATTAAAATAAATTGATCGTTTGGAAACTTTAAGTCATTTTTGATAATAAGAATAAAATACCTATTATCACGATTTATAGGAAAAATGCAAGTATTGAAAACTCTATATTTTATACACTCCAACTATGTACCTTTACGTTGTTTAATTAGTTACATGTTAATAAATCATGAATGAAAGTTGTGTCAACTGATTAACCGGTATGAAACCGTTTTAAAGGATTTTATACGTCTTTGAAATAGTTTTGGCAACGATTTAATTGATATTATAATAAGTTAATATAATATTCTCATGGTAATATGCTTGCTATTGAGTGTAAAAGAAGGCGAGGTCATCTATTATAGGAAATAAAATGGACTAAGGAGGAATGACATGATAATTTGTTAAATAAGATGTTATCAAAGGGAAGGGTTGAAAGGGAGTGAAAAGAAGAGAACTATGCTATTTATAGAAATAGAAATTAAAGTAAATAATACATTACCATATTCAGAATTCATGGTAAAAGCGCCAACCTTAAAAACAACGAATAATATCAAAAACGAAATTAACAACGAGTAGATGAGGGATAATATTCAAAACTAATGCCTACCTTGATAATCACGATATTTCCCCTTTAAAATTGCTACATTCATATGATACTACATCCCATATTACCATCACTTAGCTAATTAAATAGTTAAGTTACGCTGTACCCATTATATTATCTTCAAAACAACTCCTAATTCAAGGATTTTATTCTATCTATATCCTTCAAAAGATTAATAAACGGCGATCTAGCGCTTTGAGCAATATCCTTACTAAGTTCCTTTTATATTCTTCTTAAAATAAAGGTAAAATTAAATGATTGATTTTACAGATATTAGTCATTCCAAATAGAATATATTTTGGAATATTATTGAAGTACTAATGAATTATTGTTGATTATACTGACTAAATTTTGATGTAAGTAGAGTGGTCAGTTTATGGTGGGTCGCGCGTCAAAAATTACCCTTATATAGTAGTATCAAGATCATCAAGCGGGTTCAAAACTTAATAGAAATAATCATTTATCACTTTATCATTACAATACTAATGGTATTTGTACTACATTACAAATCTAAAACGTTATAACTTCTAGAGGCTAATGGATACCAATCCATATCAATTAGGTTAATCATAGATCATCAAGCCAAAATTAATAAAGTATTTAATGATTACTTTTCATAGTGAATTTCAATGTAATGGGTAAAATATTCTCCAGTTCTTTGAAACCAGGAGATTTCTACGTCTATAGGTATAAGACGTCTCTATATTGCATTTATTTTCACGGTAATTTGGAAATGTCAATGGTATCGATAACCAAATTATAGCGCATTAATTGGGACATTGAAAAGTAAACCGATAATATCAATTTGTAAAATGAAAAATCATTGAAAAAGCACTAACAAATCGCCAAAGTCCCTACAATTTACCAACAACTAGTGACTAATATAATTGCAAGTTTAGTTTATAACACCCTGCACTAAACAATAACTCCAACAACTAACAAATTCCATCATTAAAGCTTAACTTCGAAACAATTAAATTTTCCCCTATATTATTCAATTGGTAACTCAACATGCTTACAAATTCCCTTCAATTATTGAGGTTAGTAATAAAAATGACCATTGAGTCCCGGAAAATATTCACGTTACATTGGTTCCAAAGTCACCAAGTACCAAGTTTTCAGTCAGTATAAACCAAATGAACAATAAATTTCCCGAATTTCTTTTATGATGATATTGAAAGTATTGATAATAACCATTGAAAAATTAGATGCCCTACCGCCGAAAATTACAAAGAAAACAATTGAATTTATAATGTTAATACCAACTTAATGAAAAAAATATCGCACCAACTTGATTAGCTATTTCATTATTAAGCTATACACTCATAAAATCAATTAAAGAAGTTTGGGTTTCTCATGGTTTTAAAACAGTTCAGCAACTAAGCCATTAAAATGTTAAACAAACTACTCAAAACTTTCAAGTCTAAATTGAAAATAAACTTTCACGACCATGTGATTTTCAATCCAAAAGAAAGGGGAACTTATCTAACAGTATATTGGACTTTAACTAAATGGATACATATCTTGAAGATTTTCTAACCTTCTATATTACAAGGATAGCAATAAATAATCCTAACAACTACCAACGCATATATTTATTGAACGCATAACAGATATACGCTATTAAGGTCCAATCAAACGCAATTGGATCCAAATGTTTACTAGTTACAACAAAGTAGTTACAATCAATATGAGTATGATCACTATAATCAATATTGTTGTAAGTGTAATTATAAATATTGAATCTATTGCAAGCCTGCTTAGAAGAAAATTCGCCAGCGCATTTCTCAACACTAAAAATAAAAGGTTACATAAAAGATCAAATAATTTACAACTTTTTAAATACACCATGTAAGCCGTTTCATGAATTATGCTAGCGAGAAGTAGTGATACAATATATATTATACATTCAAAAATCTCGTATAACGTTGTGATACTTCAACTAAAACCGCTTAATAACCATTAGATCATATCTTTTAATACCAAGTAATAAGCGAAAACCCTTGCCTTTATTATAGAGATTAAGTATTGAACGCTTTATATACCGTGATTATTAGGAATAGATGCGCGTACCATACGTTTAAAGAAATTATGGAAGACAAATTACGTAAAAATATGATATTTGTGGTTAATATCATTACAACATACGAGTTCTATCGTTATGGAGACCAATCTTCTAAATACTGACTAAACGAAGAATAGCTTTATAGAGAGAAAACATCGTTACCGAAATGAAAAAATATATAAACGACTGTTTAACCAAATACCATGTATTTTTTTTCAGTTTTCCATCACGTCGTGGCTCTACTTCGAAAACACCAATATCCTTTATATTATTGTTATTTTTCTTTAATTCAATGGTTGATTCAAGCCCACAAAAAGTTCCTTATAATTTCCAAATATGGATACCAACTATTTGATTTTGAAGACACAAAAGAAATCGTGTTCAATTTAAAGAATTCGAAGACAAGTCAATTTTTTTCACGCTTTAATTACACAACCATCTATAAACGTTACAATGTCCATAAGTTAGACAGTCTAAACGATATGGAGTACAACGTATTAAGGTGTATGATAAATCTCCACCACTATTTCCCAACTTACAAAAAGAAATTTGAAAAAAATTAAATTTACTTTTAAAGACAACAATAACAATACTCAAAAGATTTTACCAACGTTTTTTATTGGAAAACAATCCTGTTCTTTACCTCGATAATTATATAACATATTCTCATGAAGCTTAGTTGCTGAAATCGTTGTTAGAACAGGTATTTTAGAAGACGCTCAAGATATTTTAGATGTAAACATACTTGGAACTACATAATGTCACCGTATATGATATTGAATTGAATTTCTGTTGAAAAGGCTCTATATTAATACTTGAGTTATAGGTTTTCGATATAAATAGGTACCTATTCAACCTTTTATATGTATAGGAAATATTACAACTATATATACGTTACTTCTCAAATTGGGTAATATTTAGAGATGGCAGATTAAAAGGTTTGAGGACCAGAAAACATGTTATCAAATAGCGGTAAAATACATCTACAATACCGTGGGCAATGAAAATGCTACCAGTATTTGAAGAATATCCTTATCCGATGATTTTATTTATTTCATTAATCAATATTTACAAGAAGACTGCAGAGTAAATTAATGCTATGATGGAATTGATGGGTGAATCGATTAAAATAGAACTTGATCATGCTCTTAATATCAAAGACGTTTCATAGACGATTAATATCATGACCTTATTATCATAATACAAAGTTCCCATATGCCGAGAGTTAAGAAAACATAAAGTAACATACGTAAAAAATTGAGCATAGTCCATCTAAAATTATTGACGAAAATGATAGACAATTATATGATATTGAGAAAAACTTAAATCAAACCAGATATTACAGCAAATACCATGATAAATAATTGAAATGAAGAAAATCAGTAATATAAACCCCCTGCATCCATATTAAACAAGCCTATTAATCTTCGTTAAAACAGGCAATTCCTTACAAGGTAGAATAAAGAGGGTCATAAATATGATCTAAGCGAACCAATACAATTGTTTGGCTTCAAAGGAGAGAAAAAAGATTAACAAAACCTACCAATGAAACATCACTATCAAAAATTGATTAAACATCTGGTATTTTTTTAAAAAAGAAAAGAATAAGTTCTAGGGGAACGAATTCCTCATCCCAGGAGTTTTTGAAGTAGTATCAAAACGCGAAGTGAATCGTGACAACCCTAAAGCTAGGTTTTGAAAGTCAAACATTGTTTACGATATGAAGAGAAAAACTAAGGCCAATCGATTCGATAAATCACGTCATTAAATTTAAATTTACGGTAATAAAAGAAAAATATATACCCTTAAATAGTCAGAAACTATTTCTAATATCTGTCAAAATTAATGATCGTACTGGAAAAAGGTTTGATGTTAATTATTAATAGGAAATTCATTTTGTATAACAGTCATATTTCATTGGCGTATATTTAAGGAAAGACGAATTTATAAAGTATCGTTCTACTGAAAGTACTTTCATAATTAAAAAGCGAATACCTATTGAAACAGTCGTTCGATACATGAATTAACCGTATAAATTAACCTAATAAATATAAACTAGTTCCTCACTAATGAATCGAATTTTATTTCAAACTAAACTCAAAATTTCGAACTTAAAATTTGTCCTTATTCGAATGTAATCAATGAATTGTTATGAATTTGAAATCACGTGATTAAAAAGGTTTGGAAATAGAGAAGTCGAGATAAAAGCCTGTAATATATGAATGAATGGCAAATAATATACAATCAATCGTTTTACACTATATGGTAATCATTTATATACATTACAATAATCAAGTAGATAGCGAACTTCAACTTTATAAATATTGATTTATATAAATAGTAGGTAAAAAGACAAAAGAATTCAGTGTTGGAGTAAGAGGAGTTATGTATTGTATGGGAGTGTTGAGTGTTATTTTAAGCGTTTGAAGTATTGGTGTGGACCTTTTGAAGTTTTTCTAATTATTTCAGAAATATACGTAAGCGGTTTCGATGCCCATCATATAATATAGTGATTGTTCGGATAGGTTTTATCGAGGGGGTTTGAAACTTAATGGGAAATGCGGGCGGGTATATGTGACCGATACGTAATGAGACGTTATTTTTTAAAAAAGTACCTAGATATTATGTAAAATATTAATCGAATTAACAATAACGTATTGAGGATTTTAATAGTCAAGGGTATCAATCGAATTAATGATATTATAGTAATATTCTCCCCTTAAAGCTATGAAGGCTTTCTTTGTTTTTTTCGCGTTTTCGCGTAGTTTTCATAAGTTGCAATATTAGAATACGGTATAGTTTGAACCGGTATTATATTCTATTGTGAGCATTTAATGCAGGTTCGTTCTTTCTTTGTAAAACTATGAGTCGACAACCTAGTTGACTATGGATTAACATCGGTTTGTTTCGTATGTAAACGCATGAAAAGAATAATATAATGTTCCAAAATGATAGTAATATTAGACGTAAAAGTGAGAAAAAACATTTATATAGTATACGCCTTATATAAGAACTTAAATACTCTTACATGAGCTGTAACTCCTGCTATATTCTCTCCTAGTGAGTTTCCTCACACTAGATAAATATAGTATTATCTACCTTAAATAGTAGTATACATGATAATTAACGTAAAAGAGTATATCGCTTTGATTTTTTTTTTTTACGAAAAATACAGGGATATCTGTTAAAAAGAAATTCTCGCCAATATAGTCTTGATTCAATAATTTAGTCGGTATTTTGTAGGATACTGTTTTTTTTTTTTATCGTGACATATTATAAAATGGACCCTATGAAACTTTCAAAGATTACCAACTATTATTTTATTAAAAAAAAATCTCATAATCAGATTTGAAAAAGTAAAGTGACAACTCATCCATAAGTGTTTCATCAAATCAAATTGTAAATGTCTTTAAATTATCCACAAATGGATTGTAAATAATACATTATTTGGAAGTGAATACCATATTCATATATAAAAAAAATTTATAAATTTTAATAACTTATTTGTAAATATCATATACAAACTCGGGAACTTTTAAGTTACGCTTTTATTCGTTAAGGGTTTTGTAAAGGACATTAATGCTAAAACGGTAGGTTTGGTATATAGTTGCGTCTTTTTTTGTTATAGTTAGTCCAATCGTTCAACCCATTTACACAAGCTTTGATTGAGTTATTTCGCAAAAGTTGGGCTTCCCTTGTAAGCGCGTTGAGGGCGCGCGTGATCGATTGGCCCCTTTAGCCTTAGTTATACTGAATGTTATTCAAAGAGTTTTTTTGGCGATGTTAAAAAATCGTATACAAGTCTGGTGGCAGCACAAACAAATGTGGGGGGCTGCCCGTGAATGAGAATGTGTCGGGAAGGAATCCGTCGAAGCAGTTGTGCTTTCAATATTGTTGTCGATGAATATCCTGGAAGAAGACTGCCTGAGCTCTTGTAGAACGGCTGTGTCTCCCGTGCAAATGGTCTGGATGCTGGAGACGGAGGGGAGTTTGCCTGTGTGTGGAAGCGTACTAGTTGGAATCCTATTGATCATATCATCAGCAAATGGCTACTCGCAGCTTCCAGAAGTCCATGGAGCGACGAGCAGGGCCGATAACAGATAAGAACGCCATGTCGCCGGGATATTTGCCCATCAAATTACCCCCGCAGACACTTTCAAACCCCTCAAAGACAAAGAAAATTCGAAAGACGCTGTGCCTACCCACTGCTGGCTTCCTACCACCAAGAGGGTTGTTTCCCGCAACTTCCCTCCCAGCTTCATATCTGCCACCGCGGCCAAAGAAACGCACTCCCCCCCGCGCACATCCCACCAACGCCGCCGACCATGGCAGTCCACCACCCCGCCACCGCCTCCGAGTTCGCCGCCCTCCTCGCGTCCAACATGTACGTCGTCGCCGACTTCCACGCGGACTGGTGCGGGCCCTGCAAGCAGATCGCGCCCGTGTACGAACAGTTCGCCAAGGCCGCCGCCGTGCCCGGCTACCTGGCCTTCGCCAAGGTCAACGTCGACCACAACCGCGAAGTCGCCGCCAAGTACGGCGTCTCCGCCATGCCCACCTTCATGTTCTTCAAGAACGGCGCCCAGGTCGGCGTCAACGGCCAGCCCCTGATCCGCGGCGCCGACGTGCCGAGCTTGAAGAGGGCGGTCGAGAAGCTGGGGGACTTGGCCAAGGCGAAGGAGGCTGCTGGCGTGAAGTGGGGGGAGTAATGAGCGAGGGCATGGATAATACGAGATGGATGTTTCCCAGAGAGAGAGGGAGCGAGGTAGTCCAGAGTGGGCCAAATACTGAGAGAGCAAATGCTACAGATGGTTGGACAAGCGTTCATGGTTCTAGAAAGCAGACATTGACAATGATACCAGACAGAAGAGAAACAACAGGCATGGCATTCCAATGCTGGCACTCAGCTATACGGATTGGCTTTACTTGGCTATAGATGGGCGTGCAGGAATGGTTCTCGAGTCGAGAATCACGGTCTGAATGCCCGCTTCAAAAGCCATTTTCTTCCAGCTCCATGCTGATGGTCGGGTGGGTTCGCAACGGGACTATGATCACCACTCCACGGTTTCTTTCACCTGCAGCTTGTCCCATTCATGTTTACAGCCTACTCTCGCCACAGCACATGCACGTCGAGTACCCGAAGACACCGTCTTTTCCCCCAGGCGTCCAGTGAAATGGCGGCTCCAGCATGCCATCAGCAAAGCACTCCAGCACCTGGCGAAGGCAGTCGAAGCAATGCCCAACGCGGCAACGGCACGCCCGCGCCGCCCACCCCAAGTGTCATCGCCTTCAACATTTAGCACCTCCCCATACCAAAAAAAAAAAAAAAAAAAAAACAAGTCCTATTCTCTCAGTCGTCCCTTCCGCCCCCGTAGGCCGCCGGCAGCAACCCCAACATCCACGCCCCGGAGCACCCGCTGGCAAAGCATTTGGTGGCAGAAACCCCGCCCCGTAGTGATCGGATTATAACGCTATATACGCCGTTTATATACGGCTTACCTGAACTGTATCGTTGTACGATGAGAAATTGTCAAAGGACAAAATTGAACCCACATATAAATGTTACTTGTCGAGTAACCCGGACGAGACTCTACCTCTTTTTCGTAAAATTCACTCAGCTATCAATTTTACCAGGTCATAGTGACAAAATGATAATATACATACATATATACATATATATCGGGTAAGAACTAGAATTGATATTTTTTTTTTAAAAAAAAATATAAACGGCAAAGTTCATAAAATATTTTTTAATGTTAGAATAGTAGTTCATTGCAGTACAGTCAGTCAACTTTACCATCAAGTAAGTTGTCTGTGCTGATTGCACGTTGAGTGTATTGTTTATAGGTTAATTGTATTGACTTGACTGTAAAAATCCCTTATAGTATATGTTGAATTCAAACTAGGGCACAGGCTAAGCATTTGGCCATATAAATTAGTATGCAAACCGGCTAGCGGTCAGTCAAACCTAAAATAATACAACTACCACTTAATCACGCAGTACTACTGTTACTTCAATTACATCTCAAATCGATAACATTACAACATCTAAAGACTTATCATTCGTAAAGCCTATTAATACTGATTAGTGCTTATTAAGCTAAGTACAGATTTATTAGGTAGAAAAAAAAAGCCACTTTAAAGTTACGCTCTACGGTAACGGTTGGATAAAGGAAAGATTTTTGCGAAATACCTTTACAAACTGCGACGATCTGAAACGGAAATAAGTGTAGAAGACATTTGGATAACAACAGTTCAAAACAGCAGTCTAGAAGTGTTGAAGTTACTACACAAGAAGATATTGTGTTGGCTTGTAGATTCAAGTATTCTAGAATCCATAGAAGAAGAGAGGGCTTAATGTATGATCAAGTGTATCCTCACCCTCTGTACTAGTCAGTGTTAGTTCATACTAATAAGTACTAGTTCATAGTATTTGAAAATACTAGTGTAGGCAACTGGCTTCCCGCTAACTAGTCCACCGTACTAGTTCCCGTACTAGTTAATACTAGTACTTGCAGCAGTCAATACTACAGCCTTTAGTGTATATCATCATCTTCAGCTGAGTTCTCCTCATCCTACGGAATTCCTCTTACTTTAGTGTTATAACGTATTTAGTACTTGTGACAGTACCAAGTACTAACTCGCCCTAATGTAACCCTATTGTTATGTATGCTGAGTATAATTAAACATTGAATATTACAATACGCCTCATTAATAGAAACTGCCTTCTAAAAAGGAAAAAAAGGAAAAAAAGAAAAGTAAAAGAAAAAAAACCGGGAGGGGGGAAGAAATGAAAGAGGCGTAAAGTAAAAAAAGAAAGTTAATAAATACAGAAAGAAAAAGAACCTATATAGTCCGATTTCAACCAATAACCTTCATACTATTCCTTTTTTCAATATCTCGGATTTACACCAAAAACAACCTATAATCCATACTTATAATACTACATAAGGTAAAGTAGAACACGAAAATTGACAAACAATATCATTAATCCAAACTCAAAGTAACCAAGCCAAGCCGTTACATCATTACTTTATATTTTACCTTTAGGGGTAACTTTGTCAGTCCAGCAGCCCATTATTAATCCGTAGTTACACACTTTATAGGTATTATACCTCGCGTATCTTTATCCCTCACAAAGTGTTATTTAAGGTGTATATGTTAAATACGTTGGGAATACTTAAAGTTTCTGGTTAATTTAATAAATCCTTTACTACTACCATATATAGTAATGATAATATGAATTCGTAGTTCTGTAAAAAAAACTCTTATCCACAGGGTATTCCGGATTTCTCTCATCGTTCCCACTTTCTTCACATCTACAAAAGAGAGGTATACTCAGGACCCTCTATTAGATACCCAATCGACTATATTATTATATATCTAGAATATAAATCCATATATCAAATTTCTAGTAGCCTTATCCCTCTTTTAATAAGAATCATACCAATGGTTAATTTATAGCCTATAAAAGTTTTTATAGTAATTTTTACTAGAATTAACAACGTTCCAATGCGAACGTGTTAATCATTCTTCAATAAATACTTATAATCCATAATTTTTATATTGATTGAATTTTCTCGAGGTGGAACTAACAATTCTGATATTTTCATATAAAGGATTGAAACAAAATCGTGATAGTATTAATATGAAAACAGCGATATCTGGCATAGTTTTACACATTGTATAATGAAAAGCCCATATATCTAACTAAAACCTTTGAGATTACAATCTATCACCCTAGTTATGAAAGGTCCTAGGAATAATATAAATAAGTAATTTTGAAAATGTGGATATAGGCCGGTAATGTGCATAATTCCTCTGGCTTATGGTATAAAACCCTTTTGATGAAGGTATCCCGCGATCAAATTATTGTATATATATTCCTATTACTTAAAATATGTACCTCTAAGAAGTGCTTAGCCATTTCTAGGTTCTTATACTATAACTATTATCTAGCAGCCATTTTAAAAGTTTGGATAACGTTGGGTTTAAGGCTTATTATTAGGAAGTCATCAACATAAATATATAAAATAAGTGAAGAATGACAGTTAATATATACTGTGTTATTAACGCTTATTCTTTTGAACTTAAGGGCATAAAATATTAACCATACCCTTTTCAACTATTATCTAAAAGCCTTTTCTAATCTGTACAGTAATGTTAAGGGTGGTAAAACCTGGTTGACAATAAGGTTAAGGTCCACGTTATTTCTCTCTAGATATTTCAGGAAAAAAAACACTGATAGTGTCTGGAATCTCTATTAATACCATTTTTGAAATTCACAGTTCAACAAATCCGAATAAATATCAATTTAATCGATGTCTGATTCATAGAAGGCAGTGAACGTGATAAGTATTCTTCACGTACAAGACTTTGCAATTGCAGCAGAAGTTCTAGTATAGTAAATACTATATCTTTATTTTAACCTCATTATTACGATCCTATCATTATACTTGTTAATTTAACTTTTAAACTTAATTCAAAACTTAATAAAATTTTATATTATTATAGCAAGGCAGTTACTATCTTATTTAACAGCTTCAAAAAACTCAAGTGATAACAGGCTTCGTATTTGGCTATAGAGAGCCTTCTTTTGGTATTTCGCATTGAGATCCTCCAGTACTTCTTTTATAGTAAGCTGTTTGTCTTAATTGATAATCAAAAGCACAAATTGAACTACATTCAAATTATTAACATCTGCCGGTAGGCTATTTTTTATTTTATTACTGATTAATGAATACTCTTTTTTGGAATAGGGTTTCAAGTACTCGTTATAGAATTATCAATGGTACCAACTTAAATAGCATCCCCTACATCTTTTTCATGGTATCCTGTAATAATTTTGAACGAAAACTATCAAGCTTAAAATACTATCAATATCCTAGTTAGAATTTCTAGCCGGTTTCGCATGTAAACTTTAACTCTGTGCTAGAGGTTTTTATTATCAGAAAACTAACACAGATTTTTTTTTTCTATTTTATAAGTCGTTTAACACTATACCTATCTTGCTAAAGTTAAGTGGACTACAATAACAAAGATTACAGAAAAAGCTAAGTTAATACTGTGTCAATGGTTTCCATAACCCTTTAATTTATGGAAAAGACCCCGTAAGGCGTAATATGCTCAATCCCAATTATGTTATCAACCAGTAAGTAATCAATGATAACAGATACTTAGAATATTTTAGTCCGCAAATAGTATAATAATTTTCCAACATGGTTGAATTTCTTATATTTTTGAAAATTAACTCATTGAGCCGTTTAAATATCTTTTTTTTTGCGGATATATACAAAAAATAATTTGGATTAAATGCATAATTAATTAAAATCAGGAAAATCCAAAAAATTAACGAGTTCGTTTTATTCGTCGAGAATTAGATAGTTGATAATACATATCATCAGTTTTATGATATCATTTAATATATCAAAAATTTCTTTTAGTCATTTGCTGGGGGATATAATAGCTATCTTATAACCTTGTAACCGTATTCTAATATTATAGACATGATGCCATGGCGTTTGATTTTAGGGTTAGTTTTTTTTTTTTTTTTTTTTTTTNTTTTTTTTCTTCATAAAGCTGTTAAATATTCAAATAGAAGCTATATTTCTGGAGTACCGATTTAAAAGTTTAGTACCCATTTAATACTTTGAGAAATGTTACAAGAAACACAAACAAAGTTCATGTTGTCCTCTTCTAGATCTCCTTAAGGCTTTCTAACAACTAAATAAATGACATTACTAAATCTAAGCAGGTATAACCAAAACTGATTTATCAGAGAAAATCATTAAAAAAATTGGTTAAAATTGTATCGTGATAGTGGAACAAGTGTATAACATACCTAATATTGTAGACATTAGTTATACTAACAACTATTTCCTCGATTTGTAAATGCACTCTACACAAGTCCCAAACCTTAATATTGAGGTTATATGCTTTAATACAATAATTGTATTTATAGAACACTAAGAGTAATAGAAATAATTATTGAAAGTTAAAGTATTTTAACCTTTATTTAACGTAACTAATACTTCTATAAGTTTTTATCCTACAAATTGAACAACATCTCCCTTTATCCGTAATCCGGGTATATTTTTATCCTATATTTTAAGTTGAATCAAACATTTTGTATTATTTAAATTACCATAGGATAAGTTAAAATCAGCTTTTTCAGTATTTTGAAATTGATGTTTCTAAATTACAAAAAAATGAAGGAGTATAAAAGGAGGAGAAAAATATTAAAACTTCACGTTAAGTTTTGATCACTTAAAGTTAAAAGTGGGGCATACATGGCTTCACTCCCCGCTTTTTGGTACGGTCTTTAAAATGATCTTTTGGCAGATTAACGTAAAAAGTAGGACCTTAACGTAAAAAGTAGAGAATTTAACGTTGAAATTAGATTATTAGACGTTGAAAATGGATCCTTTAACGCAGGATCACACATATAAAATACAACTTCTAATTATCCCAAATTATTTTGTGTAAAGACCTGTATAGGACTTTATACGATAGATAAGTCCAACTAAATATTTAATTATTTAATTTCAGGCAATACCATAAAATTATAATGATGTTCCTAACATACTTTGTCTTTACCGTTATCAACTACAACGAAGTCCGCTTTTTTTTTAATCTTTTCTAATAAACATACCAAAATTGAAAGGTTTTTGGACCTTGAATGGCTTTATATTGGGATAAAGTACTCAATACGCCTGTCTTAAGTACCTTTTGAGAGATCTGACGGAGCAGTTCTTTACAAACTACCTAATACGCTAATCTCTGTCTATAGGTTTTAGTATTTGTTAAAGGACTGGTTTTCTTTTCATTTTTAAAGCTTGTTTTCAATTTGAAAGTCTGATTGTAATTCTACTAGTGACAGAGGAATGCCTCTCCTCAATTAACTTCGCATACGGATTGTCCAGATTGGGAATTTAGGCTTAGTATACGCTAGGAACTGGAATAAGTATTTAATATCCTTTACCTAACTACCTTTCAAGATGGAGTTTCTTCTAGTATTTTCAAACGCTGTTATAAAGAGAGCTAAAAAGCAATAATGTGAAAGTCATGGATAACAAAGTTTTTTCAAAAGTTTTTAATTGCGGATAGGTCCAATAGTATAGCCTGCGTCAATCAAATTTCAAAGATCTTTACACGAGTCCGTAATACCAACGATAATTTCTCATAAGTTTGTGATAATAATATAAAAATTCATCCGATGGTCCTGGATCCAGGTTCGTATAGTCTTCAAGGTTGTTGTAAGACTGTAATCGATAGGTTTGAATAAGGAAACAAATTCTATTTTTGTAAATACTAAATTCATCTCTATATTTATGATACCATCGAAAATATTAAATGAATTATTACTAACAACACATCCCTTCATTTCCGTCTACTATGTGTTAATATTTGTAAAGGTCAATTTTTCAGAAAACTTTAACGATTTTAGCTTAGACACTCATAGTTACCTCTTTTTATCGTTCACAAAAAGGTTCTTAATATCCTCTTCTTCCTTCACTAGTATAATAGTACCTGTCGATTGAAGTAATTTCTTCTTCACTTGAAAAAGATTTTAAAACTCGAATAATAGTCTTACATACAAGTCAATAGATAAATTAAGCCTTTTTTCAATCTGCTAAGTCTAGAAAACTAGTATTTTTGCTTTAGCCTCTTCTTCCTTATCAGCGAAATTATTAGTTTTAATATCATGAATTCTTTGCTGTTTCTACGCGTTACGGAGATTTGAAGCTTCTTTTCGTGATTTCCTTAATGAATAACCAGGGTCTAAGGCTCCTGAAGAAAGAGGAATAGCTCTAGAGCGTAGGAAACGAAGGGAGAGTGATTTAGGAGGTGTCAAAGGGACGAAAGCAATGACGTTTCTCTGCGAAGAAGGGCGATCATCACTGGTACTGCTGTAGAGCGGTCCTAGTAGTGCAAGAAGTGATCCATGTTCTGAGGATTTTTATAGGGCATCTTTAAAGTTATTAAAAGATCTGGAAGAATTGTATAATTTAATCGGTGTCGAAAGCAGTACATTGAAACTAGATTCAGTAAATTTCAGTGGTAGGGAATAGTCGTACCGATTATATGTTAAAGTTATAATAAAAGATATTTTTTAGTTATGTAAATTCAGGTACTCTAGAAGTTAAAGAAGAAGAAAGAGCTTAATATATGATTGAGTGTATCTCCACTCTATTTACTTAGAAGTGATGATTTATATTAGTAAGTACTAGTTACTTGAATTTGTAAATACTAGTATAGGCAGCTGGCTTCCAGTTGAGTAGTTTCCTATACTACTCCCTGTACTAGTTTACACTAGTACTTGCATCAGTGAATACTAGTACCTTTAGTGTATATCATCATCTTGAGTTGCGTTCTCCTTATCATACTAAATTTCTCATCATTTGATATTGTGACGTGTTCAGTACTTGTGGGTATGCCAAGTAATGACTAACTCTATTGTAACCCTGTTGTATATGCGGAGTGTGACTATACATCTTAAATTTGAAAAAAGAAAAACTTAACGTAAATATCGTAATTGTTGAAAACACTGAAAAGGGTGGTTTAATCCATTTTAAAAAAGCGTTAAATAAAGTAACTCTAATTTTGGAAAATCGGTAAATTACTCAAGTTATCAATAGTGCTTAATCGCTACAATTATTGAGTGTACTACTGTTGAAAATTTTACATAAACAACCGAGTATGTTTTGCAAACATTAAAACTATTTCATACATTAAACCTAATCTCTTATATTAATCTATGGCACCACCCCCTATACATTGTGAAATGGTTCATTGTTATGAATATGACATTGAGAAAAAAACATTCCAAATAGTCAATTTGCGCTAAAAAGCCTTGTTACGCGACCTTCCACCAATTCGATAAGTTCACACACTCCTAAACGCCAAATTCCCTGACGCATATCACTAGAAATTTCACCACACGATTTAATATTAACTTACCAGTTGAAAAGCTTAAAATAAAACCTAGCAAGAAACAAATAAATATAGGTATGGCCTTCGGATTTTTTTTTTCAATTATTGTATTAAAAGCTATTAGTTTATTAATGTTAACAAGAATTTCAATATCTAATATTGAACTAATTATATTAGATATCACATTTTCAATAAAGACGTCAGTAAAAAGGTTGGTCGTAGTTACCTTATCTTTCAAAACTTTCATTTTTTCAATTAATTACATCATCAATATAAAAGAAATGCTTTAAGAAATCGTTGAAAATAGTTTAAAGATAAAGGTTAAAATGATCAATATTTATATATTCGAAAACATTAATAAGATATTGGAAATCATTTAAACATAACATCTCATACCATTCAATTTAAAACTCACTAGAAAAAGGAAAATGCGTTAAAGATTAATGGATACCTTAGATATGTGATAAGGGACTATCACACCATAATTCCTAATAATGTTTGACATTGAATCCCGCTGATAGTAACTGTTTATAAGCAGATGATAGGGAGTTTATTCATTGGTTTCTCAATTTAATACCCCCTCATAATAGTGCGGAATTTGGGTTTAGAAAAGGTAAGGAAAATTAGGCCATGGCCGCTGACGCGGCTAGAGAAATCGATATCGACCTTATTTAGCGATTCATTCTATCAAAGCGTGAAAACCCTGAATCTCCTTAATGATTCTTTGAAAATCACGAAATACCTTAATATAAAACTTTATATGACCGATCCATCTATATAGACAATTTTACCATTAGCTCGGCTATAAGGCTTCAAACTTCGGCCTAAGCTACTGGCAATTACATCTATTATTGCAATGTGAAAGATCTAAGTTTAGGGTTGACTGTTGCATATACTATCTATAAAAAGAATGATTAAAGTAATTTTAGCTCCTAATTACTTATAGTAGTGAATGTTAACTACGAATTTTTTACGAATTTTGCAAATATTTGGAATAATATGAAAAAAAAGATGTAAGTACAAACTTTACAATTTGCTTCATATGATTATGGTGTTGTCTCTTGGACATTAATAAGTAAAAACAGGTTTCTCCGTTAGTTTTCCACTTACTATACCTAAAAATGTTCATGCGATTTGTGAGAAATTACTACCTAGTCTGTTTCAAAATAGCAATAAAACGCTATAAATTTTACGATAATGTGATAATTCATTTCGAACACAACGGTTACCTTACTTAATATTATACGAGTTGTCCACAATAGGGTAAACTACGATAATAACTAATAGGATAAAGAAGGAAATATCAATGCATATCTTTAACCATATGATTATGAAGTTGATATTATATCAGCTAATAGTAAGGCAGGAACTCGTTAGCCAAATAACATTATGCGAATAGGTTCGGACAGTCATTATAGGTGTTAACGAGTTTAACTACGTTCTGAAATGCTAAAATGCTACCTATCAAGACCATATAAAATATTTAAAGTTGTTTCGAACAACAAAGAAAACTAAAATATCAAACTTAATTGATATATAGCATTAAGCACATAAATCACGCGATGAAAAAAGACAAATAATTAATATATTGTGTTATATTAATCTAGAATACATCCAGATTTACCGCTTATGGTATGATATAATCCTCGTAAATTGAAGTTTAAATTAGTGATAACATTAATTCATTTCTAACGTAATTTATAATTATATAATCTATTGATGTAATTATGACAAAAGATGATGGATTCATGATAAGTTCGTTTATTCGTTAACTGTTTATTTTTTGGTCCAAAGTTACACATAACATAAAATATATTACATCCAATAACTTGATTCTTCCAGTTTAAACTATTTCAACTGTATCGCAAACTATAAGACAAAGATATTTTTGACGAGAATGATTCACTAAAATTCGTTACTTAATATAAGTATATTAATATTGAAGCACCTTAGTAACTAGCTGATCACACTTTATTATACCTCTTAACTAACCAAAATACTTATATTTACTACAAAAGTCAAACAATAAATCCCTTATACAATTTTCATTTCCGCGATCGCAATGCGTAATACACGTGTTAAGAAATTATACCGAATACTGCCGCAGTAAGATAATTAACAAAAGGCTATGCGCCATATTTAATATTTCACTAGGGAAAAAAAATCCCGGTACGTGGATTGATGATTAAAATTCTAGTAATATCGGACTTGTCTTTAACTTGAACGAACAAATATCGTTATTATGATCAACGACTATACAAATACTTATTATGGAGATTACGTTTAATGTACTTTAACTTTATACTATTGATAGGCCTTAACAGATAAGCTTTTGGATGTTGCAACGTTGTAGATTCTAATTGTTCGAAGTTACAGTAGTATTGTATAGTTAATTGGTGGATGTATTGTCCTAGGTTTACTAGACCACTAGCCGATCTACATACTAATTTGTATGGCTAGTTATTTTGCCCATGCCAAAATTTGAGTTGGGCATATACTGTGCTCAACTTGACAAGTAATACGATTAACATATAAAGCAATAAACTTAACCTGCACTTACCATAGTCACATTACGTTAACTAATCGAACTGCAACTACTGCTGTTCTAATGCTATAAGTTTTTTGTTTCGTACACGTACGTCAATGTAGATAGTCATTTATTTTCGGTACATTCTAACGTGACTCCACGTCAACCGCATATGTTCTTGTTAATTTCACACCCAAATTTACCCCGATTAGTCGGAATAGCAGTCAAATGCAGTAAAGTCAAGTCAACTATACTTCCAGTCAGCTGATTGTACTGACTGCAAATTGACTGCAGTTTGTGGGACTGACAACAAGTGTAGTGCAGTAGGTGCCCACTTCAAAGTGGGGCACAGGCCAAAGCATTTGACCATACAAATTAGTGTGCAGACCGGCTAGCGGTTTGCTGCACTTACAACTTACCAGATATTAAACAATTTTAATGCAACACCATTTACTTTGACCACAGTGATTCGAATCGAGTACGTTGCAACGATAAAAACCTACCAACACAATTACTATAAAGTTTCGAGTCCTCACCTCATTAACATTTACACAAGTCTTTCGCCACAGACTTGAGTAAACCACCAACTTAGTCGTACCAGTTAATCAAGTCGCCTATTGCGATTCCCTAGTAGTCATTCAACTTACCAGTATACTTTGGTGTTCCTCTTGCTTCGTCGGCATGTGATTTGACTTTGTCAGGGTACTTTTTAACGTAGCCCTCAATACGTATAGTTTACTCATTACTTTATGTAAACTTTTTAAGGCTTGATATAGTGTCTCGTTTCTGATAGTATTATTCATATAATTTTAATAAATGATTTACATAATATTCTCGACTTTCCAACCTATGTGGGCTTTTTGAAATACTATCAAATCCACTATGAAGCATTCTTTAACGATTATTTTCAAGTTTGTAATTAATTCAAATATATTACTCGAATCAGTTTCGATTAACAACTAGATGGGTAGAATTTATAGTTCTTTGATAACGATATTAGAGATTTTTCATATCATCATGCCTATATTGAAACTGAATATTAGGCCGTTAAACTCATTTTATTTGTATTTAAGGCAAGCTGAAAACATTGGGCTACAGGTAATTTTAATGTTTCCATAAATGATTATCCTTAACAGTATAAATAGGAAATTCGATTTGTGATGAACAATCGATATAAATTTTAAAAGGCAGTTAATAGATATTGTTAAGTTGCTTCCGATAGATATATGACAAATATATTCATCCCTTGATCCATATTTTTCATGTTCTATTTTGATTTTTCGTTTCATCGACTTTAGTTTTCGTTTATTTTGTTTTTATTTTACATTGTAATCGAAAGATCGTAGGAAGTTTCCATTTAGCAAAAGGTCGTATTATAGCTTTCACAGGCGCGTTGTTCCATATATTTTTGTGCCCTGTTTACGTTTATCTTATTGATTATGGCTAAGTCATCGTTCAATCATTTTAATGGAAGTCGAGGTAGATATCAAAATCGGTAATATTATGTTTGCAGAATGAAGATTTGTTGAAGTCTCAATGTTTGCCCTTCGCCAAAGTCAAAACTAGATTGTACTTCCAAAACTATTCAATTTACTGTTATTCTGATACTATAAGTCTAGTAACTCTAACACAAAAGATATCTTTAGTCTGATCTCTCACTCAGCCGACATATCTATCTTACGTTAGTAGCAAGTACGTATCGTAGGTTGAAAATTTTACCATTATCTTCATCTTAAACTGCGATTGATACGTTAGAAGCTAAAAGATATTTACTTTCTCTAGTCCATTGTATAATTTGATCTATTGTATAACTGTCGATACACGGTATTCATTGCAGAATATTAATAATAGATTTAATAAAACCATTTATTATAAATCAGTCGCTTACCGTGTATATGTTTGAATAATATTACAACTATTAAGTGTAAACTTACTATTACACTTATGTAATATTTTTTTTACCAACACAAAAATTGAACGTTATTTCATTTTCTCAATCATTCGCGATTACATAAAGATCCATTTTTCACATTTAGTACCGTATTGTTAAATAATGAAACGTAATATTTTTTTATGAACTTACTGTAGTTTTGCCTTTAATTTCGTATGTAATCTTCGATTAAACAATAGTAACATTTAATACTTAATTATTGAAATCAGGATTACGTATAAATCATACGACTTTTATATTGAGGGGTCCATCAATCTCAACCTTATCGCATCATTTAAAATTATTTCCTGAAGTTTTAATCATTTTGGATATACTAAATTGGACAGTAAAATCTTGATTATCATTTCGTTTATTACTAAACCAAATAGTATTATAATTCCGGCCCAATATCATTTCCTTATCCTTAGTATTTCTTTCTCAGTTATCGTTCGCATTATCAGTATTTTATCGATATTTTGTTTTGGCAAGGGGAAGGATTGTAATATCTGATTTGCTTAACTCAAATCATTATACATTGTTGTTATCGTTACGTGACTTAATATATGGTTTAACCTAATTTATACGAAGCGTTGAAAAAACCTCAATAACTTCAATAACTACTTGATTATTATTGACGCCGAATATTTTAAACAAGCTAAACTATTTCCATGGTTTTCTTCATATGAGAATTTTTGTTGTAAAAATAGAAACAGTACGTGGATTATTTTGAGAATATTTTCAGTATGGAAGGTATTATTAAATTAATGTTGTGCGGATTCCTTTCATAATGGCTATCGTATTTTTTGCATTGGTCACAGCCCTTGTCCTGGTATTATTTAATAATAGGGACTTACTCGTCGACGTAGGATATAATCCAAAGACTAATAAAGTTAATTCGAAGCTTTTAAGGTCCACAATGACGTTTAAAATATTTACAACTATAAATACACGTATTTCTCGTCTGTAAAGCTTCTAATATTCAATGTATAGATGTATACGTTTTGCGAAGTAGTATATGTATCATTTCAATCATTCGAGTACTATAATAGGCTTCAATATGTAAATTTTCACACTGTATTCCCATTATTATGGCATATATTTAAACAATTGACGTGTCAATGTTGATTTTGATATTATGGCGAGAAACTTTTCATAAACCTAAATATTTATTTATTTATAATACATTTTACCATATATATGTGTAATTTATGACCGATACCTCAGGAACACGACTTCGTAAAATCAGGTTCTAAGGCATCAATGGAAAGTGAAACTTTGTTATATACGTGAAATAAAAGAATGAATTTTTTTTCATTTGAATGATTATAGATTTTAAATTCAAATCTATTCTTTTCATAGAATCCAGGTATACTTTTGGGTATTATATTAAAGTTTTTTCATCGCTTTTCAAGTAAAGTATTCAATGGTTCTATGCTTTACAGTCGTCAGGAGGTTTTAAATCCTCTCGAGGGCGACGTAATCAAAACTCCCGTGCAATTAGAGTATCTTAAACTTCGTTATATTTTATGCCGTTAACTTTGGCCTTAGATATTACTACAGGCGCCACCACTTATAGACGAGAAAAACATTTGATTCTTTCTCATCAGTTGGTTAATTTTGACTTTGAATTTCATATTGAGAAATTTTATATTTTCCAAATGAATAATTGAGGGTGTATGTGAATTAAGTATGTGAATCTTAGTAGGCTCAAAAACTGTTTTTAAAGTCATCGATTTTAGTTAAATCAGTTATTTTCTCAAACCAACACCAATTTTATCCTTCCTAGGATTTTAATGATTTATGTTAATAAAAATCGTAGTTTCCTGTCTTAGTGCTAGATAAAGCGAAAAAACATATGTTATATTTCTTTGAAAAAAACCTGTAACACACGGAAAGCGTTTTGAAGTATTATAAAGGATGTTCGCTAGGCTTTAATGAATTATGTCTTAAATTTCAACGGAAAGGTTTATCGTAATTGATACATTGACTCAACCAATATGAAGCGAAGTCTTTATATTTCAACCGAAAAATCAATTTAATGGTTTAGCTTTACTTTTAAGTATCGCTGACGCTAAATTAATTATTAAAACAATTTATGGTTTGATAGTGTATCACCTGAGTTATTCCAAACTCTATTCTCAGGTCACTCATAAAAACAGGAACCATAGTAATGCAAGTCGTCAAACCTGAAGAATGAATTAAGACAATCTCCCTCCTCCCGTCATTAATAAGCTAATATAATGTCCACGAAATGAGAGACCACCAAAGAAGGAACAATAACAATAATGAAAAAATATAGGGCTTGATTAACTATACTTCCTAGTTTAATATAAATTACCAAAATAATTACCACTCAGCAATTAAACTCTTCATATAAAAAAAACACTCAGTAAATCCTTTGGAAATACCAAATGTTACGACTAATAGAATCTTTACTCCAAAATGCTAACAATATGTACACAAATGCGATATTGACCTCTAAAACCCAAATGTTAAGATTTTCAAGTCAAGGATTATTAACGAGATTAAAGGTAAAACCTCGGGAAGCCTATAAAAGAAGTTATATTGATTGATTTTTTGGCCAGGTAATTCAAGCACAAGATAAATAATTATATAATCGCCATCGATTCAAAAAAATCATTTTACCTTTCACGATCGTATTAATAACAATTTCAATTGTTGAAACTAATAGAAGGTTCACCATTGATTACGGTAATGTTACTAAAACGAACACAGAATTGGTATCTGATTTATGTAGAATCCTCTTACTAAAACGTAGATTAAATTTCCATAATAAATTCGTATTCAAATCAAATATATGATAAGTTATATCATTATACGGATTAAGAAAAACAAACATTTATGAATTCTTAACTTGTGAGCCACATTTACAAATTAAAGTAATCAAAGAATATTTAACTTATACCCTGTATTTGTATATTACAAAGAAGGAAATATTATTTCAATGAGTATGAAAACTAATAATACGATCCCAGTTGAAACTATTAGCTTTGTGACATCGCAGTAACGTGTAACTCGAAACTTAAATTTCTGGAATGACACGTCGAAAACGAATTTAACAACTAATAAACACTTAGGTTTCGACCAATCCACAAATAGTAAATAAAGCGTTAAAGATGTTTATATTTACATCAACTTCTGTCTAAAGGTTAAAACATTAGCTTAGCTACAAATAATAAAATGAATGTGAAGAAGGCGTAAAATTATTGGGAGTAAAGTAATGACAATAGTTATATCTCTATCCTATATTATTCGAAGGTATAATACAATCTTCAATGACAGTATAAGAATAAATCACGATTACCAAAGACTACAATAGACTATATAGGTTTGACTGGGAATTTAAAAATATCAGATGTTAAAATTAATGTTATCCTAATTAATATGTGAAAATCCATGTTAATATCGTTAACGACCGACTGTTTTATGAATGATTATAATTTTTCGTCACCAAATGGTTTAATTATAACAATCTTTGATAATTATCAATTACAGAAAACAAGAAGGTGAAAATTGAAGGAAACTGATTCACTGGACATTTGTTTAATATAAAAAAAATATCAATAGACAAATGCTGGAGCTGTCGCTCGAGGTGGTCGAATTCTGTCTATAAAACTCGATGAAAAAGGAAAGAATAACCCCTGCTGGAGAGTTTCTAAGGAAGTGGGGAAGATGGTATAATCTGGTTATAAGATGTGTGGGAACGTATTTCCATGTATCCTCCGAGCAGCTTTAGAGTATCGTAGGAATGTAAACAACTAATAAAGCTGAATCCCTGGTAATACTAGTGGGGCATTAGCCTGTAATATTACTCCACGGTATAATTCCTCCCCTGTCCTCTCCTGTATACTTCCTGCTTTTTCCATCCGCCCTCCCCCCCTTTTTTTAAAAAAAAAAGTTTTTAATTTTTTTTTTTTTTTTTTTTTTTTTTTTTTTTTTGAGATTTACGAAACAAGTTACCTGTTATCACCACCTGACCAACAGTTTACGATGGAAATCGAACCCAATGCCACTATTATTAAAAGTTCGTATTTTAAATACTAACTTACAAAACTTCTTAGGTTGGATAATAATAAGGTGGTTGATCAAGAGAGGGTAATACGTTTAAATTACTTTAAAGACTTTCCCCTCACCCTTTGTTTTGTTTAATGATATCCAAAAGGTATGCGGAATAGTAAGTGCGTAAACGCTGTACCGAAGCCGATTAAAATATCGTAGTTTCGTGTAAAAAGAGTGATGCTAAACGATTTTATATTACGAAAAACGAGCCTTAACATCGTTTTCCCCCATAAATAACCAGTAATTTTATTTTGATAATATTCTATTCGTATTACAATACGGGTTAACTTTGTAATCTAATTAAGCAAATTTTCACATCTTTTTTTGTGAACCCTTTTTAAAATCGACCACTAATTGGTTATATAGATTGATAAGCTTATTAAAACCGAAATTAGCTTCATTCGAAAACAATTCATTTTTTATCAATGATCATACAGTTCCTTAACTTACGGGTTATTGAAATTTCCCTAAATGAAACACCTATATCATTATTTTTCTAGAATATTTACTAGGTATCATAAAATAAAACTAAGTCATGTTAGAAAATTCGAAGTTCAGGTATTTATATAGCTGTAAAAAAGTCGATAACAAACATTTAAATACTAGCACCCGGTATCACCTTTATTTTATCGGTATGTAGGGTCTAAATTCAAATTATTTATATATATTTTGAATTTTCAACCCAAATATTATTATGGTTATGAAGAAATCGTTTCTAGCCTATTTGGTGCAATATTTAGAATCTGAGTAAGTCTAAGTATTCGCGAACCACCTTTTAAATAACAAGCAGGTAAAAATCATGTAAACCTAGGTTATCTCCGGTAAAATAGCAATAAAAGTTCGAAGCTTTACGAAAAGAAATGTGTTTATTTAAAGAGGTGCAGGTTTAATACCTGTTACCTTCTACTTTCAAGCGGCCTACGTGCCGTACAACATGCACACAAAAAACTTAGTTTTTAACTAAGTTGTTTATAGTCAAAGGAAAACTTCAAAAATATAGTTAACAAACAATTAGTAAGTATAGTTAAAGACTAAAAACCTTGTCAAGGTATTCGAACGTATTAAGGTAAAATTAAGCCGTATAAACGGAAAGCTCGGTAAGTTAGTTAAAATAAGAAAAGCTCAAATGTTAAATAAGGTAAGGATTTTCAAGATTTATTTGAATAGTTTTGTCGTAGTTAAGTTTTTATTCATACCTTATTAACATTATTTGTTATTTGAATAATAAAGGCTTATGGTTTTTTTTTTTTTAGTAATATAAAATGTAAAACGTTAAATCTGTTTACGGACTGGGCGTCAAAACCTATTATTATATTGGGCTCATCCGTAATATAATATAAAATCGTTAAATGTTACGGTATTTGAAAAGTTTCAAAACAGCTTTTACATCGGGTATACGTAAACTACTCATTTAATTGACTCCTATTGTTTTGGTGGATCATTGAGTCGAGTATGTTCAGTCTAAAGTTTATTACGGGCTGGTTATATATTTTTAACGTGGTATGCCGGTTTTGTTTCGCCGTCTTCACTTATAATATTTACAGTCTGAGAGTACAAGTTGTATGTTTATCAGTTGAAATGCGGATCTAAAACAACTCGAAAAATTATTTATTTAAAATAGATGTTTTCTTTTCGATATGGTCGTTAAAGTTAGTAATATATCATTTTCTATACTTATTATAATGTAATTATCTTCATGGTAATTTAACCTTTTCTAATATTCGTTTGGTTTATAATCATTGAGTAATCGTTAAGCGTTGTTATTGACTTCAAATTGTTTGGGAAGAAAACTTCGTCAATTAACGAATTTTTTCATATATTGCTGAATGGCCTTTATTAAGGCTTATACGAATTTTGAAACCTTGCGGATACGTTGAATATTATTTTTAACCTGCGTACATTGTGTAGTAACTAAAATAAAGGAAAGTTATATCGGTTTTATATGGTCGATATTGTGGTCGTAAGTTATAAAAAAGTGTGAATATCGTTAATAGTTTTATTCTTTTTCTATTTAGTATTGATCAATAATTAGATTGTGAAGAACTTTGATTGAATTCGGTATTAACGACGATAAAACGTAAATATGTTAAAGTTTTCGTAAGTACATTTAGTTGTACCGTAGTTTTCGGAGTTAAGAGTAGTATTGAGGCGTTGTTTTACCCCGATTTAATCCTGAAGCCGTTTTTAAAACTTATTAATCAAAATCAATTTATAGTTTCTTAAACGCGTACGGTAAAATCCCTCAAATATCCAATCATTGTTCAAAAACCGTTTTATATAAGTTTTGTCGTTTATGGTAATTATATCCTCCGAAGTAATGCCTTTATTTGGCGGTTTTCAATTTTTACAAGGTAACTTAGGTATCCAGTATTTTTCTAAGGTATTTCAATCGTAAAGTCGATAAAAATCTGGTTTCAAAGCAGTTCAGGAACTGGGTAGAGTTTGAAAAATCACTCCAGACGGTGTTTTCAATAGGTTGTACGTTTATCAACGTCGTAATTTCGTTAAAAGCGATTAATTGCGTGATGTAAACCGGCTTAAAATTATGTTTCATGATGGATAATAATAATAACGTCGCGTTCCCAGAAGTAATTAAGACTTAAATCGTGTATAATTTAACTTAACGCAATAGTAAGGGGTTTTTATATATGTCCCAAAATACGTTCTCGGAACCGTAAATCCATATCGTCGTTTATTAAATATTTCGAAGTCAAAAGATTTTATATCTAGTTATTCTCGGTATAAATATCCGTATGAAAATATCAATCGCCTATACGTATTATACAGATTAGTTTGAGATAAGTAGTATTGCATATAATTTCAGCGTGTTAGTTATTTTAAGGTTAGTATTAGTAAAATTTTGGCGACCTTCTATAATGGTTTCGCCGACGACAGTTAACCGGGAGACATATGTACGCGGGACCGGATCAAAAGCGATTGATTAGAGGCAGAACAATTAAAATTATCGGCCTATAAGATGTATGTCAAAAAGAACTTTGAGTATATCTCAATTTCGTCGTAATAACGGATCAGGTTATATGTAATTTACTGTTTTATGGTAAATCAAGAAAAAAAGAAGTGGTAAAATGCGTGTAACTTAGTGGATATATCGTTTAGAAAACCTTTCTACAATTTTGAAACAATTTAAATTTTCATAATTTATCAAAATTTGAAACAAGCGTGTCTTGATCTGGCGCTTTGCGTTCTATACGTTGAAATAGCTTATAATCCCACGTAAAATCGTGTCGTAGAAAAAATTTAGTAATTATTTTTGGCGGGTGATAAATGACGAAATGAGTACCTCATTAGGTGAAGGTTACCACAGTCGTTACATTAAAAAATAAGGAAGCCTAAGGCATAACCGAAAAAAAAACTTTTAAAAGAGTATTACGATCGGAGATTTATTAGGTGAGTCTAGCTTCATTAAGGAAGTTGAGGTTGAATTGTTTCAGAATAACTTCTGTTTCGAGTTTCTAACGATAGGGGTATTTTTCTGTATACGTCGAAAAGTTTCATATTCTTACATTAATCGTGAATGATATACCAGTAAAAGTTCACGAATTAAGCAAAAAAACGTAAATTCAAACCTAACAGAAATTTTTCGTTTTTATGGATTACACGTAGCTCTTTCGGGTTTATATAACCTTTTATATTTTATTTGACAACTAATCCCTATTTTTTAACCGTTGAAATGGTATTTGGATATAGGATGGTTAAATGTTTTCGTGTTTAACGCGTTAAGATTTTATTTAACTCTAGTGTTACAATCGTAATAGGTACCACTTACATAAACGAAAAAAATCTTTAAGGTAAATTTTTTTTTTTTGGCATAATACATTGTTAATATATTGTTCAAAGTTGGCTGGCATATTTAAATTCCAGAAAATGTCATAAACTATTTGAAAAATTTGAAACGTATACGACATACGTTCTTTTAATGATTTCTCTCCTTAATACGGACTTCCTAAAAATCCATTTTAACATTTAACTTGGTAAATCATTAGACTTGGAAAATCTTCGTAAACGTCTTTTTAATAGAAAAATTGCAAGTAAAACTGGACTTTTGTAATAGCGCTAGGACAACAATGATGGATATAAAACCGTGAATTATCCCTGGGCTTTCATCGAAAAAAACCAAGGTACTATTAAAGATTTATTCGCTTGAATATAGCCTTAGTCAACTAATTTAATTGACGTCTTTCGTAATATAAGATTTTTTTTTATGTGACATGTAATATAATGGGCTTTAATAAACCTTTAAGTATTTTCTTGAATTATCGGTACCAAAGACGACTTCGTAATTTACTTCGAAACGGTGAGAGGATAGTTTATCACTATAGATTTTGTCGAATAAGTGGGGGAGAACATTTTAGAATTGTTGGGGATTACTTTATTGACGGAAACGAGTGGTTTCTGGGAAAATATATTATCAATATCCTCTAGGGAAAAGGCGGCGAGCCGTGTGGTAGTGGTTTGCTACGTTTGAGCTTTCCGTAAAATAACGTGAGATGTGGCGCGACGACCAATTCGGCGCTTTTGGTACGGTTCTAGACCTGTATTTCCAAACATGATAGTTACTTGCTCTTTCTAAAGGTATTTTGTTTTTCGTAATAAAGCCAATATTTCAATATTATTCCATTTTAGGTTAAGTCTAAATTAGCTTAACTTATAAGAAATGAACGATATAAGTTTATTTTCGGTGACGGTATTCGTTCAAGCTAATATTTCAAAATATTAAAAATAAAATAATCAAGTACATAAAACGTGGCTTCGCCGAGTATTTGTATTGGAATAGAAATTCGCGGTAGCTTTAAGCGTTCAACAAGTTATTTATACGTAAATTTATGACATTTATAACCTATTTTCATTAAAATGTATACAACACATAATTATATAGTAAATGTGTTATAATAAGGTGTTATTTCAAATCTTGGGGGAAATAATTAGGTTGAATAAGGGTCTTATTAACTTGTGAATGCTATTATATATACTAGTTACGCTTTTTCTTTCTAAAGGTGAATCGGATTTTCTCTCGAAATAAGGTGAATTTTTATAACAGCTTTAACGTTAAAACTTCTTAGGTGCTACGTCGGATCCAAAGAATAGGTACTAATACGATATCTATTCGCGTCGTATTTTCAAGACAAACTGGAGTTATTAGAATGGATAAGTTCCCAGTAGTTAATTCAATCGATAGGTTGTCTAAGAACGGCTCGAAAAAAAAAAAAAACGTTTACGTCATGTATAATAACATTGAATTAACTATTCCTGGCTGATACATCGTTGCTATTATTTTTATTACGTAAAACATTGTTCATAATAACTTTAATATCGCCATGACAAATACGATGGTTATAAAGTTGTTTATCGATAAGTTTAGCATAAAAGACCGATTTATTGCAATTCACGGATATATCTAGGGTGAGTAACATATTAGCTAGCGCATCGTCAGTAATTCCCTTCAAGATAACAAGCTTAGCGGCTGATTTCCAAGTTTTATCGCTAACTTTCGCGAGCAAGGCGTTGCAAGCGTTTAAAAAACGTAAAATCGGTTACAAACTCCTTATTTTATATTTGAAAGCCGAGCAATAATAGTTTCAACTGTTTTAGAGTCGGAGTGAAGGGGCGAGAAATATAGATATAAAGGAATTAAGGTCGTCAATGTCGCCGCCGTCATCGTGAGCATAATATCATTTTGTAACAGTTTTTGAACATACTTTTGATTTTTTTGAAAATATGGTAAAGGTAATTCTATTGAGTACCGTTAAACATATAATCGTAACGTAACTTACGTATTATTGTGTCCTATTATGTTGGAAATCGTAATGTAATATTGGAAACCTTTACCGAATAGTTAAGGGGTTTATATTGAGACTGTTCACGTCTGTTATGTTATACGCCGGTATAATAGTCAGAGTTAAAAGAGTTCGAATTTTTGCCGTTTATTAAATTAATATGGTTTCCGGTAAAATGCGGCCTGGTAATTACGTTGTTTGTGCTTTACGTGGGGGAAATCTTCAAAGGAGGGTATCGTTTCGAAAACGTAAGCGTACCGGCAATTTCGCGTTATCTAATTATATTAGTTAACGCGTTTAATACGTTGGTCTTTCGTTATTTTAAGTATAAAGCATATTTCTGAGTGATTTGGGCCCGTTCCATACGTTTCGCCCGTTAACCGTCGGTAAAACATTTGTATTAAGTCGCTAAGTAATCGTATTATGCCGTTACAGCACTTGAAGGCTATATTTTAACGTGTATGACGAGGAATTACTTTAAGTTTGAGTGGTCTAAATCCAGGGAATTTGTGGATAATAACCCATCCTTAGGTTATAACCATTAGCGAATAGCGAATACACCGTTGGAAAAGGAGTTTTGGATTATATGTACAGGAATTAAAGTCAGAGCTGACGCGTAAGTTAGTTGGATTATATATGTAAACCTTGATAAAAAAAGAAAGAAAAACACCTGCTAGGGAGCTATTAAAAATCGGAGGGAAATAGTGAAATCCGGTTACGTCACGTGTGGGAACGTGTTTCTATACGGCTTCCGATCTGCTCCAAAGCATTGTAGGAACGTGAATGATTACCAGGACTGAAGCCCAGGTAATACGAGCCAGGCACTAGCTTGTGACAAATAATACAAGATATATTAGCTTCAATGATTAAAGAAATAATAGCAGGTTTTAACGTTTGTATGATGATATATAAAACCTTAAATATTGTTATCAAGTAGTTGAAGATTTCAAATATACCGGTCATAATTTTCAGCGACAAGGAAAGCCTTTTTGAATACTTTTCGAAATTATAGATAACCAGCGAAAACAAACAATGATTGACGTAGTGGTAATTCGCGAAGATTATGAAAACTGAGCAATTAAAGAACTATGGTTGATTGACATCAAGAATAATCCAGTAAACATTATAACGAAATCTTTACCAAACAAAACCATGGAAAGATTTTGGGATAGCAATAAGCCAGCTATATATATTGAATACGATGGTAAAAGCACTCGTTTCAAGATCAGATCACGTAACAAAGTACATGTAAAAATCAAGGAGTATATGAACCAATTCATAAATTACTATGATGTTAAAACTCGCTATATAGTTCATTAATAAGGTTAAATTGAAAGTTTATATAAGTATATATAGAAATATTTTTATAGCATTTAATGAACTAGGGTCACGGAGCCATGGAGTAAAAGGAAGTAATTGGAATTCATTTTTGTACCCATTACACTAGAATTCACAGGGGTATAATTGGCAGACAAGGAGGCACTTAATAGGATACCACAAATGAGTGGTCAACCACACCAGCATACATGTACAAATCAAAAATTGAACTGGGATGAAATGGTAGTAAAGAATAGTATAGTTAGTCAAATATACTGTCAAGTAAGTTGAATATATTCATTTGAAATTTATTTTATTTTTTGCAAGTTCTTTGTATTGGCTGTGAAAGTAAATTACAGTAAATGCTCAATCATAGGAGGGCGTCGGTCATGTAATTGACCATGCAAGTTAGTGTGGAAACCAGTTAGCGGTCTGAAAAACCTAGAATAATGCATCCACAACTTAACAACGTAATACTACTATTATTTCGGCCACAATTCGAATCGATAACGTTGCAACGTGTAAAAGCCTATCATTGTCAAGGACTATCAACAGTTTTAATCAAAGAAACAAGCATAACTAGACACCAATAAAAGAAATGTTGCATATAGGAAAGTGTATTTTGGGTTTTTAAGTATGTGATGAACTATATTTGCATAATGAAGGAGAATTGGAAAGTAGTCGGTAGAGTGATTGTCTGTGTCACATAATATACGTAACAAATCTACCACGTATTGACGATATCTATAAATATATAATATGATCGTTTGTATTTATAAGTATAATCAACATTTTTTATCAATTACAATCAATGCAAAGTAGGAATTTTAATCGACATATTTGTCCAGTAAAAATATTTTCAGCTTTACAATATTAATTTCTTGTAATAGGCCGGTGTCTGACTTAGTAGTTTCCAGGGATCTAGTCATAACGATTGCTATACATTCATACCGCCCTCAGGCTACTCCCAATCGTATTGACGTTATATTATCAAGATATTTATTATCGCTATCTTAGTAACAGATCCTTAATACATGCCTCTTTACATCTTTCATTGAGTATTACCAATAGTGCTAGACAACTTCAAACCGCAGTTTCATACTAGTTCCTTTAAATATAATTTTATATTTGTCTCTTCGACAGCCCTTTCTCGTTCTTCTTCTGAGGTTGAAGCGTAGGATCATATTTTCCAATAACCATATCCTTGATTAAGAGGTTTTGGAGAACATTGTTATCGCGCATGTATAGGATCAACTCCAGGGAACCCTAGCCGCGTAAGTTAACGCATTGATGGTCTAACACAAACGATTGACCAAAACTACAAATGAAAATTTTCGAACGAAAATAATAGATTTACGGGTGTATTTTACACTCCTATCTTTAAAATGTTACTATATTTTTCACATTCACCAATATAATATAGTAGTTCGCAATAGCTACCAGATGCATACACTTTTAGATAATTTACTTTTACGAGCCAAATCCGTTTTTACGTAACTTCCGAACGATAATCACGTAGTTTTGCACTGGTCTACTTTAAGCCGCGTAGAACTACTAGAACATAACAACAACAACAATTCGAATTTTCCAGATTGCAATTACAAAAATAACGTTTGACCTACTTACGTTAATCGTTAACGCATTAAACCTAAGGCCTGTACCAATACTGTTGAAAATGATAACATTAAATTACGTTATTCTCTTGAAAAAGATACTATGTTATTTAAATTTTAAAAGAATGAAAATTTAATTATTGTGAGAAGAGTCGACTTCCACACAATGTTTAATAGTTGAGAGAAATAATGTAATCACTATAACAATGCAACACTCCTGCGACGGTGACGGCGGTAATAAATATCCAAAAGCTTTTTTAAGGATGATTTTCAATTATTACCATAACTTCAATTTAGTAACATCTCTTACCACTTTATTTACAAGTGTATATTCAAGGCATTGCAAACGGTATCTAGTATTGTTAACGCTTTTAAAGGTTTTCTAGCTGGAGCCGGTAATATATCGTACAAATATGTTATTATATTTTATATATACAAGTAATTTCATTTCACTATATCAATTAATCCACTACTTCATTCCAATACACCTTCAAAATAGCAGTAAAGCCTGTAATGTTTTAGGTATTAATAAACGACTTAATAACTTAACTACTCCATATGTAGGTAACAATGTTTATTACAAGTGGGAAAAGAGTTATGAAGTCGCTGTTAGCGGCGGAATTAACAATCATTATACACCAATGCGCGATATATAAACATATATTATAATGACAGATTTTAGCATTTGAACGACCAGTATAAAACAACAAGTTACCTAGGTAAATTCAATTAATTCTTTACGTCGTAAAAATCACGGTTGAATCTTTACAATTCGTTTGACTAGTTTTCAGATTCGAAATTTGTTTTGACATAATGTTCGACCCTCAACATATTTACCACTACAATATTCACGGATATATACCTTGTTACTACTGACCACTGCATCAATGTTGAAAAGAGACAAGCAATATTTCTATGTATAATCACATATTAAGATTACTGAGGTGGAAACATGACGAAATATTTGAACTATAACTTATAAATAAATTTCTGTTTAAAATAAAATTCATTGTTCATTCCATTTGATAAAATTCAAGTTTTCGTAAATCTTAGTTATAAGTATTTTGAAGTTATGAGTAAATAATGTACCTTGTAATTATAAATTTGGCGTATTTGGATTGTATTTTGACGATATAATAAAACTACCAGGTACTTTAATATTAATAACCTATTTCTTATATCCTGAATATTGAATTGGGATATTAACATCGAAACATCACAACTTTATATTTGACCGTAAGTTATTCACCATTAACAATACGACATGACTTTAGATATACTGCAAATGAAACATGTGTCACTATCCTATGATACTCCGAAATTTATACTTCGCCTAGAATGATTGTGTAACCACCAAAAGTAGAAACAAGTTTTTGTACGAAAAAGAAAATTACTTAAAAACCTTAACGTCACTATCATTTACATGGTTTTTCAACAAATTCCTGCGGAGTAAAAAGATATTACACAGCTTATATGATGATATTTTCAAATTAATTATAAGGCATTAGCCATAAAATGAGTAAATTCTGTCGATGATAAACTCATGGAAGTATTTAAGGAGTTTAAGGATTTATTCGACAAACACTAAAATACAACCTTGTCTCTTAATAGATGATTAATAGATTATAATATTGTCTCTAACACACTAAATGAGTCAAGCTTTTGGAACTTCCATAGAGTTTAACTCACAATATATTGCGAGTGAATATTTTGGTACGAAAGAAAACAACAATTGGATTATTTGAATATTGATATATTTACTGAAGTAATCAATTTACTGGCACCCCTATGCTTTATATTATCAAAACCCAAGGCAATTTTTTGTTTTACCCTATTTACCAACGACTTAACGTTATTGCAATGACCTACCACTTCCCTCATTGTACCTTATGGAAACACTTGCGAATATTTCCCCAGTTAAATAAATAACTAAATTAGAGGTTCAATTCAGCTTTGACAAATGTTTTATTAAAATAACTTACTAATAGAAAATCGCAGGATGCAACTGTATCGGCTTTTTCGAATAAATCTTTACCCTTTTTCCGCGCATTGGGAGAGTCGACCATCTTCCAGAGATATATTAACAACACTTGAAGTTCATTATTTGATAGTTGATATATGCCAATCATAAAATTTATGGTATAATATTGACTGTATCATGTATTGTAAGATTTATTACATCTAACCTTGGCAATACTTATATTAACCTCATTCTATATGTTATAGTTTGAAATAGGGTATTTACACATTTTTTCACTTTTAATTTGTCCATTTATTGGATCCATAATTCTTATATATCGAGATTCTCACTATTGAATCTATGTCTTTATTTTAACGTATACTTTGCTTCATTCCTATTACATGGACCATATATTTTATGCTTCGTATTGATATGTTAACAGAGGGAATTCGCATGATATCAATAAATCTGGCATAATCTATGAATTCAAAAAATACTCTAGTGATAAGAATTCATACCGTAGAACTCTTCAATAGTATTTAAACGCTATATGGGCATCGAAAAGAGTATTATAGTTAGTTTAGCATAGGAAACTAATAGTATTCTCGAATGAACGTTTTATATCATGATAATCGAAATCTATAAGGATTCTTTAAGCTCTATATTGAGACATTATTCTTTTAAATTTCTAAGAATTCTAAAATCTCCAATCGTACTTACCATGTTTCTATAACGTAAATGAACCAAAATATATTGCTACAATGATTTTATTTACATTAGAATACGATTTGCAAACGTAAAAATCATTATGAGATTGAGCGAAGACTTGGGTTCCACTTTCTATTGACGAAAGTAAGCATAGAAATTTGCGTGTTTTCTCTTGAAAGTAGATAAATTTTGAAATATAATCATGCGAAATGTTGCCCATAATATTCTCTAGTAGAGTGTAAGTCATTGAGTAAAAGATATTTCATAATCTATATTTTTTTCATAATACCTAGTTTATCGAAAATATACACTATAATAGTTGTCATTTTTATGCTTATTGAATTTACGTACACTGTACGTTACTTAATTTTCGAATTTTGAAAATTCAATTTTATTACAACCATATTTATTCACATATTATATACAAAATTGGGGCTGTTATAAATATTTCAGCTGTCGCAACATTTACGAATGATGTTACAATGTTTTTTTAAATAACTTCTGTCGAAATCTTCTTCATTAATATTATGTAAGAATATACTGGTTAAAAATTTTGAAGATGATTATCAATACAAATCGATTGGTCAATCTCATTATCACAATCAAACATGGAACTAGAAAAATAACATCATAAATTACTAGATGATAGTTTTTGTTAGAAAATAATGAATTTGGTATCATTTTATTGAGTTATATCATTTATTTCGGGAAATATTTCTCCATGATCTTATCAACCACTACAACACTATTTGAAGTTTACGGAAAACATAAGAATTATTAATAAACGAATTCCAAGAAAACAAATACAAATATAAACAATATAAAAGGTTCTAAATATATCAACATCTATGAGACCATTATCACCAATACAAACGTATAAACTATTGTATCGATTTTGAGAAATCAGTTGAATTATTGGAATAATCTGAAACATAATTACTTCTCTAACTAAAAAAAAACCTTTTTGGTGATTTTCGTTTTTCAATAACGATTCAAGTTAAAGTTCCAATTGTACCCCTCATGGATATATCAAGTTATCCAGACAGCTCATAATTGTAATCTAAGGATAATAGCATGTTCAAATCGTTGAAAACATTATCTTCATTTTTAGATAAATCGTAATCGATGCAATGTACTCGATTAAAATCTATGGTCGAAGTAACCTGTGTATTATATTGCAAGTAGTGATGAGTTACTTCTAATTAAGGTAGACTGCTAGCCTGTCTCCACATAAATTTTTATGGTCAATATTTTAGCCTGTAGTAAAGTCTGAAGTTGGATCCTATTGTATTGAAATTACATTTAATGCTGTCAATACCACAAACTAATTTCAATTATAAATCAATATAAATAACTTATTATCAGGATTTTTAATGACTTAATTTTATCTCAATGGTTTTTCACTACCGGTGGCTTATTCTTTGTTTTGTCCGCATGCGCCAGTAAAGCTAATCACTCATTTACAGTAAGTGATGAACCTTTTCTTCAATCCGCATGTTAGAACCCCGTTCATTATAGTCGGGTTACTCACCAATCGACTTTAATTACATCATTTTGCTTTATAATCCTTGGTTCTTTAATTTCTTAGAATCTAATGCAGGTTTCAAGCTATAAATTTTTGCGTATGAAGTAAGTTACCAGTTGCGTCCCCTTTATTTAAGTAGCTATAAGCATAATTTTCTCTTATATTACTACTGTTACTTTTACTCTGTCAGTTTTTCTGTTTACCAATGATATCCTGTTTCTTCACGTTACGTTCTAGGCAATCCAATAATGAATTAATTCATAGGATTATCCTATTATCACTTATAAAACTTTTCAACTCAATATCTACCAGGCATTAGTTATTATATCAGTGTGGTTATTTCTACAATACGTGCATCTTTACGTCTCCATTTACCGGGTTTTATATTCATTTCTTAAACTTATTTCATTTTTAATAACGAGGTTCTCAATAGTTTCATTTTAGTTTGACAGGAATTCGTAAAGGCTCCGGAAGTCTATATATACAATTATAGGTATCGGACGCAGTTCCAGTTGTTTAGTCATATTTCACATCGTATCGTCAATTCGCGTAATGATGTTGAAGCCTGTTATCATATCATAGAGTTCTGATGTTAATACTTCTCGTATTAAACGTTTTCATTTCACTGATATTTACTATAAAATGTGTCTAGTTACTATACACTGTATATTGGACTTCTTTTCAATAATGAGTATTATCTAGAATTCGATTTGCAGTATAAGTTATGTATTACTCGTTGGATAGTTATTTGTAAATATTATTCAATTTTCCGTCATTTAGTTTACCAGTACTGTATTAATACTTCTATTAGATATTTCTATTCCAAAATTAATGTGCTTATTTAACCTATTCAAATGTTTATTTTGTAGATTTTGAACTTATGCTGTAATCAAAAAAACTTCAGATGCCTTTAGTTGGCAGCTTATAGTGATGTAGGACGTTCGATTTTTATTTTTTCCCAATATTGCCTTGATTTTAACTTGTCAATTTTGTTAATATTCGACAAACTCGTGATTTCTTAACGTTAGTTGATATATATGTGTGGAAATTACTATATAACCTCATAGATAGTATATATAGACCTAGTGCAAGTGCACTATATTACAAAGTGCACTATTGTAGAGTGAAAAATAATGTGTCAGGCTGCAGACTGCACTCTTGCAAGACACAAAGTGCATTATGTATGGAGAGGCGTATAATGGGTATTCCAGACCGCGAGACAATGCATCGAGCGGTCTGGAATGAGTATTCCAGAGCGTACGGCAATAAGGACCACTGCTCAGATAGGAGTTATACAATCTTCTATCCGTGGCGTACCCTTTCTAAAATACTTCTTCTTAATCCATATATTTATTACTACCATAAAAATCTTTGATTACTCGTTTACTTACTTTTTTGACGAGTAACAAAGGTTTTAGACCTTACCTACACTAATTTGTGGCCGACCAGGTCGAATATAAATAGCTAAAAAAAAAAGAGGAGATAAACCTTAGTTAAATACCTATAATTAGATGTTGTAGCGGTTCTAACTATTTATACTTTACCATTACAATTTATAAAAACCATACGGAAATATTGAATTATACGGGAGCGCTAAGAAACCCGAAGAGTCATAAGATTATAAAATCCGGAATGATTTTAACAAAACTAGTATTAGAGATTTATTTACTAAAATGCCCAGGTACATTAACCTTCAGCTTATATTAACTCTTTTAATATCTCCGAGAGCTATGCAAGGGGCGTCTCATTACCTATTAGGCCACGCGAGCGAAAATCACCAACTTTCGAAACCCTAAGTTAAGACCCGTCTGATTTACGACAATCTACACCGCTAGCAAAATATAGGAACGTTCACGAATAAAATATCAAAAACGCTCGTTTAATTCAAAAGCGGTTACAAGTATGGCAACTAAATCACTCGTTCAATTTAAAAATGGTTATAAACACGGTAACTAAATCACTCGCTTAATTCCAAAGCGGTTACGAATATAAAAACCAAACCGCTCGCCTCAATAAGGGCGGCCACAACATACCAATCCAGACCGCTTACCAAAAACCATATTACCTAACACACCTCCCTATGCTTACATTCCCCCCCCCCACTTTTTTTTCGTTTCGCCCACGCTTACCCTATACATCTTTTTACGTTTGCCTTGTATTTTTTAAGTTCATCCTACCCTATATATACTCAATTTAGTACTTACGACGTTTAAGTTTTCCTAACTGATTGGTTAATATAAGCCTACTAAACATTAATAAATCTAATTTAAAACGTCCAATGAACTTATAGTTACGTTTTATTTACATATTATTTAAAATGTGAATATATTAGTAAATAATGAGGACCTGATTCCCTGAATATTTTCGCTAATATTTAATTCCTTAAATTTACAAAAATACCTAATCATGGTGCTTCATTTCCGACTTACGGATATTCAAACGTTTATATACAAACTACTTACCCATATACATAATAGAAACACCAGGAATGGATTTGAAAATTATAACGAATACATAAAACACATGTTTACCTACACATCGTTTCGCGAACATATTCGGAAGCATGTAGATTTCACCTAATGTAATAAAAATATCGGAATACTAATGGAAAAATTAAACCCGAATATGGCAAATACGTATTGAATTAATATAATCTTGAGTTACTGTAATAGCGAAATCAAAGGACGTAACTTATTCGATGATTTCAAAAAGAATTTTACAAACTGTATACTGTATATGTAACGTATTGTCGATGGCAATATTTCAAGAATACTACGAAAACAACTACGAAGTAAAGGAATTAATATAACCGGTAAAAACAAAAGCCGAATTGCAAAGACATTAACAATAACAGCCCAGTAGGTTATAGGTTGTTCGGTGTTAAAGTTGATGTTTGTTGATGAAGGTAATGCAACTTCGTCGTTTTTAGATTTGAAATTTTTACTAGTAATACCGGTAATAGTATTGACTTTTCCTTTTTCTGGATTGATAACTTCTCAATTATTGAAACATGTAGGCAGTTAATTTTAACCCTTTCAAGATTGGTTTAACAACATTTTCCTAGTGTTTTTAATGGAAATACGGTTGCCACCCCTAAATTACCGCGAAAACCAACGCAATTCAAAAGCTTTCCCTACATTACTATCACGAAAACTGACATAATATTGTAGGGGAACTTTGACAGAATCTTTTTTTAACAGTACTTAAACAAAACATCATAACTTGAAAGTAGCCTTTTGTTATATCTAGCTTATACATGCTTGACCTAATAAGTATTAATCAGTGTTTTTAAGCCTTTATTATTGTAATGTAGTCGATTCGAATCTCTGGTCGATGAAACTAGTGTATTTCATTAAATGTAGGGATGGGTTACTTCTAAATTTGGTAGACCGCTAGCCAGTCTGCACGCTAATTTGTATTTTCAATTGCTTCGCCCGTGCCCTAGTTCAAAGTTAGCACCTGCTGCAATTGAGTTGCGTTTAATGCAGTCAATTCCACAAACTTTAGTCAATTTACAGTCTGTATAATCAATTAACTGTCAATGTAGTTGACATGAGTTTACTTCAACGGACTGCTGTTCCAACATCATCGTTTTTTTTTATCATCGTCGTCAATATTAAAATCCTGCATTCTGGTGGGAAACGTTGTATGGCGATGATGTTATTTTAGGTTACAACTAATGTCTTTATAACAAGGCGTTAATAAGTTTTAAAAATTAAGGAAAATCGTATAAATGGGTTGTCCCTCGTATTCGGCGATATACTTATTAAACTATTCGTCAACTTTTGAATTTTAGGCTTTGCAAGCTATTTTAATAGCGGTTCAAACTTGCAAATTATGAAAAATCCATAAGTCCGCATCGGTCATACGAATCACAAAAACTTCGAAGGATATAATAGTAAGGATTCATCGATAATACTCGTTACTGAATGAAACAAATATGACGGAAACAAATTCAAATAACATAGTTAAAAGTATTAACACACGGTCTATCAAATTATGAAGGCGAATTGTTATTTTCAATCGTTTATAAAAGAAGGCCGAAAAACAAAACCGATGTCTCCTTGATCAAGTTTTTTTTAGCAGAGTAGAGTATGAGCTATACGCCATTTATATAACTCATCATACGTATTTTCAGTGCAAATTTATAGTCAACTAAGTAGTCACTAACCTGTAAAATTAAGCCTTGCTTTGAAAGCAGGGTTTAATTAATGCTTAGGAAATTAAACTGCAGTGTTGATAGATATTACCTGATAGTTGTTTTCATGTTTCAATGTTCTTGATTCGAATCATGGTCGAAGTAACAGTAATATTACGTCGTTAATTGGTGGATGTATTGTTCTAATTTGGGCAGACTGCTGTCCGGTCCGCACACTAATTTGAACGGCCAATTGCTTAGCTCATGCTCTAGTCTAAAGTAGGCATATAATTTACTTGACTTTATTATTATTGGAATGAACTCGCGAAACAATACACTGTAATGGAGGTTATTACAACCAACTTACTGAATAATAAAATTTACTAACTATACTATAATTACTACTGTTTCAACACTAACGGTTTATTTTATTTTATGCGTATACAACAGTATGGTCTACTATTTATTTCCGGTAGCTCTTCATGTGCCTCTTATTCAACCGGTCAAACCTCTATTAATTTCGCATTCAAATTAACTCCAATTTACTCTTGTCTCCCCACTATCCCGAATCTTGATTTCTCCAACTCCCGTATACAAATCTCTCGCCACAGACTAATATAAACTTTAAACTTCACCGTGTAATTTAATCAACAAAACAGTTAATTAACCAGCTCAACTGTGCCAGTCATTGAAGTCGGATTGAATTCATTAAGAGTCTTTGTTGGTAGGGTTTTAGACATTGCAACGCTTTCGATTCGATTGGTTGAAGTAACAGTGGTATTACGTGGTCAAGTGGTGGATGTATTGTTCTAGTTTTGGAAAACCGCTGGCCGGTCTGCATATTAATTTGTATGGCCAATTGCTTGATCCGTGCCGTAGTATGAAGTGGGGACATAATGCACTTGCTTTGCAGCCAATACAGTAGCCCCGCACAAATTAATACACTATACTTGCAGTCAGTATAGTCCTCTTTACTGTAAGTAAAGTTGAACCACTTCACTGCAAATACTACTATTTCAACAGTTCTTATGTTTACCGGCCTGCCTTTGCTTCCATCTATGTTTGTCCATACGTGACCTAATCTTGTCAAGTCGTCCTTCAACGTAGCTTTCAATATGTATAATCGAAATGTTGCTATTTACCAACCTTTCCAAAGCCGTATTTGATACTTAATTCGTTATGGCATCCGCCGGGATGTCTTTGCCATCGATCCATCTAACATTCTTGATTTACCTGATCTACTTGGCTTCGCAAAATACCACTATTTTAATTATAAAGCGGTTTTCGCTAATTTTTCCCAAGCTCGAAAGGTATTAGAGTAGGCTTCTCGATTCAATACAAATTCAACCCGGAATAAGAACATTCTTCAGTTAATTTGTAACAATATTCAGGGTTTTCCCCATCTCCGTGCAGACGTTAAAGCCGGTTATTATACGGTAGACCTCTGAAACCAGCACACTCTACGAAATACTTTTGCATTGAACAGAAGGATAGTAAATCATGTTTCCTATTATTTCTAAATGGTCTTCCTGTGGTTTATCCATATCGAAGATCGTTATGATAATTTCAATCTGTAACGACCAGTTGGTATTATTGGTAAAGGAGCCGTCCACAAAAATTATCAATTTGATTTTGAACGGATTAATAGAGATTATGTTCATTCGAATATTCAATGTTTTCATTTTTCAATCCATCTTTTTATTCGCTCCATTGTAATCACCGTTCATCGGATTTTAAACATATGTTGTAATCGAAACATCGTATTTTTTTTTGGGGGGGGGGGGGTTAACGAATGGTTGCCATAGAGTTACTATAATCACGCTGCTTTAAATGCCTGCAAACTTTGACCACGTGAGTTTTGGAAATCCTGTATTTATTGATATTCTAACCAAACTCACGAAAGATAAATTGAATAATAATCTCGTTATCCATATATATTCCAAAAATTGTAATCCGTTAAAATTTAGTTGTTTTGTTTTTGCTTAAGTCGCGATTAGCTTGCAATTTCCAAGATCCAAACCCTTAATTACACGTGATTCTGATGACATAGAACCAGAAATGTGAAAGAAAGTAATATTATCAATTTGCCTGCCCAGAAAGCCGACATTTCTATTATAGGTAATTAGATAACACAGGTCATACAGAAATAATTATATACATTGGCTCAAAATATGGTAGGATTAATAATTTAAAATCTTAATTATCTGTTTCTTTGTCTAGTCCATACAATGGTTTTTACTACTGTATGATTGTTTTGTTTTTTCATTGAACACGTAGTGTTTGCGGTAATTCTAAAAAATATATCGTAATAGAAGCTGTTCTTGACTATGCATACAATGATGTATACTCTTTGTCATGAAATGTATATTTCTAATCAGTTTAGACTAGTAAACTTGTTATCAATAAAACCTTGAAAACTTAACTGATTTCTTAAATTGTGAGCTATTACGTAAGAATTTTCTTCTTAAGTTTATTACTGTACTATTTATTTATTACTCGTAATATATCATGCGGCTCTCAAAAACTCATACCCTTGACATTGTAAGCAATACTCGATTGAAGATTGTAATATTGATAAATTGAATGTTAAATTTATATTCAAGTTTAAATATAAACACATTTTTGTAAGAGGTCTACTAATCTCTATTCTAGCTTTCTTTTTGAAAACTATACAGGAGATTTTGATAGTTACTTAAAAGCGCTGCATGAAAACTATGTTTTCAATATCTTTACCAGTGAAATGTATCAAAGAAATATTATTAATACAGCCTAATATATGTTCTCTTATTTTGAGTATTTATTTTATTTATTGGGTAACCGCATGATCAACATTTTATCATCTAATCAAATGTAGGTAGTAGAGTGTTATATGGATTTATTCGCTTAGTTGATTTATTTTTATTATCTTACTTATTGTTATTGTTAGTTATTCCAATGTTAGGTTCAACCTAAGTTATATATACCGTTGCAAAACTATTAGAATTTTCGAAGACTACTTCAAGGTTGGTGATAATCGAGATCTTAAATAGTTTATCACATATACCTACCCATTATTACAGAAAAACTTCACTTCGTCAGGGCCAAAATTTTATTTTTATCTTTTTAAAGCCTTTCCTAGTAACAAGTATATTATTGGCTTAACACCTTGCTAATTTTCTCAGTAGTTTCTTAAAAGCCCTACTACATGCTATAATTTCTTTATGAATACTCAATATTAAAAGGAATTTCTTCGTCGGAAGAGCACATATTCTAAAAACGAGTAATGTTAGTATGAAGCTATAACAGACCACAATATTCTTCAGATACTTTCATATTAGTTAAAGGTTTATCTCCAAATTCGTAAAACTTCTGATACCACACTTAACGATCTCATATTTTCTACGAAGTACTACGTATGCCATCTCGATCTTTCTAATACTTCAGTATGCTTTAGCAGTCACCTATTTACATTGAATTCCAATTATCTTGGTATTCGTTTATAATACTTCTAGCACAAAGTTCATACTAGAATCTTGAACGACAACATCTAGTGGGTCAAAATACGTATTAAATTATAATATCCTTAATCTTTCCTACGTTTCTGTCCCTAATAGGGAATAAAAAAAATTAATATTATAAAATGAGGTTATCAACTATCAGATATAAAAATAAGTTGATTATTGAAGAAAAATACGCCAACAAATACCTTTAGATTTAATTTTTATTGTGTCTTTTATATGGTTCTTGTTTTGTTTCTTTTTTTATTTTTTTTTAAAAAAAAAAAAAAGATATATGTTTCGCAATGACGACAAAGTCTTCAAATAGTAGTTAAATCAAAGTATTTCATATATCCATATGTTGTAACCTTTAGTACTTTCAAAAACTTGTCGACAGTTGGTTAATAATAACTCTAACGACATTATCGTTCTTCCTATTCCGTTAAACTTAAAACCGTTCTCTCCAAGCCTTTAAAATGAAATCACCGGTATATGTAATTAAAGGCCCAAAAAATTCTGTTGGTCGGTTTTAACTAATTAATCAACTTTATATAGATTTTAACTCTGAGGATCTTTACATATTCCTATTACTGAAGAAATGATGTAAAGGACTTAAAAACGTGCACCGTAATAGGCCTAACAATATTTATATTATCATAGATCTCAACCACGTTAATTGTTCGATTGCACAAGAGCACATTTCAACTTTAATACTATTTTTAATATTCAATCTTCTAATAGAAATATATTTCTATCGAAATGCAAATTCTTCCTAATAATACCCTATCAAACAACTCATTACCCATACATTTGGTATTATATAATAGAATCCATGATCTGCGTAATCATCGCGAAAATTGAAGGTATGTAAACGGTTATCTGCTTGATTTTAAAGTTATGTGAAAGGGCTTACATCCCTTAAATGATATAAGATGTTATAATCGGCTACTTACTTATTCTTTATAGAAATAATATATTTGTAACGCTTAACATGTACAAGTATGTCGTTTTCTTTGATCATATTGTTACTCTCATAATCTGCAAGATAATACGAGTAATGCTGACCGAAAGCAATAGTGTACTACGCGTGATATATGACTTATTATCTATAGCGTTAACTTCCTGAGGGGTGAGTTAATTAATTACCGGCTATATTACAAATACATTACTATTTACCATTGGAATGACAATATACGTTTCGATTAATAATTCCGTTTAATGTTTCCTCAACAAATTATAACGAATATAGCTTTTAGTTTCAAGGCTATAAACCAGATCATCAACGGAGAAACCTTTTCAACCTATGATGAATATAATATTCCATCGTAAAATTTTGGTTATCTCAATAGAGAAGTTTATCAATTAAGGTGTATATACAGACTAAATCTGATATGAATGGTATGTACAGACTAAATCTGATATGAATGGTATGATAGTCGCAAACCCAAAAGGAAACTAATTTAAATTACTTTCACAAGTGGTATTTGTTTGTTATAAAATGTCTTGGAACTTTTTAAAGCCCTTTATAGCTTCCCGTACCTGCACGTGAAGGATGATTTCACCCACATATGCTTTTCCGTTAATATATTATCAAAAACTTTTGAATCTAATATCTAGTTCAAGATAGCTAAAAGTATCGTCTTCAATTTACTTTTTTAATTTTTGTCATCTTTTACCTCGCCGTTGTTCAATTTTTGTGGTATTGCATAAAAAAAACTTCATATATCAAGTAATTTTGTACATTGTTGTCAATTTCTCGTACAGTTTTTTTCATTCACTAAACGGGTAAGATGGTAACATTGAGGGTGATTTGTAAGGAAATTCAAAAAATATTAGCGAAAAATTGAAGGGAGAACCTTCATTTACCTACAAATATCGAAAATGATATTTTTTAATATTGAATAAATTGTAATGTTTACTATACTATCTCTCCACATTATTACAAATTTTAGCGAAATATGTAAAAAGTTTATAGTATATATAGACAATTGTATTAGGGTTTGGAAGAAGCTTTCGATAAACGTTTTATTTTTTGAGTGGGTATCTCATCAATTTAAGTTTGAGAGTTTCAAAGTTACGAAGCTAAGAGTAATTACTAGTCTCCTAGTTCGAAGCGTAAATTCCAGTTGTAACAAATATGTTATGGTGATGTATATAGGCGCATCTACAATAAAAAAGATCGCCTTAAGAAACTTAACGATTCTAGGAGAAACCTTAAAATATTTCAAGTAGTTCTCGATTTTAGTTAATCAATTATTAAATGTCATCGACTTCAACTCCTCTTACCCAATCAATTGTCGTTACTTTATATGCTATACTATCGCTGAACGCGTACTTTATATTATACCAGGAATGTGCCGAACTGCCTAGCAAATTAAAAATTGAGTTTTTATTGCCGTGTAGAAACAAATATTCGCAGGAAGGTTAAAGGGTTAACTTAATTGGTAATTTGAAAGTAAATGCCCATTAGAACATATACAAAGACGTCAATTGTTCGTAACAACTTTAATTATCCTTTTTTGTTTTAAACTTGAAGTTTTTACCGGTAATCCTGAAATTGACCGAACTTAAAACAGATTTTTGCTTATTATTTCCAAGTTTTTTCTGGCTTATAAATACCTCGCCTATTTACCTTTAATTTTCGCTTGATTTTAACGGTCCGCTGGAACGGTTTTGATATATTATTGATCTAGTAAGCGAATGACTTACGATGGTTTGGGAAAATGGTAGCCCTATAGCCAAAGTCTTTTATATGTTATTGATCCAGTAGACGAACAACTTACGATGCTTTTGGAAAATGCTTGCCCTGTGGCCAAAGTCTTCTCCGATGTCCGTGTTGAAGATGTCCTAGTTAACGTAACGACGTAGGAAATGTTTAGTGAAAGATCCAAGAACGCTCTTGATATAAATGACCTTATCTTAATATTTGGAAGACACGGTTGCGAGGTCCTTCATTGCCTTTTAATGATAATCATTGAGTGTTATATTAACATTTTGCTTCGTGAGTTGATGATCATTTAGATGCTATAAGTGCTCAATCGTTTCTGTAAATAGATTTATCGATTTAGGAACGTAGAGATTTGATGATTTGACATAAAGTTTCGTAATGTGGCTTTTTTTGTCGTGTCTTGGCGTTTTTTGGTGTTCCTCTCGGAATAACGCTCTTGTCGTGTTTTCTGACGCATTCGATTGACGATCTTGTAATATAGGATGGAAACAGTGGTGTAAGAGGAAAAGTTGTTGTAAAAAAGAGAGTTGAAAGTTGTTTGATTTTACTATTTGTAATTAAAGGCTGTGGGACAAAGTTGTTTTTACAGTAGTAACAACCGCAGTAATACCGACTCAGTTGTTTGCTAGTTTAACTATCTTTAAGACCTTTCAGCGATTAATGCCAACGCTTGCAAGACTGATATAATAATAATATTTTAGTGTTTTTTTAATAATAGCGATACCATCGCCACGTCCAGACTGCCGTTTTGAACTGTCGTAATTCAAAAGCATCTTTTTACTTACTTCCGTTTTAGACTAACGTAGTTTGAAGAGACCTTCCGCAAGAATTTCTCCTCTACTTTAGTTTTTCCCAAAGGGTAACTTCAAGGTAACTTTTTTTTTTTCCTGTCCAATCCAAGCTCAATTTAATAAACACTGATTAGTGTTGGTAGGCGTTACCTGATAGGCCTTTAGACGCTGTAACCTTGTCGATTCGAATCGTGGTCGAAGTACCAGTAGTATTGCGTGGTTATGTGGTGGATGTATTGTTCTAGGTTTGGTAGACCGCTAGCCGGTCTGCACTCCAATTTGTATGGCCAATCGCCTGGCCCGTGCTCTAGTCTGAAGTGGGCACATACTGTACTTGACTTTACAGTGAATGCAGTCAACCCACAAAACAATACACTCAACTTACTGTCAGTACAGTCAACTTACTTGACAGTACAGTTGACTGTCTGCACTGAAATTACTACTGTTCCAACATGCGGGGTGTATTTCATTAAAGTATGGCTTTACTCCGAGATCAGTTTGGTTTACGTTGGATATATTTGTGGTTTATCTCGTAGGATCCGGAATATCACGCAGGATTATGTCATAACACGTAGGGCTCCGGGACTGTTTCTTTGAGTTAGGGAAATCTTCTGGTCCATCCTACTTTTTATCAATCTAATCCACATTCTAGCCTAATGTAATAAGATGCCCATTATGATTGCAACGCGTCGCCATCGGCCAGGGCGGTTCTGCATTGGTTATGCCCGATATCCTCTGTCTTCACCACTTGATTGTCATCCCCAAGTCAGGAGGAACAGGGCTGCATACTTGACACCATCCTCCCAGAATGAGGACGTGGGGACTCATGGATGCCTTGATGTCCTGTAATCGGGCATCGGGGGAGTCAATAGGAGACCTTTTTGCTGCAGCAGATTCATTCCACGGTCCAGTCTGTAGTGTGATTTGGGCTGCCACGGCAACCAGGTACGTACCAAAGTACGTAAATAGAATGTTGCGGAGGGGATGTTTAAGGGTCCCTCGTTTCTCCCCGTCACGGCCGAGGAGATCATGGAGGGGGCTCGGCAGCCCTGCGGGTTGTTGACCGTTCCAAGTTGACGGCGAATCCAGCGGTGGCCGCAACAATTCTAGGCGACGATGCTGGTTTAACTATCAGCTCAACCCTCCAGGCCCACACAATGGGGCGTGTGGCTCAGTGGTAAGAGCGGTCGACTTGAACAAATAATAAAAAAAAAAAAAAAAAACCTAAGATTGCAACTACACGGCGTCGTTGCGGGAGACTACCTCGCAGTTCCACCAGCGAGTGGGCTGAATGGATTCTACTTGGTGTCCCCCCCAGCGAGGTGCGTGGCAGCATTCACTAGTGCCCAGTTTCAAATTGACAATTCCCCTCCTTTTTGGATTTTTCGCGTTGTTTCCCCGGCCTTGCGCATTTTTTCCCCAATCGACTGCGCGACATACGTGCCCGCAGCAGTTTTCTAAAGTTTGACTAAATTGTTGAAATTTGGTTTAGTGGTTAAAATTTGGACATGTTGTTGACCTATTAATAATACGTTATGGTACATTACTATCAATTGCTGTGCAACCGAGTTTTCCCTAATATAGGGGGTGATGGCGATATTCACTGCCAAAATTCTTCCACTATGAGATAGCATAGCAGTATTCACTTCACAAATTCCTATGGCATAGGTTGGTATGGTGGTATTTACTTCAACAATCCTTATTTTACGGGATCACATCGTAGTACTCATTTTGAAACTCCTTTTTAAATGGCTTGTAGCCGTTCGTAGCATATCATGGCTTGGCTATTATAGCTTCGGCCGTGGCTTTCGTGGCACGGCTTTGATTCTTGGGTACGATGAGGCCCAGGGAACGCCTCTTTCTGACTGTAGGCTACGCATCAGGTCTTTTTTGAGTACACATGCTCAGCGGAAGAGCACGGCATAAGCAGGTAACATATTGCACAAAGATTTATTGCTTGTCACATTCCCAGTGCAATATATTGACGTTTATATTCCCGTCAAGTAGTAGGCATCCATACGCACACGCTGTGCATTATGAAACGAAGCCCCCACTATTAACTAATTCGAAGGTCAATTGCCCACCTGTATCTCAGGCCCCCGTGCTCTTGCAGGCTTTATTTTTTCTGGCAAGGTCAGATGCTCTGCTGACTTGGGCCATAACACCGACACTCTCAATGAGGCACCCAACGGAGAGGACTCCATCTCTGCATGGAAACGTTAGCCAATGCGCAAACCAGGACCATTTTGTTTGCTCTACTGACCTGGTAGATCCGATCTCATGTACTTGGTCCTAATTGGAGGCCTTCGCAATCGCCTCTTCTTTTCTGTACACAACGTCAGGACTCGTTGTCACGGACACCCAGGTATCATCACAGCAATGATCGGACATCCAAACTCAGCGGGATGGAGACCCACTCTTGGCTGGGAACAGAAACGGCACGGAGCTTCGCCCGTTTGTTGGCACCTGTGGCAGGGCGTCAGTTCTCTGTCGGCTGCACGGCGTTGACGTGGATTTTCCGCCCCTATGCTGCCACGCACCTGTCGCCGTCGAAATTGAAGGTATACCCAGTAAAAAACAGCGAGGCCTAAGACTATCGAGCAGACCAGGACAAAGGAGACCCCAGGCTGGCAATGCCACATGTTTCCGCTTGGGCAATCCGACTTGGGGCCAGGCTGCCGCTTGGCCATGTCGCGCGCGCGGTTATGGGTGGGCAGTGTGGGGGTCCACATCATCACGATGGTGCGAAGAACAATGCCGCCTCCAGGAGGTTCCCTGGACCCCGTGTTGTCGCACGTCGTCGTTCGGGCGTGGGCTTCGTGCGCGGCGTCGGTGTGTGTCCTATGAACGGCAGCGGTCGAGTTCAGGACGTAGCCAACGGCGAGGTGAGCAGAGCAGGCGAAGGAAAGGCGATGGTGAGGAAAGTGCCCCGAGACCATGCCCGTCTGGGAAAGCTGACGAGATCTCACGACAAAGCATTGCCCGAAGTAAGCACAACGTGGTCATGTCATCCAACACTGCCTCCCCTCGGCCACATTCTCACGCGACGGACGCGGGACTTTCACGGAGGCCAAAGCGGCGCGCGCACCGGAATGCCACCCAGGCAGGCGCCATCCCTGTGCAGTTAATGTGGCGTTAGCGGCGCAATGCACATTGATGAATGGAAAGTAAATGTGACGTTGTATGACCGACAATTGTTTCTTCAGCACTCATTTTGTGACACACAGTAGGTTACTACAGGAAGCCGAAGGATCCGTGACCAAATACAGTACTGCGTTGCACGACGGAGGCAAGGCGCTGTTTCGGCGAGACATCGCCGAAGCCGATCCGGAGGGGGTGGCGTTTGCTGCTGAGCGTGGATCAGCGTTGATCCCTGGATATGTTGGGATGTAGTATTGGTCTGGGGACAAAGATATTGAGTAAATAACAAACGGTCACCAGCAAAGATGAGGATCCCTAGCCAGGAATTGGTGTTTTGTTTCTGGAAATATAAAATAAGAGCAGGAGGTGTTTACGCTGCTGACTATTCTGTTCAGGTTAGGGTTATACGCTAACCCCAACAATGCACCTGCGTTACGGTTTACTTTACTACACCTTATAAAATAACGATTTTTATTCTTACGTTTTTATTTAGCTCCGTAACAATCCATCGATTTTTTTTCTGCCTTTATCGACGTTTAGTTACACATTGAATACTTTCAATTTTATTTCAATGTGTTTTTTTACCAATTCAAACACTCCATTCATCTAGAAAACAAGTCCACATGCCTGCAGTCAAAACCAAACCTTGACTTGCAATATCAAAATCAATTCAACTTTCACAGCGCCGTGCGCTGTTGGCTTCAGTCATCACACAAAGTCAATATAAGATAAAAACGATTTACATAGCGAGCAAATGATTTTTACTCTCTTTATTAATTACAATAACACAATGAAACATTTTACAATCTATTCTATAAGGTAATAATTTGACTCTATTGTAAGGAATTCAACGTACAAGTTGGATCCGTATCATGAAATTGAACATATTGAATCAATCATTCTGTCGTTATGAACTTTTCAGCACCTCTTTAATACCACTACGGTTGATACTTTTATTGATTTTTTAAATTTATAATACTAACTGATATACGACAACGAGCAAAATCAAACGTTATTATAAGTAATAAATGCAGTGGTCGCAGTAATCTTAAAACCTAATAAATGAACATTGTGGTAAACTTTATAACCATTGTGATTTCAAGTGACGAAAATAACTTGAAATTGCGTATCGTTTTGATCCACGTACGTAACAATAAAATGCTCTCTTCTCAATTCAAAAATATTTTTGTTTTACTTTCATCTCGATTGAAATCAATTTCGTTGAGTTTATTGTGCCTATCGACAAAAAAAGAACCTCAAATATGATAGTTCTCGAATTAATGATCATGATATATTAATATAATGAATAACTTACTGTAGCTTTTTTCCCAGTCGCCAATCCCCTCATTTTTACGGTGAGTGCGGGAATAGCTATAGTCTTATAAAGTGATGGTTTTACAACCTGTCAATGACTTAAACATGGTTAATTCACAACGCTTTATATACAAAACAAAACGAATCGCTGAACGCTCCATTTTCACATTCATATATTGGGGATTTCTTTTTCGGTATTCTGAATTCACGTTAGACTCGTTCAATATTTCTATGTTTGATATTCTATTTATACATTGATTAATCATTCATACTTCATTTGAAAATAAAAGTCAACGAGCGCAATATGATCATTTTACTATAAAATAGCAAAAACATTACTATATTCTCTACTAGGCGACGTAATTGTTGGTAGGGCTTCAGACGTTGCAACGTTGTCGATTCGATTGGTCGAAGTAACAGCAGTATTGCGTGGTCAAGTAGTGGATGTTTTGTTCTAGGATTGGCAAACCGTTAGCCGGTCTGCACAGTAATTTGTATGGCCAATTGCTTGGCCTGTGCCCTAGTGTGCAGTAGGCGCATACTGTACTTGACTTACAGCCAATACAGTAGGCTCACACAAAACCATACACTCAGCTTGCAGTCAGTATAGTCAACTTTACTTACAGTAAAGTTGACCTACTGAACTGCAAATAGTACTATTCCAACAGTAATACCATAATAACAAGCATATTCAATTTTAATCATGACGGAATAGTGCTTTTGAGTTTTATCGCGAAACAACAAATGACAGCAATGATTTGTTATAACATAATATAAAATAAAGTAAAATAGCGTAATATGCATTAAAATTTAATGATTTCAATTTTGATTCTGCCAAATTTCTATACAAATGTTTTGTATCAATCTGAAACGAGCTCCATAAGTACGCTTATAACGTCTACTAGTAACATATACAACTATTTATCCGATCAAATTCCGACAACAATTAAAATCGTAATTGCCATTAGGAAGTACGGTAGATGATACTATGCAAGTTAGATACTACTATAGTTAGCAAGAGTGAGGGAGGCCGCTAGCATAGTGTATGGTAGAGGTCACAGCTCAGGTGAGAGTATTTATTCTCTCATCTGAGGCGTGCCCTCTGCAGGTGCTTCTTCTCCCATCTGCATCTTTCATTACTATGATTTTTAAAGACGATATTATCTTTTGTACGTTGACGTACAAACCTAACAGATAGTGATATATAATCAACTTGGTCTAATTCTGATCGCTTAGGACAAAGGACACGAACAAATTTCAACACCTATAGCATGATTTTCTAGCAGTCCTAACTGTTATATATTTTATTATTACGATTTATGAAAATTACGCTTGAGCGACGAGAGAGTGTGAAACCGGTAGTAGCTTTGAAAATGATAATTTGAGTACGATATTCTTTAGTCGATAAATGCACTTATTTTCTAAAATCCCTAATACGCTATTATTAATGTCGGTAAGGTCTCAAACCTTGGTATTCACGTGAGAATAAGGTCTTCAGAAGATTAATCCTTAGATTGGTAGTTATAGTACAAAAGATGATGATACAAAGGAGTATCCAGAGATACACGCCATAGGTAAGGGTTTATAAGTCCTCACCCAAAGCGTACTACTTCTGACCGCTCCACGTATTGCCGTTCGGTCTGGTATAGCCATTCCAAACCGATCCATGCATTATCTTTCGGTCTAAAATAGACATTCTAGACCGATCTATGCATAGAGCACTTTACGTCTTACAAGAGTGCAGCCTGTAGTGTAATACTTTAGCGTACACTTTGCAAAAGTGTACCTTACGATACAATACATTACTACTTTCCTTCTATATACTATCTATAAGAGTATTTAGTAATATCCACTTAGGAAATCTTTTTTTTTTCCTCATATACTTCCTATATATAGCCCAGTAATAATAGTGTAGTAATAGTTACGAAGGTTTAAATCAATATGTTTTGTAATAACAGTATTATTACCGTATCAATTGTAAAAGATCCAAATTAACAAGTTTCCGTAATGATGGTATTAATATCGCATTAATTAAAAAAGTTTTAAATTAACAAGTTCGGTTATAATTAGTAAAGTTTGACCGGGGTGGTATTTGTAGTTCGAGCCTGGTTAGTATGGTTAAATAGGGGCAATATAGTTAATAATAACGTCTTTCGTAATTCATAGAGATAACAATATAGGTGTTATAAGAGTTAACTACATAGGGATAATTACATAAGAGTAATTATGAAATTGCGTGTTGAATAAGTATATAAAGATATATCGATATCGGTTCAGGCAAAACTTCTTTCCATTTTCTTTTAAAAGCGCATAATGTAAGCTAATACAAATTCCCACCCCAATTTAACCTCTTTTTTATTTAACTACACCAATCCGCTTGAATATAGAAGTTACTTGACTAATCTACATATACTAACCTTTTTTTTCAAATAAATGCCACGTAAGTACAGATCCGCAAAACGCCGTTTGGCGAGCGCTCGCCGTGCTGCTACCGCAATTACCGCTGCCGTTTACAGTACCATCATCAGCAGCATCAACAACCTGCTTTTCTCGGGAACTATATCATTAATTGCAGCCTCTCCGCCCGCTGCTGCTACGTCGCCTAGCCCCTCTACCTCCACGCCGCCTAACCCCGCCGCTATTACACCGCCAACTCCCGTTGCCGCCGCCTCGTTCCCCTTAACTACAGTTGTTACAACCTCTTCCGCCCATTCCTTTCCCTCCCTCTTTCCCAGATCCTAACGGGAAAATCAAAAGGTCTTTAAAGTTATAAACCTTACCCTCTCCTTACGGGTAAAAGCCTTATTACCCTTAAAGCGCCCTTTATGCTATAAGGGTAAACTGGCGAAATTCCGTTAGGTTTTATATTCTTAAAATCCGTACGTTCGTATACCTTTAATCCGTTTCTTTTTAAATATAAAGCACGAGGCGAATTTACTTAAACTACGCTTCGAGTTATTTATTACTAGGGTACGCCATAAAGCCTTTTTTAACGCGTAAAACGCTAAAATGATGTATTTGGGTCCGTAGCCTCAAGCTCCTAATAGATACGCACTATATATCGTATGTTGCGTCCGTAATCGCGGGTAAATTCGTTAGCGATTATTATGAAAACGAAGGTTGTTCTGACTATTACCACGGTTACGAACGGACCGATAATTCTTATTCTCCAGTTTCAGTAATCTTGAAGTCATAAACCAAGGCTATATTATGTGTTCAAAAACTTTTTAGTAAATTCTAATCGAGTGTCGAAACCTTCTTTTATTAAAAATATACCGTTTATTACGAGTCGAAAAATTAATAGCGGTTAGGAATAACTAGTATAAACCGATATTAATTAATAATAAGTACTAACCCACGAACTAGGGAAACGGTTACCACTGTCGCCGCCTAGAAACAAGGCCTACGTATATACCATGTAGGTAAATTTGAGAACGTTATTGTATATCAATATAAAAAGAATAATTTTATTTTTATGCCTTTTCGTAATGGTATAACCAATAAGGCGTAAAGCCATATCCTCATTAGTGTTAATAGCGTCGACGACGGAAATAACGGTGGAGTTAGCATAAAGGTGAAAAGCGATGGAAGTGATAGTAAAGACGTGACGACTTCTTCTATTCCCTTTAATTAGTAATTAAATACCACTTCTTCCGAGCGAGTATACCCAATTATAATATAATAGGTTATATAAAAATATTATAGCTTCTTACACAACAGTTATTTAAACATGATGAAAGTAATTTTAGAAACAAAAAATAAAAATAGTCATATACCAACATGGGTACAATACAATCAAAATGAAGAAAAAAAAAGTAGAAATCGGGGTTTATACGAATGGTAAAATATAATAGACTAAATTTAATAATGAATTCCTTTGTATCAAGGCATATAAAACAAAAAGTATTAATATCTTCAAATTGGTATAAATTAGTAAGGTTAAATAAAAGTAGAATTGGCAATCAGCGCGATTAATTAGTCTACATAAAGTGAAAATCATGTATCAATATAAAAAGAAAATACGGGCCGATCCAAAATATAAAAACAGTTTTATAATAACTTATTAAAGTTACCAAACCTTTTTTGTAACCCCAACAAATAGTATATTTCTAAGTAGTTTTAATACTTTATTCTGAGTAGTCGTAGTTATTATATCCGTTAGCTTGGATTTGCCATCGATTTACTATATTTTTTCTATTTCACGGCGTTGATACAGCTCGTATAAAGCTATAATATTATTTATTGAACGTTTTTCGTTTGTAATACCTAATTTAACTGAATTCTTATATAAGTAAAAGGAATTAGTGTATAGGATGAATGCGATAGGGCTTAAATTAAGGTTGGGAATATTTATCCGGATATTTATCGTTATAATAATACTCGAATAGAAGCTTTTATTTATAATATAACTATAAGAAAACAGAACGCTTTTCGAAACCCTTTTATATTTAGAAACATTTAAAAAAATAATTCTGTCTCAAAATTGAAAGCCGTTTTCTATAGGTATTTCGTTGTCTAGGACTAAAACGAAATCTATGTACGAACTACAGTCGCTATTATTGACGAAGGAACTATTGTTCAAAACAAATAGCTTTACAATATATATATCCAATGTTATAAATTGTAATTCGCGCCTTAGATTGTATATTCATTACGAATGACGTTCATTAAACGCTGTATATAAATCATCTGTTAGGTTGGTTTTATATTACGCGGCGACTGAATTGTTAAAAGTTCCTTTTAATTATGGTATGAAAATAATCTATGCCCTTTGTATACGTTGGCATTTGCATTAGTCAGCTTATTTCTTATTATATAAAACTATAAAGGTAACTTTTTTTAAATACCCTTTTTACTTAAAACCTAAAATGACGTTTGGAAAAGTAATAATAACATTATTAAAATCGATTACGAAGTTTTCAGTTAAATACGTCATATGGAATTTTGCTTTTAAGCCGGGTTTCAAAGGTTTCTTTTTTCTTTCAACCCGGAAACCAAAGTGTTATATAACGTTTATATATCTTCCGTTTATATTTATATAAGTTCAAAGCCCTCCGAATACACTATAGATACCAATAGATTTAAATTAAAGGTAATGTTGGTTATTTTAAGTCGTTTTTTATAATGCTTTTAGTAGGTATCGTACAAAAAAGTACCGGTTTCGACCAATTTTAAACTGATTTTAAAATACGTAAAATCATTCTAGACAAGTGGTATAATTTAAAGTTTGTGGGTTTATCGGCATAAATTTGTTGTTTAAGCCGTTCCTTCGATTAGGTATATACTTACGTCATTTCTCGAAGCTCGATATACAGATTATATAATACGTTAAGAAAAGCCGCGAATATAAAGCTTAGGTTATAATTAGCCCATTATAACTTAGAAAATTTGGTTATAATATCGTTTTTACCTTTTTCGTTCTATCCTTCAACAATTAAACGGTTTTTTTCGTAAGGTTTTTCGGTTTTATCTTTACCTTGATGGACGAAACGAATTGGAAAAATTATTACAGAATTAAAAATAACTATGTCGAAACTTTTAAAATTAAATACACCTTATTCGATTAAGCTTAAGATTTCTATTTAAGTGGATTATATGAATAGGGTACCCAAAGTAGTAATAATGCCTTTGCGGTGAATCTTTGAGCTAAGCTTGCGGTTGGTCATTTCCTTTTATGTAATAAAGGAGTTTATAACGAAATTCTTAGGGCAATTTTTGGTTTTCGGGCCGAGAAAGCGCCCGTAGCGGAGAGGTTTTGGTGGGCTTAGTTTAAATAGACTGTTTTTATTTAACGTGGTCGGATTAAATTCGCATTTGAAGGGTAAGTAAAAAGCTACGTTGAATTTAGATTCGCCGTTTGAATTAATATATTATAAGAGATATTATTTGCTTTACGGTTTCGGGCCGTCCTTTTCTAACTCTTTTTTGTATTCACATAGCATTTTTAAACAAAAAAAAATTATTTCGTAAAATAAGGAAAAAAGAATATTATAAAGTCTAAATCGATCTATCGTCTAAGGGTTAATTCATTTATTATTCTTTTTTAAACAAAAACTTTTAAATATAATGATGAATATAAAACGTTCGTTTTACGATGGCTATTCATTATAGTCAACACTTTAAATACATCATTCTTTACTTGTAGTAGACGCAATATAGTTATAACTTTGCCAACAATATTGACCCTTGCTACTGTAAATAGTAATAAGGCAAGTTTAAATAAATTTTTGAATATGTATTAAAATCAAATAACGTAAGTATAAGCCCATTCAATCCGATAGTGTTATTCACGGCGTTAACCGTTATTTCAAGGATAAATTCCTTAAATCTTAAACCTTTTAATTTCATCTATAATATTTTATATGCTTTTTTTTATCGTTCATAATATCTTTTTTACACTGTCCAATACCTAATCAAGGTTTTAGTGGTATTTTTTTAGATTTGATACCGGTTATTTGAATTTTTTGTACGTTATTTGATAAAATGAAAGGCTATACCGTCGTCGTACATAATCCAGTTTGAAAACTCGAGTTGAACGTTTAACTAACAATTAATTCAAACGTCCTGACAGTTTATAACGAGAACGCTTCGTGTAAATTTCACGACTTAAAACAATATTATTATATTGACAGCGTAATAGACCGGTTATATGTTGAAATATATGATATAAATAATAACTTTGTAATTAAAGTTTATATTATTTTAAAGGCTAAAATTAAACTGTTGTTGGTCTTATAAGTATAACTTATATTCATTACGTAACTTTTAGATCACCTTAAGTACGTATTGTCCTATATTTATATAGTTTGCTACATAAAGTCAACATAAAAATCGTTTTATAATTGGAAGTACGAATCGTCGTTGTAAAGTCTTTAACTCTGGTTAAGATAGGTAAATAACTTTAATTGTACGTGTTTTCGAGAGAAAAACTATACGTGGCCAAATTTAAGCCGAAACAATATGAATATGCCATTTAAGGCGCGAATAAGTTAATCGTATTCCATACTTTAATTCCGAGCTTATTTATACTAGCTAGTAAAAGTAGGAATAAATTTTGAAGTCTATGAAGTAAAATATAATCTATTCAAAACGAGTATTTTTAAATACCGTTTTGAACGACGTCGCCTTACCTCTATTAAATAGCACTTCTCGATATTTTCATATTCAGTTCAACAGAATCTTAGATCATTTCGTCGTAAATATCTCGAATTACGGCTTTTCAGTCTTCGAAATTTCAGCCACGCATGTATTAGGCATAATACCATGAAACCTATTTTTTATATTATTAAATAACGTAAATTATAATGTTATATAAGTGTCGTACAGGTTTTTTACGTAATAAAAGCCTACGATATATATTAAAGTGGTGTTTTATAATCAGGTAAAAATATATCAGTCGGTTTAATTGTTTTGAGTTAATAAATCGATATTATTACCATAGGGTTCGTCTTTTTGGGATATATTTTTATAGAAAATCGTTTATTCCGTTATTCATATCTTCCTACTCGGTTACGTATATTGTGTAGATGGCTTATATTCGATTTTAAAGATTATATTCAGCTTCAAATTATCGTTTGGTACAAATTTGCTTGTAAACTAGGTAATTTATGAACTAATAGCCGACTTTTCCGTATACGATACACCGTTTCTGTAAACTCACAGAGCTTCGTTAGCATTTTAGCAAGTATTATTATACTTTCAGTACGTTTCCTTCATTCTCAAACGATCGTCTTTATACCTTTTTTTAAAGTTCTATCCATGAAACCTATACTTTAAACGTTTTTTTTTACATGAAATAAACCTTAAATCTTTATTAAAAACCTTGTAAATTATTTCAACAATTTTTTTTTCATATGATTGAACATTTAATTTTAGTTTTAATAGTTATAAAAACAAATACGGGGCTCTTTTTTAGGCGTATAAAGGTTTTTAAAAAAAAAAAATCTTGTATATAAGGTCTTTCATTTCGTTTCTAGTTTAAAGAGTATAAGGTCGAAATTCGAGTTTTTACTATAAGCTATTATTAGTAATTGAATAAATAGTTTATCGATTTTATATTCCGGACCAAGGGTTACTTAACATTTACGCAATTTAGGAAATAGAATGGTAAGACTTCCTTATAGGTTTTGAAAGTTAATGTTTCATTCGTTCTTTACGAATTCCTAGTATTAGTAATTTAATATTCATTGTAAAGCTCATAATTCATCTATATATTAAAATGAGATTCAAGCCAGTTATAACACATAATAAATGTATCAACTTATCTAAAAAAAATATATCATACTTTTTAACCTACCAGAAAAGTATAAAGGGTAAGATAACGTAAAATTGTTAAAGTTGAATATCTAATTTCATAGAAGTGTTAAATATAGCGCGTATATTATTATTAAAGACAAAGTACGGTTCGCTGTTATATTTGTTATCTTTATTTTATAATTTATTAATTTTAGTTAACTTCATAAGGTTGTTTCCATCCGTAAGAAATCAATGTCATGGTAAATTGCGATAAAGGTCGTAATTAATAGGCATCAGTTCATTTATTGGCGTTTTACGTCGTTTATTATCTCCGAAATCTGGTTTTTCTTATATTTCAGCCGTTATTTTTTTCGGGATCAGGTTGCTTTCTATATTACGACCCATCCCGATATATACGATCAGGCCATTCTTAAATATCGGTTTGTATTTTTTTTTTTTGTTTTAAAGGTATTATTTAGACAAGTTTTATATTTGACCTTTGTTATAAACGATTTTTACAGTACTTCCTCTTTTCAAGTTGATTCCTCTAGTTCTATTTCAGTCTCTCGACGGGCGTACAACTTTATTAGACGCTAAATTTCAACTTATGGATGTAATTCGTAACACTGGCCTGTAACTTTTAATAATTGTTCCTAATGGTTTTTTAGGTAATATCATTTTACAAATCTTCATTTTCTCACTTTATCGTCCGTTTTTTTTTTTGCATTTGCGTATGTTAAACCGTTATTGACAAGGATTTTACGATAGGCCTATTACTTTTAACGGGTGTATTAATACCTCTGTTTTATAGTTATTTTCGTAAGACTTTTGTAACTATACCATTCACTATTTGCGATATATCAGGCGTCTAATCTGTAAGGTTCTTTTTTAAGGTTTCAAATAAGTTACATCCTTCAATTTCGTTGCTATAGTAGTTGAAAATAATATTAGTAACCTAAATATTTACCACATAAGTGTCTAAATTCTTCACTAGTACTTAATTTTATTATCTTATAAGTTAAGGATTAAAAATTTTAAAAAAAATATTACGAAAAGACATATATGTACAAAGGTACTCTATATATTCGGTAGCCTTTATCAGATCAGTTATTAGTAAAGATGTTATATATTTGGAGATGATAACATATATCTAATGCAAAGAGATTTAAACTTTGAAGTCATTTAAAATGGAGTGTAATGAAGTAAGTTAATAAAAAATAAGATAATTTAATTCGTTTCTATAAGGCTTACTTATGCCCACTGATTAAACATTTTTTAAACGATATGTAAGAGTAGCTAAGCATCATAAATCAATTCAATTAACGTTCAATAATATTATATTATTCAGGTAACTTGAAAAACCTAAAACGTTCCAGGTATTAAACTTGAAATATATGAGTCAAACGTAGGAAAATTGGTAAGGTAAAGGGAATGAAATCATGTAGTCCAGTCTTTAGTAATCGGTTCGTATTAGCGTATCAAAACCAAACTTCATACAGGGATTCGTGATGGTTATTTCGTGCGTAGCAAATTTTATTAAGGCGATATTAATGGTTATTTCTATATAACCGATTAGGGTAAAGCGATCGGTGTAAATTATCGAAAAATCGAATAGGTTCTAACAAAAGGTTTCGAAACTTAGAAAATTGGCTTAAATAATCTGATACGTAATAAGACGCCCTTGAAACAATGGCTAGTTACGTTTACAACGTCAATTTAAGTTGGCAGTTAATGGAACAGACTGTTTATCTTTAAGTCACTTCGAATCTTCTAGTTTTATAACTCTTTAGGTTTCTCGGCGCTCCCGTATCATTCCAAACTCCCGTTGAATTCATATAAAGCGTATTATTAAAGAAAAAATAGTTAAAACCGTTACAACATCTCACTATAAGTATTGAACTTGTATCTGTTTTCTTTTTTTTAAGATATTTATAGTCGACTGAATCGGCTAATTATTAGTATCAATAAGGTCTTAAGCCTTAATATTTACGTAAAAATAAAGTCTTTAAATATTAATCGTTAAATTAGTAATTGTAGTATAAAATATCATAATATGAAGGAGTATTTGGAGGTAAACGCCATAGATAAGGGTTTATAAGTCCTTATACAAAGCGTACTACTCTAAACCGCGCCACTTATTGCCGTTCGGTCTGGTATTGAAGCCGTTTACGTATATTTCTGAAGCGACTTTATCAAATATTGACGCGATTACATGAACACTAAAAACACCGAAAGTAATTCCCGACGTTTCCATAAAATACACAGCACAATTTTACCCTCATATTTACTCATGAGTACAACTTTCCTCAATTATAACTGTTGGCAGGCCTTAGACGTTGCAACGTTGTCGATTCGATTGGTCTTCGAAGTAACAGTAGTATTGCGTGGTCAGATGGTGGATGTATTATTTTAGGTTTGGCAGACCGTTAGCCGGTCTGCACTGTAATTTGTATGGCTAATTTCTTGGCCCGTACCCTAGGGTGAAGTGCAGCGTACTGCACTCGACTTACATCCAATGCGATAATCCGTACAAAGCAATACACTTACATTACAGTCAACTTTACTGTAAGTAAAGTTGACCTACTACACTGTATGTTATATTATTTCAACACTGGCGTCTTTTTAATTTTTACGTGCACGCCAATATAACTAACCAATCTTCTTCGGCTACCACTGAATTACTTTCTCGTCTACTAGCCAGACTCCTGTCTATTCCAGTTAACTCCCATACTGAATTACACCCAATTACATGAAAATTGACCCACATTCAACCTCAATCACTCCGCTGTTCCGAGGTCTGAGTTTATTAACTCCCACAAAAAGTTTTTCCTCCACGGTGATTCGTAATCCTTTATACCTTCACTTTAAATGTGCCACTTAAATAGATTACCATTATCAATCCCCTGGCAGTCTTCTAATTTTCTAGCATATCCCTGTCCACCGTCACGTAATTTTTGCTTTCCGGGCGGCCCATTAACGTAACCCTCATTACGTATATTCAGCCTGTTGCTATCCACCAAATTTTACAAGGACTTGTTTAGTACTGCTTTCGTCTTGGTATTTGTAAGGTTATCTTTGCCATTGATCAATCGGAACTCTTCGATTTTCCTCCCTTTGTAGGCTTTACGAAGTGTCATTACATCGATTATCATGCGTTTTTAGATAGTGGTTCCGAGTTTTAAAAGGTATTCGAAAAGGCTTTTTAAGTCGGTATAAATTATCATCGAGCTAAGAGAAATTCGCAGTTGTCTGATAATAAGGTTAAGGGTTGTTAATAGTATTGTACCTACGTTCAATCCCGTTATTATACTATAGATATCCGATTCAAGTACGCTTCGTATAATCCTTTTGTATGTAACAAATTACCAGTAAATTAGACTATCAATAACATTAAACTGGTTTTCTCGACTGTCTTTGTTAAAAAGGGTTATTAAAAAGCTGATTGATAAAGAAAAATCGGTGTTATTTGTAAAATACCCATTCTTAAATATTATTAACTTAGCCTTTAAAAGGTCGAGTAGCTCTATATATGTCCCACGGTACAAGTTCCGCATCTGTCACTTAAGCCTTTTATTTAGGCTGTCAAAGTATTTTTCTATTAGTATTTGTACTTATACCGTAATAGATAAATCGTAAAAGGTTTCCTATTGACATAGGATAGTAATATATCTATAACGAACACGCTATTCCAAATACCATTAAGCCTTAGCCCCATTGATTTTGTTAATCATGGCTAGAATAACCCCTTTATCTTTCAACGAACATTAAGTCTGGTATTAATATTAAAAATGGGAATTATCAATTTATCAAAGTATAACTGAATATTTTTCGTCAGTTTGGTACCGGTTTGCAATTTCAAAACTGAAAGCCCTTAATTTCTTGTTATTTTAGTATCACAAAGCTGATAATTTCAACGAAAAGGGTATTGTTAATTTACATACCTACTTCGCTGAAATACCCTTCCTTCCGTTACTTATATGTACGGATCGTATATTAAGGATGTTATTATTAGCCGGGATTTAATGTACGACTAGTAGGTTATAAACCAGTAAACGCATACTTCAACCTGTTCATATCATGGCTTCATACATCGTATTGCCGTGTTTAAAGGATAGATGGTACGGAGTTCCTATGGTAATTTTAATAGTACAATCTGTTTTAAGTTCTTTGTTAAATAAGTATAGACCTGCGTTATATTACAGCTATTCAACGTAAACTTGCCTTTAATTTTGGTTGGTCAACGTATTTCTCAAGCCACTACTAAACGCTGGTTAATGTTTTAAATCGTTGGAAATTGTGTAAAAATTCAGATTTTGTCTTTATTATCGTATATTTAGGCGATTAGACGTGATTTTTTGTACGGGCACCCGGTGGTTTTACCTTTAACCTCGTAAATATTTTTCGATTTGAAGATCGTAATATTTGTGTTCTAGATGTTAATGTCGGTTTTCGGCACGAATTTTATAACTCCTCGAATTAGAAAAGCGTTAATATCGACCTTGTTATTTTCTTTAAACGGAATAGCGGAGGTTTTGATAATGCCTTATATTCGGAATTTTAATATCAGGTCCTTGTTATTTCTTTTTTCCTTCTTACCTTAATAGTATTATAAATTCGTTTCCGTATATATTCCGCGTTTTTAAAGTTTTTCCTTTTCAGGGGTTATTCGCGTCGGTTACGTTTCATCAGCTTATCGATAACAGGTGGAAAAGGTATATGTTAACTCGTTCGTTTATCTTAAGGGGTTTAAATATTCTTGTTTTTAGTGCACCTAATATAAGGATGATATTAAGTAATGAAAAATTATATAGGACCGTTAGCATTTTTAACCATTACATTAGAGTTTACGATACTTGATATTTTATATAAGCCCTTTCAATTGCCAGGATTTCGTTACACGTAGACTTTACTTTGTAATAGCAAAGTAAACACGTTGATTGATAACGGGTCTTTTTTGATATTAAGGACGTTATTAACTTAGCTACATACTGATTCTTTTTGTAGTTCCCTTAAGGCTTTGCTATTGGTCGTAATATGTTTTTGAGTACTTGTCGAAGGCAGGTATGAACTTTTTATACGTAAGTACGTTTTAAAGATTACAAGCGTTAACAATAAGCTTTGAGGAATTACAGTGTCGTTAAGGCTTTTTATTGAAAATTGTAGGCGTGCCTCCAGATCGGTAAAGTTTTTAATATTTAACGTAAAGATATTATACGTTCGACTAAGTAGTGGTTATGCCCTTTTTACCTTCCCCAAACTCTAATAAGCTTTTATAGGTACCTATTTATATTAAATACCTATTATAATAGTATTTTCCTGGAATTTCACCATAATAAATTTATATCGGCATCTTAATTGACAACATTAGGTGGACCCAACTACTTGTTCATTTATTATGTCCTTATCGTTTTCCATATATCCTTTGCCGAATGGAACTTTAATACTTAGCTTCATGAAAAGAGGTTGAGGAATTACCGACTTAAAGGAAAGGTTTGTTATTTAAGTAAAATATATTGATAAAAATCTGGTAATTTAAGTGCTTATCGTCTTTTAGTATAAATTTAAATTTCCGTGGGGCTTGGATAATGGTTTTGCAGTGGTGGAAAAGGCTTTCAAAACTTTCAAGGTGAAATACTCCATATCTTTATGCCTTGTAAACTTTAGAATTTTATATAACATACTAACGTCTGGGTAATTAAAACTTCGGTGTAATTAATATATTTTGGGCTTCGTCAGCTTTAACACCACTACTTCCAGAACTTAAATATAAAACCATAGGTACCATTACTTGGGAGCGAGTGGAAACCTGTAGCTGTTTTTAATCCACTCGTTTACTTTAACGTTAACGTTGACACCGAAGGTTTTTATATTCTTAAGGTAAAAAACGAAATGGGTAGGAGCCTTAAAAATTTAGATCATGATTGCCTGTCTAATAGTATAAATTACTGTTGTCCCTAGTAGCGATACTTATTCCCCTGGGTTAAAGTTAACTTGATACTTATTAGTATCTTAGCGGTCGATCTCAATAGTTGTAATGTTTTCCCTCTATAACGCTGTGTACTGCGAATAGCCTTTTATTAGGTACCTTGCTGTCCCGATTTCTAGTATAATACTATGAAACTTGAAGTCCTCGTTATGATCGTGAAGGTTAAAAATATATGAAGGATTAAAGGCTTAGTTAGGGTAAAGGTCAAAGTTTTCACTACTTAAGCAGTATAAAAAGGCGTGGTAAGCTAGTTACTAAAGTGTACTAGTAGTAGGATTCTCGTGCCATTTAATTTATTTAAGGGCATTAGCGACGTCAACTGGTTTATCACCTTGAAAGTTTTCGATTTGATATAAGTAATCGTGTTCATAAGCATTAGGGTATTGGGCATAGTATGTTGTTTGCCAGTTGTTATGTTCAGTGCAGGAGTGCCGGGTTAATCAGTATTTAAACATGTTATAAATTTAACATTCATTGCTACTATTATGATTATAGTACTTAAGGTTAATAGGTCCGCCTAAAACTTGTTAGCGTTAGTGTGGTTACTTCCTTTAGTTTAGGGCTAGTGGGCTAGACATTAGGCGTTATGGACGCCCATATTCGATGTCGTCATAATTAACCATCGTAAAGTCGTTTTTATCCACGTTAACGAAGTTGTCTGCTTAATAGTATATACCGAGCGAGTTTGGTGTACATGTTATTATAGTGGTAAGCGAGGAGTGCAACTGTTTAAAGAAGCCTTTGCAGGAGGTATTTAATCGTTATAAGGCGTATTCTAATTAGTTTAAGCCCGGAATTGTTACTCCTACCTATTCGCAAAGTTTTCTATAGCCAACGTGGGGTTTCTCCGTTTCTTTTTGACAGAACATTAGCCTATAAATTATTTAGTTAAGTACCTCCATTAGTATTTTTTCCACTTTTTTTTCTTCGCAGTGATTATATTTTACCTCGTGGTATCCCAATTTATATGATATTGCGCGAGGTGGACGTCGTATTCGAAATAGTCTTCTATGCTATTGTAGATTATTTGAAACGTAGTAGCGCTAGTTAGAAAGGTTCGATAATATTCTTTGGCATACCCTGTAAGGACTTAGGAAAATAGTATGTGAAAACCAAAAGGAGTGTCCTCTATCTACTTCCAAATGTTTAAAAAGGGTATTACCTTAGTATCGAAAAGGTTATACAACTTCCCGTTATACTTTTCTATGTTATCCTAAATTTTGGCAAAGTCCATAAGAAGTTTTTAGTTAATATTAAACATTTTGATAGTTTTTGGAAGAAGGTTACGATAATCTTCCTACCTGTAAATATTATTTCCTGGCGGTTTAAGCCTTATAGCCTTGAAGGTACGGTACCAAGGGTAATTAAAAGTCGCATGGTCTGATGGGTAAAGTCCTATGGTAGAACTTTTGATAGGCTCCTGCGCGTAATCGAACGTAAACAGAGAAGGATTTTAAAGGGCCTAACGACCAAATTGTTAAGGGGCGATAGTTACTTAAAGGTTCCAGAAGGCCTGACGATTTTATTTAATTAACTGGCGAAATCGCCAACATTAATACCTTTAGCCTGCGTTGGCAGCCCTTTCTCTACGCGTTTTACTACCTCTAAGGGCGTATTCCGCGTTGTCACGTGATGGTAATAGGTTACCGAATGGGTTAAGATGCTTATCGTCCGCGCGTGAAGAGTTTTGACTTAGCTAAGGGTGGAAGAGAGGTCCTTTGGATTATGTATAAGAGCGTTAAGGTTTTTTAACGCCCTTTCTTTTAGTCCATAGGTCTTAGGGGCATTTTTTTAAGCTAGGCTAGGTTTAAGAGCCTCTTTTCTAACCTAGTAAAACTCGTTTTTAGTACGTAAATCCCTAGGTGTTTAATCTTTTTCTTTAACTTGTATTTGACACTTTATTAGATCTTCATTTACATGATAATAGTTTAGTCGTTAAAGAACTCGAAATATTTGCCGAAGATACGGCTGCCGCGGTTACGTTTTTTGCCGTTATCTTAGTTAACAATGTAGTGACCGAAAAAGTTGATAAGGTGTCCTTCCATTAAGTCCTCGTCAATATTTTCCCCCTAGAGGTTATTATTGTATTGTTTAGCGAAGATAGGTCCAAGTGCTTCGAGTGTTTCTTTCTTTTCGGGGTCGGTGATAGCTTTAAATTGGTCGTTGACGGTAGAAATTTTGATCATTTGGTTTATGTATAACTTGTAAGGCGTGTATTGCGAGAAACTGAGTGATTTTAGGTGTAAAGTTTTACTGTTTTGGCGTAAAGTCGTGTTGAAACTTGATTAATTGGCGTAAGGTCGCGCGACGTGGCTTTTTCGACGCAACTTAGCCATTCTTGGTGTTATCGTTTAGAACAGCGAGCTTGAGTATTAAAATGACGTGGGGAATGAAAAAGAGTAAAGTAAAGGCAAAGGTTTAATGTAAAGAGTGAGGTTGGAGGTTGTTATTGGTGGAGGACAGAGGTTAATTGTTGTTTTTTACGAAAGGACTTAGTCATTTTTCTTGCGGTAATAGCACCCGCAATAGTACTGCATTAGCCGTTTGCAAACTTACCGAAATTTAAGACTTCAGACAGTCAATTTTGATGTTTTTCTCCAAGAAGGATCACTAAAGACTTATTGGTGTTCTAAAATAGCGATACCGTCGCTTACTTTCAAATTTACGTTAGGGACTAACGTAACCCAAAAGTCTTCTTTGTTTTCCTGCCGTTGAGGGTTAGCGTAGTACTAATAGAAGCCTTTCGCAAGAATCATCCCACTACCCTAGCCGCCGTTATTAACGTAAAGTGAAACCAGAAAATAGCTTCTTTATCTACTTATCTTATCTGTGATTAAACTAATAGGCAGGCAAGCACTAATCAGTGTTGGTAGGCCTTAGACGTTGTAACGTTATCGATTTGATTTTTATTCGAAGTAACAGTAGTATTGCGTAGTTTGATGGTGGATGAATTGTTCTTGGTTTGGCGGACCGCTAGCCGGTCTGCACTGTAATTTGTATGGCGAATTGATTGGCCCGTGATTTAGGGTGAAGTTCAGCGTACTGTACTCGACTTATACTCAATGCGGCAAGTCCACACAAAGCAATACATTTGAAGTACGGTCAACATTACTGTAGATGAAGTTGATGTACTGCACTGAATTTAACACTATTCCCACAATAACACCCATTTTCTCGCACCATAACACACCTATTTTTAAAATTTTCATACTTATAACATTTTACTTCAAAAAGTATTTGACTGGTATAATGCCTCGTAAGCCAAACTTTGAGTATGAAACGTTTAGATACCTTTTTTTGGTATCTCATTTACATATTATACATTTCCAATTACATTTTCCTTTTTCAAAACATTTTAATCAAATTATTCTAAAGGGGCACAAATCCTATCACCAAACCATATTAAACCAATATTTGTTATATTGCAAACTTATTTTCTTTCTCATAGCACTTCCGAAAACGAGCCTAATTAATGTTAACGAGTATATAGCCTCTTCACTAAGTATGGAATTCTACATAATAAATATTTTAATGTTAAAGAACCTAAATTTATAGAATAATAGAATCAAAACGCCGGTCAAGGTCTTAAACTTTGAAATAAAGCATGTATACATTATAGTTAAAACTTTTTATTAGGAGGACAGGAATTAAAAATCGATAAATTTGATAGTTACCGATGTATATTTTGGTATTGGACATTGCACATATCGCGTTCTATATATAACGTATTTTAGAAAGTGTTACGGATACAATTACTCAAAAAGAACTATTAATACACCAGGTGGTGCGAACTGCCGTCTTGCAAAGGCAAAAGTAGCTTCGGTCTATCGTTATATAATGGCGTAATGGAAGACTTAAAGGCTATAAAAATAAACTATATGAAAGGATATCGGTAAACGAAACGAACAAAACGGCTACCCGAAAATAAACCATATAAAAAAAAATAGAAAAAAATTTACGCGCTGAAAGCGTAAATGGTTCAGCGAGATTACCTGAGTCACGCAAGAAGTTAGTGAAGTTTTAAGCGAAATTGAAAAAAAAGTAAACAAATCTTAAGATTAATAAATTATATGGGTTTGCATCTGAACGGCTCTGGTAACCGTCGTGGAAAAAAATATAATTTGGCTGCCCAATGAAAGAAGGATTTTACGCTTACAAATATGTCTACTCCCTAGAGAAGAGAAATAACTCTATCAACCGCGATGTAAACGCCGCATAAAATGGGAATGGCGTTGCAGTACACAATATGAAGATAGATACGAAGTTATACTATCTTTACCGTCCGATACTCACGAGTTATAACTCATAACCCAACCTTTCTCCTTTTTCATTTCCCATCAATTAATGCAATATGATAAAATTTATAAATTTCGTTAGTTTTTTGAGTCAAAAAAAGAAAAATAATAGCAAATTACATGATATTATGCAAAGAAGTATTTATACAATATTCAATATTTATAAACGACTAGCTATCAAATGTTTATGAGTTTATTTTGTTTACACGTAATATTTATAGAGAAACGTAGACATTAGTGAATGTATTACTATTTACTAGTACACACATTTGAAAGGTGTTTGAATAATTTGACATAATATTTCTATACGGAAATGAACTTCGAATTGAAATATAAATATTGGAAATTAATGCAATTGTAATTCGTTGACACCTATCGTAATAATGCCAACCAAATATTAAAAATTTGTTTTAATTATTCTATTAGTGAACTATCAAATGTTTTAGGTAAGGTTTAGGCCGCAATTTAAAGTTGATAAGTTATTTACTTATATAATTCTTAAATTTTGGTCTAAAAATTAACTTTTTCCTAATATTATTTCAGTTGAAACAGGACTTATAAGCACTTTATTCGAATTTTGAGTCATTTTTGAACAATTTTATAAGTCTATAAACTAGTTTTGGAATGATATTCATAATTAAAAAGTCAAAATATGAAATCCCGTCAATTACGAAAGCGAACACTATTAAAACGATTCATTTAGTTTTAGATCGATTACATAAAGTTTATCTGAATAATAGCAACGTTGAATCAAGTTTCAAATATTGATATATGGGCGACATAAATTAAAAAGGGAACCTGAATAATCGTCAACAAAGTGGATACCAATGTAAGCGCTATGAAAACAAAGGATAACACTTTTTACATAAATTAAGATTATCTTACCCTGGTTAGCAACGTTTCAAAAAGCCTTAAGTCTCACAAAATAATGTTTCGTTTGTTATAAGATTGGTTACGCAGGAACAGATCATTTTATATACAAATAAATTCGTTTTAAACAACGATTTGAGGTTGATTCGATTTCAGAATATCATATGAATAAAAATACACGGCATATATAACTAATTACCAAGTAATGATAATTAATTGAAAGTTTTTTGTTTTTCAGAACCAAATGACTATACTATCAAAAACAACTATTTATGCTACATGAACTTTATAACGATCCGGTATGAGAAAAGAAATCAACGTGTATTTACAAGACTACAAAATAGTTTATTCCTGTATAACGCCGGTTTGAATGAGCACACAGACGTATTAAACATCCATATAACGTAGTAATTTATATTATTCAACATGTATCACAATCTATTCCAGGTAAAATACTTGAAATTGATTCTATAGATATTTCGATCTTTGGAAAACCAAAATTCGACGTTTTTGTAGTTAAGGTTTGTGTGTTACATGTGGATGTAAAATGAAGTAAAATATAAAATAATATTGGTGATGAATAGTTCAAGGGCGAGGAGGCATCCAAAGAGTTCACGCCTCAGGTGACAGCTTATCAGCTCTCACTTGGAGCGTGGCACTTTACCTTACACTCTGCCAACGTCCCTTCTAGAGGATGACACATTATCATAAACTCTACCAAAGTGCATCTCATAACGTGACATATTATTTAACACTTTGAAAAAGATTATCCTACAGAGTGATATTTTTAATCATTACAAAGTTATATAATTCAATCACCAACTATAATCTCTTCTCATTTTATACATTATGTATTCATTATAAAGTAATAACATTATAACTTATTGGTGCTCATTATATATCGTTTAATAGTTTAAGTGTGATTCATCGAAGCCTCTCATCAATCATTTAATAGTAATAGTTATGATAGTGTAATTTTTTGACGCCCTTGATTAGTTTTTATAGTAATATTATTATAATTTTAAAGGGTTAGTCCGGAAGGGTAGAAATACTTATAATATTGTAATTATTACGTTGTCAGTTTCTATACAACGATTATCTCCATTTTTCATAAAAATATACATCGTAATCGATATAAATAAAACCTACTTCGCTTTTCATTTCATATCATACAGTTACCGTAAAGATAAACTTATAATTGACCATTAGATAGTCGTATATTTCAAGCACTCAATTAGAATATTTTATTCACACCCAATTTAGAAATGAATTACTTGACGAATACTTTATATTCTCGCTCTTTTAATAGATATTACGTAAAAATAGGGCTAATAAAATCTATTCACCACGTTAGCGCCACCGTAAAAAAGCCGCCATAGCCGTAGCCCGCCGCCCCCCTAGCAACAATATCCCTAATAATAATAACATTTCTTCAATTCCTCCCTTTATTTTCCGTCTCCCTACCATTGCCGACGAAACCGCTACCCTTTCTCCTTCTTTTCCCTCGCTAGCCACCACCGCCATAACTACCACACCACCTTCTCCTCCCCCTAGCTCTCCCTTTACTCATTCCACCACGCCTTAAGGTGAAAAACGAAAGGCTTTTAAGATTATAAACCTCACTCTTTCTTCAAAAAGAAGAACCTTATTATCCGTAGCGCCCCCCTTTCTCCCCCCCTCCTTACTACTGTAATCGTAATATCGCAAAGCTATAATTCGATATGAAATTATTATCCTCTTAAATTGTATTATATCAATGTTAACTAAACTAAATATAGGCGACGGAACGGAGCCGCCGCCTAAAGGCGCGGCTCGTAAGGGTACGCCGAAAGGTCTCTTTAATGCACAAAACACTAAGGAGACGCACACAGGTCCTAGTCCTTGTGACGATAATAAACACACCCTATAACCATATGTTATATCCGTTACCGCGGGCAAATTCATTATAAATTACCGCGAAAACGGGTTTTTTTTGTCTTTCTGCCACCGTTACGAATGAATTAGCAACGGATTCGCCTTCGTTCCGATGATTTTATTGGCATAAACCGAGGTCTTTCTATATATCCGCCGTCTCTATTTTGACTTACCCACTTTTTCAAAGCGAAATTTTAAGTTTAACTATTCATTACCTACTTTTATGATACTTAGTCCAGTGCTTACCTTAAAAACAACTACTTTTTTAATAACTGAAACAAAAGACAACTATTTAAATTTCCAAAACAAAATAAAACTAATTATTATCAGGTGTTAACCAGCGGCACAAGGAAAAAATAACGGTTATTTCCGCCTAGAGATTGAGTCTACCGATATATTGTGAAGGCTAGTTCGAAGGTATTTTGATCGCTTAGTATATATCAGTCTAAGCGTTTCAAAAATTGCTTTTAAGGCTTTTCATGATTATAAAGGTGCCCTGAATGTTTTTTTGCCCATTTTCAAAGTAAATGTGACCGGTTTATATGTTAATTAAGGCGATTTTCAAGTTGATAGAGAATTTACAAGAGTTTCTTTAAACGTTATCCATGTATGCCGAAACTTTCCAAAAGTTGGTTAAGAATATATCCCATCAAAATGTTCTGAAACTTCATAGCTTGCATAGTCCATTCGTGATACAACGCTTTCAAAAAGTGACTCGATACGTCCAAACTGCCAATCAAGTTAATATATAACATAATAAGGCTTGTAGTAGTCAAAAATTACTAATAGAATTGATGATTTTGTACTGAATTCATTTTTTTCAAAGTTACTCCGCGTTTCACAATATTTTAGTACCCCTGTAAATTGTTTTTGAATATTATTATTCAAGCAATAAAATGTCAAACCGCCGTTATAAACGATATAAATATTCAACTCCCATTCTTCTCTTCCTACACATATTATTTATCAACAACCAAATTAGCTACTAATTACTATTAATAAAATTTATATCCTATAAAAAGAGATAGAGGAAGTAAAAGATATTATAATACTCAAAATAAATTGTTTTAGGAGAAAAGGCTTCTGGAACGTATACTCCATAGGTTATACTATAAAATCTCTCAGTCGGAGCATGGCACTCGGCCTTAAACTCTGCCAACATCTATTATGGGGTGTGGCATGCTATCATACGATCTGTAAGAATGAATTTTGCAGTGTGACATCTTTACTAACTACAGGGATATATAATCATACCCACAGTTTTGGTAATGAAATCACACACATTAAAGCAAGATCAGATAATGAAATATCGCAAAATATTGTTTGATAAAAGTACAGTGTTATGACTTCCAACGAAGATGATGAATATATAATAACAGCTGGTTAATTTATATATAATATTTATTATTGTATATTCAACGTTCTAGTAATCAATATTACCCAATTAATGTGAAAATCTCATCCTAAATTAACTTTTCTGTTCGCATTACGGAAATCATATATTATTAAGTTAAGAATCAAGTTTTGAAACTTTTTGGTTATCCAAGAACAATCAATAGTCGAGTCTGTTTACTTAATTTAATCAGATTTATGTATATTTTACTGAAAATATGATATGCGATTATTAAACGCCTATTGCGGCTTTTTCGTTCGAAGGTTTATATTAATGGTGGAAAGGGTCTCCAAAGCCTAAAAAAGACTTTTTTTACAGTACTAACCATACATTATACCCCCTCAAAGTTTCCAATTGCGATTTCATAACGAAATTCATTGTAGTTAAAAGGCTATTATAGATCTTATAAACCTCAAGGAATAACCCGTGTTCTAAACTTTCAAGGTTGTAACTTTCTTCAACATCAATAAGTTTTTATAAAACGGTTAAATAACGTATTATAACCATATTTCAGTGAATTATAACAAAAAAAAGAAAAACCGGTCTCTATCAGAAATTACCAATATATGGACACGGTTACCAATTTTAATGAATAAAGAACAAAAGAAAATCAAAACGTTAAAAAAAAAAACCAAAAAAAAAAATGGTAATATATTTTAAAAGGTTACGAGTACAGGAATCTTTTACTAATTCATATGATAAAAAACACTTTCTTGAATGAAAAGAAAAAATTACAGCTTTCTACGTAGTATATTGTTTTAAAAAACGTAAACTTGGAAAATTTAACGCTAAAGACTACATGTAATGAAAAAAGGTTCTTAACGAAAATCACCAACTACCAGGTTGCTTCAAGTCATTTAAACATCTTAAAACCAATAAAAAACGATATGTATTGATTTTGTAGTCGTTTGAACAATAATACCATCCCAAAACACGTTTTAAATATTGCTTAGATGAGATTATTTTAACGTAATAATACCTTTAACATGCAAACTTTTTAAAAGAAGACTCCTTATCTCTGTCTATACCAAATATACAGGAAAATATTAGGCTATTTTGCTGGTTCTGCAATTTTCATTATACGACTTATTTCATTCACGGAAAATGTTTTTGAACTCGACATATAAACTTTGCGTATATCATATAGCAAAGTTTGTAGAAACGCTTGAGACCGCGGCTGATGAAAATGAAAACCTATTATCTATAATTCAATGTGTAAGTGAACCAAAAACCATTAAGTAGTCGAGCGAGTTTTACGCTATTTTATACGTGAACATCAATAATAACGTAAGGTTAATGTTGTATCTGCTTTTCAATAAACCATCAATGATATATACTCGCATACCTTAAAATTTAATCCTTACGAATATCTATTCAAATTCAAACTCAAAACACGAGTAAATGTTCTTACAATAATTTTGCCACGTAAACAAGTAAAGTTCTATTTATAGGAAAACATGTACGACGTTAAAAAAAAATTAACGATAGATACTATTGCCACTAACCCAAAAACAACAATAACCACAAAATTATGGGTGGCATAAATTTTCTATATATAATAAAGTATAAAGAAAAATTACAACACTTTTCGCAAGCAGGTAAATTATGATAATCGTGTAAAAAACTATTTATAATTCTGAAACAAATCCATAATTAATCGTTTATCTCAGACTTTTTACAAAACTTACTTTTATACAACCTTTAACATAATTAACTTGTTACCTTATCGCGAGCCTACCAAGGATTCATTTAACTAAAATATTCTACTACCAGAGCTAATTAAATACAAGTATAATATATTAGATATCGCAAATTGAAAAGTGAATTGTATGCTAGCTAAACTGGTAAATCGTCGCCATCGTAAAAGAGATTTGGTTTAATATTTAATCAAATGAAAATTTATGATGGGTTGTAAATATAAATAGAAACCCATATCAAAATTGAATTATGCTGGTTTGATTGAGGACTTTGAAAAAAAAAGCTAGAAAGTTAATGAATAAATGAAAAGGATATTTTTTTTTCCTTTTAGCCCCCGGCATTTGTTGTTCCTGAGGATGAGGGGCTTTCCTGTCTCGTTTCTTCCAACGAAACTTTCTTCTCTTGAGACTACCTACTCATATATCATTATTCTTATATGTACTAATTTTTATGATGATCTTGTGGATTCCTCAATTTAGTTTAGTCTTTAACTCGAAATACATACCGGAATACCGCAATACGCTTACCCATACATTCAACGCAGCTATGCTCAAAATCATTGTAATAACGCGAATGAGTCATTATATGATGTTTTAACTATTTCAATAACGAATTTAAGGACGCTCTATGTAATAATTGGATTGAAGTATAAACGTAAAAAACTAAATATTTAAATTATTCAACAACTTTATCGTTAAAATTCAAGTGTTAAATTCATGATATTTAAAGGGAGAAAACCCCTCGAAATCTTTTTTGATGGGTTATATGACGTTAGTTAAAAAATCTCCGAAGGTTAAGACATGAACCCTAAATTAAAAATTTTAATTCAAAAAGACAAACCTGAAAATTGTCAAGCTACGTTGTCAACAATATTCTAGCATTAACCATATGATAGATCAACAATTTAAAGTATATCCAAGAAATGTATATTTTTATTATGGCTTTAATTTAGTATATAACGGGGCGCATGGCTAAATAAGGAGTTTTAAATGTCGTAATCAAATCGAATATCATCACGGGCGTCTTGATAATTAGGGACAAAACTTTTATCGTAGATTTATTTCACAGTATCTTCGTAAAATTATACGAGAGCCAATCAATATAAAAAAAGAAGATTAGTTAAAAATAATGTCTGCTATTAGTAGACAAATTATCTGATATACAAATACATCCGTATTAAATAATAATTTTTGACTGATTACTACCTAGGGATTCAAGGGAAGGAATCTTCACCGCTAATACAACTGATTACGAAGCTAATTCATAGGAATCACGCTCTTTTTATTTGAGTATAACTTTGAGGAAAACTATTAGAATGAATTCATTATACGGCGGGCCATATTTATATAGGAAAGAAACTTTTGGGTTTTATAAAGAAGTTGTGACACAAAAACCAATTATACTTACAAACTTTTCGATGACTCAAATTTCATTTTTAGGAAGATATTAATTTTAATTTCGATTTTATTACCGATATTATGTACCTTAACGGCCCACTCGTTCTTTACGTAATCTATGTTTTAACGTTTTTTATGTCGTTATATTTATATGAAACGTTTTAATGGAAGATTATTTCAAAGCTTTGTTTAACTATTGAACAAATATCTACTAAATACCGTTGAATGAGATTACCCATCATATAGGCATAACTTTCGACTCAAATAAATATCGAGTTAAATTTTAGAAAAACGGTGACTAGTATAAATGAATAATGATAAAATCGACGAAATATAACGCAATGTGTAAACGATATTTTACTCAATTCTTTTTTTCAAAAAATTCACAATGTTATCAAAACAGTTAAAGTGAGTATATTGTAAAGATTTGATGCTATAAACAGCTTTTTACGTAGTTCAAAATGTTTTCAATCCTTGTAAATCATCCTTCTTGACACATTCAATGGCTGACTCCACGATTTTTAGTGCTTCCTCCAGAAATATATACGACACCTCAACATTGCCTTCGAAATTTCTTAAACAGCCCCCTCTATAACTAGCTCCAGAGGGGCTAAATCGACCAAGCGCGCTAACGCCGCACCTGCAAAGGCCTCCCGTTCTTTGTAAATTATTGAATGAACCTAATAAAAACGTTAGGTAACTGGACCGCCCCCGGCGGAGAAGCATGTTGTTGTATATCACATTTAATGTTTTATCGCTGAATTTCTACACAGGGCTCTCTAAGCGTAAAGGAGGCATTTTGATATTTTCGAGTCCGTATATAATTCTTATAAACTGGCTATTAATACCTTCATCATACGTTTCAACCGGCTCAGCTTTATTAAGTAGCATATATTAACCTTGTGTATCTTGGCGCATACTATTGAACTTCATGCAGATAAGGATTACAGGACTTAAATACGCGAGAAGGCGTCAAGATTTAGGCACCGGTCTTCCTTTTCCCCTTTGTCTCAAACTAAATAGGTACAAAAATCCCCCAGAAGAGATTTTCGTTCGCTTTTCCCTACCGTTTATACAAGGACTACAATATTGTCGGCCGCCTCGATAAAAAAAAATGAATGAAACCCTTTATATCTACTACGTAAGCTATGATGGTAAGATGAAATAGGATGCCGGTCCTGCCAACTTTAAGAAAATCTTCGACGTAAACTCAAGACTGTTACGATCTTATACGTGACTACCCGAAACACCAGTCCGCTTAGCGCACCATATTATAAAAAGAGGTAACACGGGAATAACTCCAAATATTTATTAGAATACCCAAAGGTTTAAACTGTATCGTTAAAAGGTTCTTCGTTTGATAAGTACTTGTTACATGAGTGAAATTACATTCATTTATTATTAAGTCGATAAATAGGAATTTCACAAAATAATTTATTTATTAGGCATATGTTAACGTTGGAAATCTTCATTTTTTAAAAGAGATCATAACAGTTTTACTCTATCTATTGCACTGGTCCTCTATTATACTCCACCAATATTAATATACGTATGTAATAAATCGGGATTTCAGCGTTATATACAGCCATTTTTAGAAACCCTAATCGAAGTACCCAAGGGTTTAAGGAAGGAAATGATGATTTTAGTACGAATGAAACTAATTCAAGCTTACTTATTGGTTTACGATTACGACGATTATACAGGATTAATAACTCAAATCGTATCATTTATACAATCCATTGAATCAATGCAGATATTCGGTATTCATAAGCAATTGAAAAGGATAACTAGACTTCGCCGGTTACAATTATACGAAAGCGAATACTTATAATAATGTATTAATATTCATTACGTTAAACCGGCCGAATATTCAAATTATATAATCCTGGATAAAACCTATATTCACAGGCTATATACAGATTGTCTCTAGTAGTATACTATTATGTACCGTTTGCTTCGGCTCGTGAAAACAAAATGGCGGCCCCTAAACCAAAGAGTAGAAATTATATTGGTATTTCGACGTTACTACTAAAATAAATCTGACTTTTGGAGAAAACTTGTTACAATACAACAATGACGTAAAAGGTATTAATTTCAGTAACGTTAACTTTTAGGGCCTGCCAACCTAATACTCACCTGTCGAAAAGAGGCTAAATGATCAATTCTTTTTACACTAACATTAGGCTGTACTTTGCTAAACAATTTGTATTACGGTCTATATTACTTTCGTTTACTACGGATCTCGAAAATTACATAGGCTTACCGGTTAATATGTCTTCGTTACATAAACCTCTTGTTTCAACCCCCGTTTTACTCGCAATAATCAGGACTATTATCGGTTTAAAAAATTTGGTTGCACCTCCAAAACGAAACCCGGCCTCCCAAAAACCCGCGTAATCTACTCCACCTCAAGGAAATACTTCCTTCGCTGGATTGGTAGGATTTTTGTTAGGTCTAAATCGAATAAGTTTTACCAAAATATTCCAATATTACGAAAAACGACTCCAAATATTTGAAACCTTGAACAACTGATACTCAATTTATTTTATTAAGCGTAAATTGATTTTTTCGCGATGAAGGTTTCCCGAAGATGAACTTTACTACATTTATATCTAAAACCGAATATACCTCTGTCTCAAACATTAACCCTGACCAGAAATTTAGAACTAACCCTTACAAATTAAAGCAACGAAAAAAATGAAAGATCCTACCGCCCATCCTGGTTCATTAAACATTAATATTTCGAAACATTCAATATGCCTATAAAGATTACAAATCTAACGACTTAACATTATCGAACCTCGAAAACAAATATGGGGTTTATAATTATATATGTTGACGTAAGTAAAACAGTAACCATTAATCAGGCCCTTTTTGTCAACTACTCGGACATAGACATTGATATTATTAACGATTAAAAAACACGGTATGGTAAAATAAGCAATATACAGAGTTTCACATAATGTTACCCGGTTTACGATTGTTTATTCTCAATTTATAATTGAGGCGGTCGACGCCTACATAAAAATGCTGACGCAAATTACTTGTAGTAGTCCGGATTCGAATTTTGTTTTACCTTCTAAAATGGGCTTTCCTTAAAGTTAATTTGATACCTGAAGATTTCAAAACCGATTTCAGACAACTCCAAATTTACGACGTCGATATAATTAACATATACAGGAGGAAATTTATGTACAACGTATTAAAAAAGGGTAATAAATATGGACACGAGCTTCAAAATATCATTGATAGTCATTTTAACTCCATATAAAACCGGGCGAATTCAACCCTAAATAACGTCAAAAGAGGACGCTCCTGAAATAACTAGGCCTCTACTATAGGCATATTTTTTAAGAATAAATGAAATGGATCTAGAAACTATTTAGATTACGTGTCAAACCTGTTCATTACTAATATGTCTAGAATAATAACGGTGATCCAATTAAACCTAAATGAAAATTTAAACAAAAGAATTGAATTGACGATCTTTCCAATATATAATTCGTATATACTACTTGTCTCTCGTATTGAAATCCAAGAAATCAGATTACTTAGGTTGAATAATATGATCTTTATTAATATAATTTAATTACCGCGAATTAAATATTTAGAGCACAAAATAAGAACATACGAGTGCAAATACTCTTTTGCTCTTCTAAACAAAGATTCCTTATACGTAGTCACGAAGCCCGCTATAATACACGATAGAAATAGAATGATGAATCGCCAAGTTGGACAGGCTTCATTAATATTTATAAAAGACGGATACGATGCAGTTGTTTGGTACAAGGTCTATCGAGCGCCAAAACCTTCTTACCGAGGTATAACCGGAACAAACCAGTAATCAAAAAGTAAAATTGAATTAGACTGAAGACTTGAAAAAGAAATATGAGATTTTTAGTTGATACAGATCCTACTTACTGTTTTGAACTCCCTTAAAATAAACAAACAACTTATATTTAACGTTTATTGATAAGGTAAGGTTCAACAAATTTAGATCTTTAATAAATTTGGATTTAGTAATAATATTTCAAATGACTCTTTGGATAATTTGACCAACAGCGAATGTATTACACTTTTCGTGTCTTTTACCTTTAATAAAATAGCTCATCGTAATACCATTAAACACTACTACACCTTATTTGAGCTAGGCGAAATTAGTATATACCTGTTTGAAATTTATTTGAGCTTTAAAATAATGCCGTTTGATATATTTTACAATATGTAGCTACAATTTAACATTATTTTTTAAAAAGCATCAATTTAATGTTTTTATAATATCGAAACTCAGAGACTGGTATTTTTTTAATCAACGATCCTAATGGTCCATCTCACTAATTCCGGTTTATTTCAAAGAGCTGTAGTATATTTCTACCGAGAGAATGTATTCATTAGGTACTATTTGGCGATTTATGAACCCCCAAAATGATGAGAGACCCTGAAAACGGTTCGCTGACAACCTAATTACATTCATTAGATATAATATCAAATTCGATTTGTTCGAGATTAAAATTATATTAACACTATCACACGATATTTAAAAGGTATTTCACCCCTTATATCTCAACCTAACAATCCAAAAAAATGAGGCGTTTAGGATTTCATCGAAACCTGTCTCATCTCGTGAAAAAACCTTTCAATTAATATAGTAGTAAGTTTTTGGTATCAGATAACGACTACAGAATTTTGAAGTATTAACTGCAAAACCATCAAATTTTTACCCTTTTCTCCGGAATTTTATATAATTGACATATTGAACTACGCAAAGTTTTTCATCGGTATCATTTAAATTTACATCAACGATGTTCCTTTTCCACAGATCTTCAACTCTTCAAATTAAATCGTTAAACAACTCGAACCTAATGAAAAAAAAAATGGATTAGAGGGCAGCTAAACATAGCCTTATACTCTTCTCCAAGAAATCTGAGTTATTTTCTGTTATTTGCCCCTGGGGTGCTTTCAATTTCAAAGAATGGGGAAATCCATACGTCTTCATCGCTTCCATGCTAATTTACCCAAGTTAAAATCCGTTAACAAATCGAAAGATTCTAAATGTACGGTAATTCGAGTTATAATTTAACAAAGGTTTATGAAAAATTTAAACGAGCGGTTTCAAAGTCACTAGACGTTGCAAATATATCGTACGTAGGAAATATGAGCGTCAGATAAACCATTAATATATTGTTACCGCTACAATAGTCGTAACTATACTTAACTATCGTACCAAGAGTTGGTACTACAGATATGTGTAACAAGGTTTCGAACACCGAATTACGGTTTCATTAATGGCGCCATATGTACAGTCGATCTGTTATGCAAAAGCTTACCCAACTTCACCGCATTCAAGGAATAAAATATATCTTTTCATAAAGTAGTTTTGGAAAAATAAAGTCTTCTTTTTGTTCATCGCCTAAATACTTCTGAAGGCTAGCACCACTTTATACAACTGATTATGGAAGAGAATTTTTCATTAAAAATTACAGCTTCATTTTCAGTACTTATCGCTTAATCAGGTAATAATGAAATTACCATTTATATTCCAAAGTTACCCCAATACTCTACCTGGTTTCAAATAATATTGACGGGTTATTACGTTTATACAAATCTCGAAAACCTTACCTAATTACGAAAAAGCCGCCTGAAATGTAAATCAAAACTACGGTTAATTGAAACTAATAAAAAAATTAAATATTTCCCACGACCAGTTTTACGAACTGTTTGGTATTTTCTTAATGATTTTTCAACCCATATAAACGGGTTTACGAAGGGTGATACTGCTGTAGCGTTTAGGATATCGTACTTTAAATTCATGAGATATTAGTTTATCATATTTACAGATAGATTCGAAATAATATTAAACGGGTTTAGATGTATTAGATACAAATACTTGGTTTACACCAATAGTTTCGTAACAACGAAAAGGATTGTGGGTTTTCCCCCTACCTCGTACCTTATCAACACGAAGGTTATTAACACGTTCCGCGAGCTAAAAACTGCCACCTTTACTATGATGGGTAAAAATACGATGTATATTGATAATATGCTTTTAATACAGAAACTACAAGGGGACACGAAAACATCAGAATAATAGGGCTTAAAATAACGGCAATCAATATTCAAAATTATTTAAATCGGGTTATAAAGACATATTACCCAAATTATATAGGTATTAACAGAAACTAAACCGCGGATAAGTTAATGAATATTAGTATTGGATTGTCTATATATCTTCACAATAAATACCAAACTTTTGACAACAGGGTTGAATCATGCTTTAAAACTAGTATAAAGGTAGTGGACGGGAGTAGTAAATTCAGAAAGAAGGGAGTCCGTACTTACTGTGTAAAAGATAATATCATACGTATTACATTAAATACCGAACAATATATCGTTAGTTACGGTATTTAAATTGGTTCCTGTTTTTACCATCATTTCATTGCCATTGTTATACCATTTTAGAATTAAAAGGTATAGATACGGTGATTCTTTATTATAGTATCGACGTTTTCTACTATATAATGTAAACAGACTTTACCTTTAGTTTGATGTGAAACAAATCTTTTCCCATCCTTATTTACTACTCGGCCTCCTTAAAAATTTGAGAACGTTAGCTACGACTTCTCAAAAGGCACCCAAACAAATGAGCGCTCGGGACCTAGGTATATAAGGTTTTTGCGGATCCTTGTATTTTTCGGGAATTTGTATGTATCACATTTTTTTTCTTAAAGTAAAAGAAAACGAACATTTTCATGTATATAAACATAGTTTCCCAGCCGCTTGTAATGATTAAGTTTTACGCCTGCCGACGATATTTCTGTTTTAGACACGCCAGTGTACCTCACGTTATGCAGCTATTAACCCTATCCTTTTAACAATATTACAACCGCCGTTAATAAAGCCATAACAATAGTTACCTACTGGATACATATACATTCGCGAAAAGGAGTGTAACTCGAGGACTAACCGAAAGAAAGAATAAACCCAGCGGTGAAAGGGGAGGTGGGGGAGAAAGTGGGGGAAACGACGGCGAGCTTATTAGCGATAAAATACATTTAACAACTGTTATTGAACCTGTCATCCTCGTCTTCGTCATTGACAATGCTGCGGTTGTGGCTTAAGTTGCGCCGTTTTCATATATTTTAACGGTGAAACAAAAAATCCGTTTTAAGCAGTTTAGGCGCCCAAAAAGCGCCTTTATGGCAACAGTAACGCGGGAATTAACGGATGACCAGCGAAGACAATATTAACGAAAATATACCCACCTTTACGATTAAATATTGCTATCGATTATCATTCGATCTTTTAATTATATTTTTCCATCAATGTTAGGACCCTTATAAAATTAACAAACGTATCATATTCTCGACCCTCCCCTCTCAATATAAACGCCGTTAAAAGCTCCCTTTAAAAGGGACCTGATATACCCCGTATAAGGTTTCACCTTACGCGGCTATGTGATGGGTAGAGGTAATGAAAGGGTAGGGGTGAGAGGAAAAGGAAGCAGGGGGAAAAGTTAAGAGGGCGGGGTTGCAAGGACTATACGTGGGTCACAAGCCACCAGAATAGGGCCTAAAAGCGCGTAAGGAGACATAGGGCGCGTTAGAGACAGTTCATCAGTCAAAGTGCCATTATTTACTTGAATATAAGGACCTAAATGAAAAAGGGTTGCGTTATAAAGTTCCAAAATAGGCGAAATGAAACATAGCATAAGCGGAAATTAATATATACGCGATCTGATAATTAAGGTCAAGATTCAATTTAAAGGCCGATTAAACAAAATGTCTACTTTTATATTAAGACTTATTATATCAACTCCTGTATGTAAAATTTTCATTCCATAATGTGTTACTATGATAACAACCCACTATCTGTATGCATTTACCCCCACTTACACTTACGCTCGGTTATTAACGCGTACTTATACATTTTAAACATTACTAATATATTATTATACTGGCTTTCATTCTTACTTTCACAGATTTTGAAGGCACCTTTTCAAATCCCGTACAGTGATATTTCTAGCGTAATAAGGCTTCGCGAGAGTTATCAAATGGCAACGCAATGTTTACAATCTATGGCTACAATTCACACGCCTACGGTGCTCCAAATTTCGGGATACTCCAAGGTTTTAATTAAGGGAATGATATAGGGTTACGTAGGGTTCCTAGATCTACATAAGCCTTAATGGAACTTGCATTATGATCGCCTCCGCCGGTATTCTTCAGACTACATTACAGCAGATAATTTTACTCTGGTAGATGTAACTTCCAGGTGATATTAAATAAGAAGAAATCATTTAAATCTATCCCCATATTTATTTTATTTGATGTTTATTTACATATTCATAAGGATCCAATATTTTGGCAGTCTACGATTTAGAGATCAAACTTTGGGTAGAGGTTATAATAGTTCTTCTTTTTGAAAAACTATAACAATAACTGAAACTCACTATTAACTAGAAATTGTCGATAAATGATAGACGTTTTGAAGCTTCCGCTGCAATTCGAGATCCTCATTTGAATAATAAAGGAAATACGGACAAAACTTTATTAAAAAAGCGATCTTCAAGGACAAAATATAATGTGAGATTTTACGAATTATTGTTTTTGTTCTAAGATATTATAAGAGTATCAAAGGATAGTGGAGAGCTAGATCCAAAACCTATAAAACAACTTATCGAATAATAGGATTTGTCTCGCGTTTATAACAACTTAATTCCTTTTAGTTAACATTAATTCAGTTTTATCAAACTCATGTGAGCCTTTGAATGTGGAATCCAAAGGAATATATTGAATTAAATAACCTCCAACAACGCAAACAAAGCCGAATACTAAAATCAAAAAACAAAATCCCATGAAATACCAAATTTGTACCTTTTTATCACCAAAACTATAACATCAGACCAATAATGAAAAATATAGCTTTGTAATAAAATTGTGATAGCCGCCTCAGGAGAACCTTTTAAAAAGTCGACTAGGAAAAAAACGATTTATCTGAATCAAACAAAGCGTTTGGGATTTCCTAATTTAATTTACCAAATGATTGAAACCAAAAGATTTTTACAATGAAATACGTCAACAAAGTGAAATTATGTTTAGAAAACCATATAAAAAACATTTTTGGGGTAAAAAGCTACGATAAAGTCGTAAAAAAGTATGTTATAAAGTAATTACCCTCTCTACAACAAATATATTGTCGCTTAATTTCAATATTTATTCCTTGTTTTCGCAAACCACATAACCTGTAGTAAAAGCTACGAGATATTATATCGGCTAATATGTAATATTTCAACATTATAAATGGCGAATATATATACACATATATATAAAGCTCCGAAAACACTACTTGCTGATAACATTGCAAAATGTTTTCAAAACCTATTATAACTTTACTGAAGCTAATAATCTTTAGTTTAAAGTATACCAATAATATTATGTACAGCACCTTGAAATAGCCAGTTACACCTTATATCCTTACCTACTAGTTGCTACACAGCTCTTAACAGACTTAACTGATATCGAAATACAAATTTATAACATATTTATAGTACATAACACATTGTTTCTGCTGCGACAAATATAAGTTTTTGAATGGTTTATATGAAGATTGAGTAACTAATAAACCTAAAAAAAGAACCCTAATCGACTTTACCGTTATAAAATTCAAGTTAAAATAACAATATATAACTGGCGCAAAGGAGGGAATTGAACCAAGTTATATTGATTAATATAATTATTCCGAAACGGTCCTACGAATACCGATTTTAACGTATAAATATCGCTCTGGTTAAATGAGTCGAATAACCTGAAATAGAGTTTAACATATTTTCCGTTATCTAATATGAGATAAATCGTCGGATAATGACAATCTGATGGTTAATCAACGCTTTAAGTGGTGAATCTGAAACCTGAAACGTGGGTTACACTTCCTATCTTTCAATACATTAAGTGTGAAGCTATATTTTCATTAATAATGTTTTTAACATGAATAAGTTTCATAATTCTTTAAACAAGGTTCATGTTGGTTATTGGACATGAAATATGAAATAGAAACGGGATTAAATTGAATAACAACATGTTAATAGAAATGAGAAGAAGTATGAATAGTTTGAAATAAACCCCTTGGAATTCCAAATTTATAAAAAGATAATGGTTTCAACATTTGTATAACTATAATGAACACAGTTCGTATAATTACTCTAATCTTTAATATGTAAAACATCCATTTATTGTTTTTAAATAAATTTTAGTCAATTTACTGGTAAATTATTGCATTTTCTACTAGATGTACAGTCCGATCTGCAATTTAAATCATTCCTATATATAAATAGTACAATCGACACGATCTTAAAAGGAAACATGATAACTTTTTATTAAAATAAACCTAATAAACATCAAAACTAGAAACATTCTGAATATCGTATTTGAAGAATTTATTTCAATAACTATTCATTTTATTACATTTACTTGAAATATGGTATCATTTCTATAGAAAGCGTTCATCATTTCTTAGCTAATTGCTTTTTATATGCTACTATGAATCATATTCTTCATCCTCTTCACCGTTTCCTTCATACATTCAATTCACTTTTTACGATTATCTTATACATTTCACTTTGTAAATATTTTATTTATCTCTTATTTCTTCGGTTTTCAAATCTTTTCATTCTCCATTTATGTTTTATGTTATGTATGTCACTTTTTACATTTAGTATTCATTATTCACATTGCAGTTTTTTTTTTAAGTAAGCCTATATTATAGAGATATTTATATGTAAACTGGCTTATTTGCGGAAATTGTTAAAAACGAGGTAATTTGTCGTTATCACAAAGGAAAGACAAGCTGGAGGAAATAATCCTGTCGTCGTCATTATTATTGTCGTAGCTATGATCATCGTTATAAGCCCCGACGTCGCCACTCGCTGGCGACCAAAACGCTCCTCTCGCCTTATACCATATACTTTTGGGTATAAGACTATAAGACGAGTCCTCTTCCTTTGGACGCTAGGCGAAAACTTTACCGAATTTACTCACCTGATAAAAGCGTAAACCCGCGCGCTACACGATAATCATGTTAGTGGTCTCTGTAAGTTGCTTATTGGTAACAGAAGATGAATACGTCTAAGTTTTTAATTACGAATTCGAAAAGTGGAATAACTTACCGTAAATTTAGAGAACACATAGAAATGTGTTTGCGAACGAAACTAAAACTACCGGGAAAAATATATTCCAGTTACCGCCCTATTAATAACAATAACAACGCATGAAAACACCTTCATTTCCAACTGACTCACCAAATTATTTGCTAAAAGCGACGAAAACAACGTAAAACACGTAGAGGTAACCATAAAAGGGTCAAAGTAACTTACCTTAATTTGGCGCTCCAACGCCTTCCGCACCAAAGCAGCTTTCCGGCGCATCTCGGCTAAGCGCACCTCCAAGCGACGGATATGCTCCGCTTTCTTGACTCCGTTGAAACAAAAATTGGTTTATATAACAATTCTAAAGAAATATTATTTATCTATCTGCGACCTTACATCAATTTTCTTAGATTGGATGCATGGACCACCTTGTTAAGGAAGGTAAGAGGCCTACACTGTAAATCCTAAAACTGTCTAGTTACGAAAAAAATTCCAGGTCTAGCCGCTCTCTATACCATTACTTCATATACACTCTATTCCACCAAAATGTCTTCAATCGTCTCTTTATAGCCTTGAATCTTTTCCGAAGACCCATTTTAGGCTATAAAAATCGTCGTTGGCCCAGCGTCCTGCTCGCGTAGCGGTACATCTAGAAAATAGCCCTCACAAATACCGATTCCGTCCCTCGCCACTTGTGCCAACGTATTCTTCCATACTTGTACTACGGCATAAATAAAGTTAGTTTTTAATGTGTAAAAGACTTGAAGTCCTGTATTATAAGAGGTCGCACTTAACGGCTTGATTTATCATTCTATTTATTTGTTTTGTAGCTGTTGATAGTTATCACGACGCCCCTTCCGTTGAGCGCGGCCATCGAATTTACTTTTAATACAGGTGTCTATCATGAAATAACTGTTTCTAGGTACACTAAACACTTCATAGTATACCCTTTCTTACGTTTTTTTCACATTTGGGATGTAGAAAATGTAGTAAACACGCAACTTATATCGTACAATATATTTCAACATAGCCTTGAAAAATATATTTCCTTTATCTCTTTGGGCTTTCAACTGAAAAACGTTTCTTCTATAATACCTTTAACGTTTTGGGGTTATTGGATATTCGATACGAGTATTTGTTAACCCAGGAGTATGACCGTTTTATAATACAGCCCAGCTCAAGTTTCAGTTTTTTACGCCCTTTCATTTATCGAAACTTTAGAGTCATTTGATGCGTCAATTGGAAAGTTGATTTGAGGTTCAATTTATATTTAAAGATATCATTTGTATCTTCTTTGTATTAATAAAGGTTGTAAATATGGGGAGAAAGACTTGTCTTTAAAGGTATATTCGGTAGAAATCTTTTTCCTCGATATTCAATATTTTCTATCGCTTTTTTATGTCACTTTGAATAAAAAATGAAAATATGTAGTCTATATTTGAGGTCTCCAATAAGTTTGCAATACATGGTAAGTACAATAACGATTTATTATAGAATCAGATAGGTATTTAATATATACGTACAACATATTATTCAACAGTTAGCTACAGATATATAGGATGAAGTTTTCAGTTTTTTATATTTGTTCAATTGGGGACAAGGCTTTTCTTTTCAGTGATTTGCTCATAGTATTATACGTTATAACTTGGAAATATGAAATTTCGAATAGAGTGGTTGTAATAAGGTAGGAATTCTCAAGTTGCGAGCCTCCAGTCAACATATATACTTATAGAATTACCGAGAGCCGCACTATACTAGATTTAGAATGGACACTTCCCTGTGATAATAAAAAAAACATATCACGTTGCAGTTTATTGATAATGCGCTCACAATGTTTAATGGGCGCGACGGATAAAAGCGGGGTTTTTAACTGTGGTGAAAGGGTAAGGTTTGTAACCTTTTACTATTAATAGTCCTTCTTATTCTGCTCCAACTAGTATGGTTATAAAGAGGTGAACAGAGAGGACAGTGGGAAGTATGTGGCGGTGGGGGCGCATATGGAGGGTGAACTAGTATTAAAGGGGATGCGGGAGGCGCTAATGGTAGCCTGTATGACGGCAACAGCAACGGCAGCCTTAGCAACACACGCGCGCTACCACGCTATACAGCGCCTTTTATTACATGATTTACTAAACGGAATGTTATATAAAGTGATTAGAATTCGTTAGTTAAGCGTAAAAGCGTAGTATGATTGATTGAGTTTATTTAAAGGTAGAAACGCGTTTTTAATATAGGAAACGGAAGTTCTACCTATTCTAAAGGCAAAATACCACTTTATATTAACTTCATATGACGCATGATCTAAATTTGACTTGTTTGAAAGATTCTTTGACCTTTCATAACATATTACAACATTCAATATACTATTATTGTTTAATAATACATTATTACCATTGAATTTTAAACATTGAGAATTTGGCTTAAATATAAAACCTATGAATATAGTTGAACTATTTAAGGTAGATATCAATATAGTTAGAAAGTATGCGGTGGTACGCAAGAGAAGTTTATGGTAGGGGGTCATGACTTAGATGAAGACATCTAAGCTCTTATTTAAAGCGTGAACTCTACTGGTACTTCTTTGCCATCTAATATATTTCTACTACTATGTTTGAATGATTTACTGTTTTTTCCATACGTTGACGTCATGACTCCAATAACAAGTTACTTCCTAGTTTCGTAAACCTCTAGCTATTGTACATACTATTTAGTATAGTCATTTACTTAGCCTGTATTCTACATTATATTTGGAACTCTCTTGTAATTCCCTTATCGCTTTAAAGTTAACTTTAACTCCACTACATTTTAATACTATTTTAATATTTACGGCTGTACTTTTTCTTGGTATTAATTCGTTTTCAAGAATAACTATTTGATAACGAAAATGCTTCTCTAAGTTATTCACACTTTCATTAATATGCTAATTTCATTTTGAACCAAGTAAGATCCAGTAACAATGTTCTACAGTCCCTTTAAACTTGATTCTCTTAATGAATACACAATTTAAACGGGTTAGTTAATTGAATCTTTATGGAAAATAGCTTCGGACTTTAAGCAGTCTTTAAATCTCTCAACATATCTTTAACTTTCTTATTATCCCGCATTACGTATTTCAATACTATGTGGTTTCTCAATGTTGACTTGGATTTGTTTCAATAACCTGTTGTTAACCTAACCGAATTCAGGGTTTAATTACGTGCATCCTTTGTTATAGCATTAGTCGAGTTATTATGTTCCATCAATTCATCGTAATTCCACAATCTCCCTACTCAAGTAAGTTTTGTAGAATGCTATTATATTGATTATCCAATATCTTCTCTTCGTTCTAGTTTGAACTGTTTTTCAATTCGATTTATAAATCAGAACAGATAACTACTGGAATCAGTGGAATCCTTAACTGTTTAGTGAACATATTTTGTGTTTTTTATATTCATATACCCATATAGACGCCAACTATTATGCTGTTAACTTCGGAAGTAAGTACGTTTCGCGTAACGTTTTTATGGTTACTAGAAGTTTAGAAGATTAAGTTCACAGCAATGGCTTACTAGTTACGGTATATTTAATTTTTGTAGACAATCATTGAATGAAATACCGATTTGTGACGACAAGTTAACGTTTTGTTGAATATAAAAAGCTTGAAGATTATTAAATTGACAATAGCGAAATAAATTGTGAGTACATAAATTCCCCAGTTCCAGGAGTTTATTTGTAATTACATTCTTTTCTTTAATTGATAATCTTTTTCTTATCCGTTTTTTTTTTTGCTTATAACGTAGTTTCTTGGTCGTACATTGTTTTGAGTTGGTATAAGGTTGCTATATAACTATCATAAATACGTCGTTCGAGGTCTTTTTCATTTATTACGACTCTTTTCTTATGAACATGTATTCATCCAAGGCCTTCACCTTGATTACAAAACGCAATACATTTTGCGTTAGCGGTATCAATAATTTATATATATATTTTCGGCTCATTGAAATTCAGATTCTTGACCCTAGTACCAATAGCAATTGACTTGCAATTCTAGATCTTTGAATCCTAATCATGACGCATTTTTCCTTCCAAGAAATGAATAATTTCGACGAAATTGTTATCATCAGTTTATGTATGTTGAAATACAATAGGCACTGTCTATACTTAGCAACATGAACGGTCTATACTTGGTACTGCTCAACATGAGAGATGAGGAATACTCTTTAGAGAAGGACTTCCACCAGATAACAAGTAATAACCCTATGAAGAAGAGTAGTGAATAGTATACTCAAAGTGACAGTAGTATCTAGATAGATCTGATAGCTATTTCAATTATATATACTAGGGAAACCTAGTATGCAGTCCTAGTGCGTAGACATATATGGTCCAGATCGATATAATCGCTATGTACGAGGATTCTGATCCTTATATATCAAAATATTCTTTAGGTAGATTCAAGGTACATCAAACTCACAAACCTATAAAATATATTGTTCCAAAGTAACTTTAACGTCTTATTAGTCCAATTGTGTTCCATTTTACTATTCAATACACCCAGTTCAAATTTTTCATTACAACACAGATAAATATGTCTTCTTCTTTCAGACCTTTGAATACTTTGGCGGATGCTACCGCTTCGACACTCTCAAAATCACGTTAATATTTTCTTCGACACTGGAGCTTGTCCTACGGCAATGCAAATAATGATAATCCTTCATTCTACATGATTATTATTGCTTCAGGCTCTTCTAATCCATCAGGTTCCTTCATATCTCCAGCTAAATCACCGTCTTTTTGTTTCCTTCGCTCCAAAACCCGTAGTTTCCCTACTCCATCTAACTATGATTCAGATTATAAAGGTATTATGGACCAAAAAAAGTTTGCTTATCAAGATCGTAGGTATAATGCAATACATCTATAATGTCAATGCTAGTTTACTTAGGTATAAGGAGGCAAAGACTAAAGTAACGAATGCTTTAAACAATACCAACAAAAAATAATTCAAATTAGCTATCAACTATTACAACACACTGTCAAGTAAACCTGATGAGCTCCTTGATATCATTTACTATACGCCGAAGCTGAAGACGAAATCAAAAAGTAAAGTCGATGAAAACCAAATCATAGAAAGGAATTAAGACAAAAAATACCTTCTTAAACGCTAAAAACAAAACTTTACGTTCCAAACGCAACATATAATGATTGAAAAACTTCAAAAGCTTAATATTTTTCTACATAAACTAATGGGTAATAGCATTTGACAAGAATTCTATTAATAGGAATTGCTGAAGTATTCTCAAAAGTTTCTCTAGATAGAAATGAACATAAATCATGCAGAAACATTTTACAACCATTTATTTCATTTTTTGAATTAACTCTTGGTAAAGACGTTGAAAATATTTGTACCCACTTTTAGGTACACCGAATAATCTCTTATTATATTACCATAAACCTTGTATACATTATATCTAACATTGAAAACTTGAGTAAAGGTTTTTTGAAGTTAATAAACAAATTTTAAGGTACCAAATCGATACACTATCAAAGATATATTGAAATACTTCCTTTCATACGACTTTAACACTTTTGATTTCTGCGTCGTTCATAACTGCTGTTCAAAATACCAAAGAAGGTTTCATCTATTAAGGTCAACACGTTAATGATATTGAAAATTCCCTTTAAATTTCTTACTTGTACTATATTTAAATTGACTCTTAGATTGTTCGTATACGTAGTGAATTAAGGAAATCCTTCCCTTCACTATCCGAAAACTCCAGGAATACTTTCCAAATATAAACCGATTATAAGAATGAAGACTTTAAATTACATTTAGTAAGAAGGACTAAAAAACAGTTTATTAACTGAGACCAACAAATAATTCATTTAAAAAAAGAAATGAATATATAAAACCTCTATTAACGGCTCACACAAAAGGAACTCACCAAAAAAACTTTTAAAAATTCACTTAATATAAAGATATCAAGCGGTAAACACAGAGACAAAAGAAATCGATCCACCAACTAATAGGGAAATCAATAAGCCAAAGCTATTATATTAACACCGGTAATGTCAATTAACTTCTGAAAAATCAGTAACAATTCAATGTAGTACCAAACAGAATAAATTATAAATTTGACTCAACTACCTCAAAAAGGTGTCACTAAAATGAAATGCTCAATCAAACACCATATTCTTCACATAGCATCTAGTTTTTAGGTATCAAATTTAAACGTAATATTATCCCCTGTTGTCGTCAAAATATCCCCTTTTAACGTTAATCAATCAAACTAAAACGTCAAATGTTATTGATTTATTTGTCTTTTTCAGATTAATACACTTTTTTGAAATTAATAGGCTCTAGTTTTGGGATACTATAAAAGCTAATAAACTTATCAGACTATATTTTCTAGGACGCTAAAGAAGATCTTGAAATCTAAATGACATAAACAAATTATTATAGATTACGAATAACGGGTAACATAGTTTAATAAGTATGATAAGAGATAATATAGATGTTAATGAAATATAGTTAAGGTTATAGAAATTCAATGTATTACAATTTCTGATAACATCATAAATTAATTATGAATTTAAAAAATCTTTCAAAGTGTGACAGATCAGATATTATTGTTAAAAACTCGTCTTTTGTTAAATATATAACGTGGAACCAATCCCTACGCTTATACGCCATAACACCATTATTGAAATATTAGCACATTCCCACTTGACTGCTTGAATTTTTTCAAAATCCTTCGACAGTTCTATCTATTATATATGTTTAATTGTATTAGCCCGTAGTAAAAAAATAAAAATCCTACTTTTATTGGAAGATTCAAACGACGGTTAAGAAGAAAAATATTTTGACCTTTCTGGACTTCTCAAAAAAAATCTAACTCTTGAAAACAACTAAGTTTCAATACAGCATTTACGATGGAGGAGAGTATATTTAAATGTTAAACATCGTTATGAATATAACTACTTATTGAACAGGCGAAAGTTTGAGCCTAATACATACCAAAATCAAATATTGTTTTAAAGTTTGAGAAAAGGGAATTATTACTCCAGGAGAAAAACCAAGTATATTTTGAAATATGCTTAATTCAATCATAAAATGTATCAGGTTTACTTCCTACTCATCAATTGTCCACGGAAAATATGAACATATTGACTATTTAGTTACGGTTATGACCACAAATCACGTATTAAAACTCAGAGTTTGCTCACTGTATGCCCATAAAGTGAATGTGTTCTTGGAACGATTTAGTTGACTTGTTACCGAAACGATGCGAACCGGGATCGTTGCCAAGAAATTATCACATTATTGGATGAGCTGCCTTCTCCAAGCCGATGTTTCCATAACCAATTTAAAGGTTAAAAATAGAAGTAGGATACAGGAAACTAATTTTTATAACGGTTTATACATTGAGATAAATGGATATGTAAACCATCAACCAAACTTTGAATTTCCATTCACTCCCATCGCTGCCGTTGTATTTCATATACACTGAGAAAGAAGATTGAATGGTTGAAGAACTGACCTCATAAGATGAAGGGGAATCCTTTTCCTAGTAGTTTTATGATATAACTAAGCCTTATAATATCTTCAATATCTATTTACCAGACCCACCAGGCTCTTCATTCACTATCATCGTTAACACATTGAGATTTATAGTCTTTCAAAGTACAACTAAATGACCTTGAAAGTTTCAATTTTAACGTATACCATGTTTGATTACAACGCGAAAATGATTCTTTATAATACTTTAACGGCTAATCCAAACTCAAATTTAGAAATAATTAACTGTTGAACAATAACAATATTACAGAAAATCCTTCCAACTGTCAATGTTATTAATAATAATGTGGGTGTATTATTTCTTTCAGCAGGTAAATTATATTAATATATAACCATGAAGAAAGCTTTAGACAACCTTGTCACTGAATACTAAAAAGTATTATCAAAATAAGATACGGATTTTCTTGTTTTTCGAGTTCTCTCTTTAAGGTTATGAAAAAAGAAAGTGAACTCCATATGATAACATTAAGGAAGTGCATCAAAAATAAGCCGAATAATAATATTTAAATACAGCGATATAAGGTTAGAATCGTATTACCAGGATTTTAGTAGATATTATATTAACTATATGATAACGTTTTCTTATATTTCAAAGTTATTATCGTAGAGAATCTTCATTTCATATGCTTCATTTGATGATTGGAATATTTATTAAATTGACACCAATTCAATATTCCTTCATGATAATTTCGAAGAACTAGTAATGATGAAAATACTAAACACCGTCAACCACTTCTTCTTATAGAATCCAAAGGGAAATAACGTGAGTTTTGACCCAACTGTAAACAAAGACCTTCAGCACCTTACCACTTTACATGTGAATGGGTATTATTTAGGAGTATATTCAAAAATATTCATAACAGTCTTGAATATTTTTTCAGTTTAAGCGTTTGAGCTGAAATGTCAATATATATATTTACTGTCGCCACCAGTTTATCGTTTGTACTTACATTCATGTATTTGTTATTATTCGTTCTATTCTGAAGGCTATGTAAACCACTATAATTGGTAGGGAAAACATTTCCAGTATAAATAACGGAGATTGGCAGCACACTTTATAGGGGTACTCCGTATTTTTTATTTTATTTTTGAAAAATAAAAATAAAAAATAGCAAAGAATATTTGACTTACAAAACTATTTATTTAATAAGTTTTGGAATTGAGAACTAAGAAAGGAACTAAACACCCAGCCTATATCCATGTTTCAATTGCATTACTTGATTAGGCCATTATTATTATTTCAAAAAAAAAAGGAATATATAACAAACCAAGAAATATTCGTTAGATGTTGGGGATTTTGGCTACGCAATCTGTTCAAATCTGTCGGATATTAAGTTCTTTATGTTAGTACTCTCTTGCTTCGGATGAAATGATTTCTATAAGAACATAACACAAATTGGTTAGGATTTTAGAAACGTCTAATAGTATGAGAACTATGGGTGGTATGCAAGAGAAAAAAAAAGTTTAGCAGAACGATATTAAAAAAAAATATGAACTTTGCCCAAGATAATTGTAAACATTCTAACGAAATTTCTAAGCAAGATTCATTCCATTACAACTGGAAGAAATGAAATATATAGAAAATTAAACTTATGGATACACAATTTGGATCTTTAATATGAGATTTGATGGAACTTCCGAACAAGAATCTGGAGTATGATTCATTTTCTTGTACTCTAAATTAATTAATGTTATAAAAGTAACACAACAAAATATTTGAATGTGAAACCTATTTGGCAAGCCACATATACCTGTCACCTTTATAGTGAATTACAATAATGAAGTTGTAAACAATTTGTTTCGGTACCTCAAGTATCATTAAAAAAAGGAGAATATTTATTTTTGGGAACGATTTGTCCTTAATAAAGTTAAACATGATATGAGCTGGATTGGGTAGGTTTTTATAGATAAACAAGTGACTAACGACTTCAGGAAACTACTGCTAAGGTCAAATAAATTCATGATGTAAATGATTGAATTAGCCAAATTGAACGAAGTTCACGTTTGATGATTTTTAAACGTTTATATTTTACTTCTTATGTGATATTTCATTTGTTATAAAGTATAGTGCGAATTACTGCAAAATTTTCAAGCTCTCACAAAAAACATTGTTAATGGTTATTGGTTTAAATCGGACGAAACAAGTAGTCCTGCCTTTTACACCTACCAACTCTAAATTAGGCATCCTTCATTTTGAACCCTGATTTTCTTGTTTTATTATTTTTGGTTTTCTTGATTTTCTTTCTCTTGATAAACAGAGAGTATATCTTAAGGGAGTTTAATGAAATACAACCGGCATATTCTGTACTCAGGAATAGGGACTGTCTCTAGCTGGTACATGCCAACAAAAGAGATAGAGAATACTCCAAATATATGAAGTTCCACTGGAGAACTAGTATAAACACTAGTGAGTGCACTAGAGAAAGATATACCCAAAGGCATAGGAGTATCTCGATGGATATGATAGCTATTTCAGTTATATATAAAGGTATTTATAAACACGAGATCACTATCATGATAATCGGAATCTATAAGGATTTTTTTGACTATATATCGAAATGTTTTCCTGGTAGATTCTAGATTTTACTGAATCTATAACGCCAAATGATAACCGCTTGCGTGGTAACTTCAATATTGCACCTATTATATTGAATTATTCATTTATAGATTTAATCAATTGATATATATTTTAAGTTAAACATTTAATGCCTCTTTTGAACTTGAGATCCGAATGGTTGCTTCAAAATCAATCGAAAATTATTTTGACCTGTCCTTATCGTAGTTCTTCGTATTTTAGACGCATGGATTGAATATTGATTAATATTTTATGTGGATAATTGTAGGAAAATGAGCCTTTTTAAATTAGTTTTTATTTACGTATAAGTTTACCAAATATAACGGCTATAAAGGTTGAACGTCGTACTATTACATTCAATGAATCTGATAAATTTTGCAAATAGTAGGTATTGATCGATATTTTTAAATATGAAATATTTCGAAAGTATTGTTTCCCGCTTTTGTTACAGTATCATTAAACTATTAGACGTTCAGTTTCGTAAGGTTGATCAGTAGTATATCCTCGCACTATATAACCTATTTTAGCCTTTAGTAATGGTAGATTCGTTGAGGTGAACATCGCGTTTGAATAGGAATTATTTAGTTTCTCGTATAAAGAATCCTTTATGTTCAACCCTATCGTTTTCCTCTAAAGATTTGGTAGTAACTTTGATTATTTTCTGTTTACGCGACATTATCGCTATGTTTACATTGTCTTTTTGTTTTACTCAATCAAGTCATTACGTAGATCTGCTAAAGTATATATTTTCTATCATCATCCTCCATGTTTATTATTAGTAGTAGTTGGCTTCGCCACTGCGGTATTACTGGGTTTTTCCTCACAGGTTGAGGATAGTTTTCAAACCTTATTTATTTCCGTTGAAATTCTTTATCGACTGTCGTTTCAATATAGTATTTACTGTGGGGTATACAAAATTTCGTAAAACCAATGACTATTTGAACAATTACATTTAGAATCGCGATACTTTAACTATTGAATGCGCTATTTCATTTTCCCCGTTCTATGGTAACCATGATTTCGATTTATAACGGCAAATTCATTATGTCGATCTTCATGTAACCACTTTTAGAGGTTAGAGTGTTATTGACTTGATATCTGGTAGATTCTCTTCGTATTTCCTTTCAGGACTTTCTATATGCTGTAGCTCTCTTTTTGAGTGTTTTCAAACAGAAGAAAAAACTTGTTTAGCGAGGATGTACTTCAAAAACCAGTAATGTTGGTAGCTGGCTATCGACACCTATTTTGTTATTCGAAAACGGCACCTCTTCTGCCTATGGTTTATTTTGATTCATAAAGCTTTCTATCTCTGAAGTAGGGATTTTTTACTTCATTCTAAATGATAATAATATATTTAAAACCTTTCTAATTCTCTAATAGGTTTTGACAAGTACTTCGCAATTAAGAATCACCATAATTCCAAAATCTTAGAATTTATTTGCATCGCAATTAATACGGTTGTCGTGAATATTAACGTTGAGTTACCCTGAATATGTATGAATATATAATATTTCTAACGCCTTACAGATTACTTTCACGTCGCTTACCGTTGGGTTGTTCCTGATATTCCTGATATTTTTCACTTAGATCCTGTTAAATTCCCTTTGTAATTCTTTTAACGCGTTGCCATACGCCGCCGAACCATTTTAGGTGCTTGATAATAATAGTGATTCTTTTTTTTAAAGATAACTGGCATATAAAACCAGTAACATTGACGTCAAGCCGTTATGGCTTATAGTGTTTTTCAGGCCCTTTACATTTATTTCAAAACGTTCCTGGTAATACTTGAAGCTTTCCATCTTCAGCGTAAAGATCCTATCAGGTTTGCAAATTTCTGAGCATATTTTTATGATCTTTTTCATATTGAAATACTACTAAAAGGTTTTTTAATCATATTAAATCACCGGTTTTCTTTGTATTAGCTTATGAATTCACCGTAGTAAATTTAGTGATGTCGTTGTAAACCATTACGTCAAGGAGCCTAAAATAAGATTTAATTTACAATATTTTGAATGTTCTCAAGTTATTAATCGCCTACAACGACTTAAGGGATTGAACTTCACAGACAGAGTTTATCAGATTCATAATATAAATAACAGGGTTTATATCAAAGTTTAAAACAGTAGTTAAGATTTTATAATTAAAGACTATGTTATTTTTCCGCGTAAACTTCGAACTTTTTCGTATTGAGGCGTATATTTGATAATTTTGACAAAACTTTCTAATAGCCTTTTCATCAAAGTACTTAAAATCTCTATGTTACTAAAATCGGTAAATTTAAAAACTTAACGATGACTAAATCATTCACACTTCAATGCAATCAATTAACAACTGACTGTATAATGTTTAATATTGTTGCCTCATACTCTGAGCAATGAAACTGCAAGTAACTCTACTTGGAAGTAGAAGGAAACTATGGGCTCTATTTAATCATTCTACCAGAATTAATATAGAAATTTACGCTAAAAGTGTTCATAAGTTTTAAATAAAAATAAAAATGAGGTAGAAGTCTAGAAATCGACACTAAAACTCTTATTATATTTACAATTATGAAGTAATTAGGTTGGGGTATCCATTATGTTGAATTTAATCACCCTATCAATTAATTTCATAGTCGTCAATCTTATTAACCATAGTTTTTGGTTAAGGCTAAATCTAAATTTCAACTTTCCGGTATCTTAACGATCCATTTTTATGGTAGTTTTGCCTTCCTGTTGCTGTGCAAGATCTTGCTAATTTCCTTTTGTTGAGTACATTTTTTCGTGACTGCCTGGAATAATACCTTCAAAATTTTGGTTCACGTAACTATAACAAAGGTGAAAGGTGAATAAGAGGTAAGGTTTCTGATTTTCATGCCAAATTTATAGGTGTTTTCAATCCATAAAGTACAACAAAGCGTGATCGGCTAATTATTATGTCACTTTAAATGCAATATAATTATTTTACGATCTTTAATTTAATGAAATTTCATTGCTAACCGATATTTTGACCTTATAGCTTAGAATGAGATACAAGTAATCCTACCTAAAGATAGTAGGGTTCTAGATAGAATAAACCACCAATTATTTATAACACATAGCTGAGTAGTAATGATTTTTCAAACAACTGGACTTGTTATAAATGAAACACCTCATGCTACTATGATAAAATATTTTTTACAATTAAGAGGTCCTCTTGGGTATTAAATTTATTGCTATCGCCAGTTGAGATTCCAGTGCAAAGAATTCAATTTAGATATGAAATGTTAGAGCTTTTCCTATTTTCAGTCGATTTAATGCGTAATTCGAAGATATTCGATATTACAGTTGCGGAAGTTATTGATTGAGTGTTATATAACAGCTGCATTGTGCTTATACTTCGATTTAATCTCAAAAAAATACTACAATTAGTTAAATAAGCCTTGATAAGTAGAATTTAAGCGTTATAAGGCGTAATAAAATTCGTCAACTCTTGTAATAGCCGCCTGTTACTGTTCATGAAATGTAGTTTCGCCGAAGTATACTTTCCCCATCGTATAATGGCTCAATATCAACTTGTTAAGCATTTGGTTATGGATATTTATTGGTATTTCCTCTTTTTTACTCCTTACTATCATTGTTTTCTACCACGTGATGACTTAATTTGAATAATATTGAATAATGTAAACTCCTTGTTGGAAGTCACCCTTCTTTTAGTCGTAAATTTCATGAAAAGGCTTTTCTCTAGTGAGAAAGATTGTGTAATAATTATTGGTGTAATCATAAAGAAGTATGGGAATTGTGAGTGGAAATTTCAATTTCAAATTTCCTTCATTTAAAAAAGTTGAATAAATAAATTCATTTCTTATGTACCACATTTTAATATTTGCTAATATATTTCTTTATATTATTATAGGTGGAATGCAAGTTCATAAACACTTCATAATTAATATTAACTATTTTAACTCGTTTTATGCAAAGATTACGATGATTGTCGCTATCATCAATAATATATATTTTAATTTACTCATGATTTATGAATCTAAAGTCGATATAGTTGGTGAAGTTACCGGATACCTGTTCTGAAGCGTAGTCTTCTTTAGTAGGCTTGGTGGGATGCCTACATATATAAGCATACATTGTGTATATACCTTTGTATTGGAGTATTTAACGATTCTATGGAAACCTTTGAGGGATTTGACGACTTTATAGCAAGTTTTTAGGGATTTCAAAATTTTGTTTAATTAACCATTCAGTGCCGTTTACGTCAATTCCTCTTTTCACGTTGGAAGCCTCCATTGCGCGTACTCTGCTTTCACCGAGCTCGTATTCCACACTATTACGAATAGGAACTATACTTCAAGCAAATGAACAGGTTGCTTATCGACGGCGTGCAAACGAATGGTGTTGGCGAGGTGAAATATTTAACTAACCAGGGATTAGAGTGTGTTTGTTATTTGAAATATAAATAAGTATCTTAGCAGTCGTTGAAGCCTTCCCCTATTTCTCATGAATTTTGAGAGTGGGAATCTTGTGTTTCAGGATCTTAAGTGAAATCATCAAGTAGTAATAGGTTCAACGAAGTCTTTTCTAGTTATACGAGAGTTTCATCCAAGACGATCATTATACAACGATCAACTTCTTCATTTAAATTAAGTTTGAGTGTGCATTACATCTACTTAAATATATCAATTTTTTAGTAGTTAGCAAACTTACCGAAATATTGAATGGTATAGAGGCTATTTCCAAGCTCTTTGCAGTCGTTTATATCGATAATTTATTGGCCAATGTAGTTCGTTCAATGGTGTTCAATGAAAGCCTCGTCTATATATCCAATATTAAACTTTTATCGTAATGCTGGGTAATTACAGGCCCAAAAGCCTTAATTTCTGTTATTCTTTCCTAACTGGATTCCTGTTTGAGTTGTTTTTTTATACGATAAACCTAGCGATTTGGGAACATAGGGACATGGCGATACAGGTAAAAGTACATGAATTAAACGTGGGGTCGCGTAAAATAGCGTATTTTTTTTTTTTGGCGCAACATAAAGATTCCTATTTTTGTCGGTCGAAGGAGAGACTTTAATTTAATAGCATGTGCGATTAACTCTCATAGTAATAGTGACTCAGTCATTTCCTAATTATAATAAGATTAATAATTTAGTGATCGATTTTTGGATGGTTTCAAAATTTGTCGGTCATTTTAAACGTTTTTTATTAAAACTCACTAAGATTTCTTGGTGTTTTGAAAAGGTATACCGTGATCACCTTGAAGCTATCATAAAAACCGAAGTAACGAAAAAGTATTGCTTACTTATTACCGTAAAAGCCGACTTAGGTCATAAAGGCCTTCAGCGAAAATATTTGATATATCAATGAATATAAAATGTAACCGGATAATAACTACTTCTTTCACCAATCTAATCGGAAGTAAACCTAATAAATACTAATCATTATGAAGAGTCCTTGCTTATATTAATATACCTTTATATATTACAATGTTGTCGATTCGAATCATTGAAGAATAAAACGTAGTATTACCTAGTTAAGTGGTGGATGAATTATTTTTGGTTTGATAAACCTCTAGCTGGTTTGCACACTCATTTTTATCGTGGATTGCTTGGGCTGTACCTTAGATTGAAGTGTGTATATACTGAGCTGGTCTTTTAGTCAATCCACAAACTATACAGTCAACTTACCGACGGTTTAGGTCACTAAATGTACTGCAATTAACTTCTGATCCAATATAAGGAACTCTAATTTGTAAGGTTAGTAATGTTAAAAGATTCGGATGGAAAAACATTCCTACTTATAAAAGTATTGAACTTAAAGTAAATACTACGGCCGGTTGCGATATTTACAACGATATATAACGACGTGAGGAGTAAGTAGAGGTATATTCAAGGCCTAATAATGAGTTGTCATGAAATAATCTAGTATCTCTAAACGAAGTTAAAAAGACAAATAAAACATAATACTGAATATTTTTATATATAGGATGTGATTTTATCAAGGCGCGATCAGAGTTGTTAGTGTAAAGAGACTGAGGCCAGAGCCGTCGATCAAGGTGGTAGGATTCTGGTTATAAACCTAGATGAAGAAGAAACGATAAACCTTGGCTAGGGAGCTGCTAAGGAGCTGTAGAAGAGGGAGTGGCCTGGTGATGTGACGTGCAAAGGCATACCTACGTGCGGCTTCTGAGCGGAATTTGAGCGTTGTAAACGCGTCACAACTATTAGGGCTACAGTCTTAGCAACTACTAGTCAGAAATTAGCTCATAAAATTATTTTTCGGCTTAACACCACCCACCCCCCCCCCCCCCTTTTTTTTTTTTTTTTGGGCGGCGTGGTACAAGGAAATTAAGGTTGTTTAATCACACAGGAGGGGGGGGGGGGTTCAGGTGCGAAATAACCGTTTTGAAGCGGTTTGGAATGTTGTAGTATCGCGTGAAAAGTTTTAGGTTATCGAAAAATTTAATAGTCCGTGAAAGGCGCCGCCGTCACCCTCTCAAAGAAATCCGTTAATAATCGCCTTTTAGAAATATAAACTTCTCTTTTATAAGTATTTTTTACCAGTGTAACAGAATTAGGTCCTGTGTATACGTGAGCCTTATTACCATTAATGAAAAGTATATTTGCCGCCGTCTTTTATAAATGACTTTCTTTTGTTATCATTGTTTATAACTATTAATATAAACATCTTGTTAATCGCGGCCTCTAATTAGATTAATACAGACGTAAATGTGATTGTTTAATTCTTGGTCTTTCATCTCCAACAAACGTCGAATTTTTCATTTCACGTGTTATCAATATATATTTTTACGAAATATGTAAATAAACGTGTTTCGAATTCTTTATTTATATATTGTACGGTACGCGGAAGTTTTACTAGGATAAAAAAGTTAAATTCAATTTGTATAACCTTTAGAATGCTGTTCAAGAATGGAGTAATACCCTAATTATTTGTTGTCTTAGCTTAATTAATGCTGTAAGTGGCATTTTTTACTATATATATAGGCGTCTTAACCTAAATATTAATATGAATAAGGTTATAAAAACACTATTGGAAGCCTAGTTAGCGTTCCATGTTTCAAATTGAAATAAGTTGGTAATTTGTAAGTTGCTACCTAAGCCTCAATATGCGATTGAAAAAAGTATAAAAGTAGGTTGTTGTAGTAATAAGGGTTATAAAAGTTCGGCATATTATAGATATAAAGTTCAACATTCGCGGTGGGTCATGTTTAATACCTGTTACTTTTATCTGTTGTAGCGGCCTACGAGCTGCATAACTATTGAAAAATGAACGTAGTCTTAAAACAAGTTAACGTATTGAAAGGAAGCATATATATCGAGTTAAGAAAACAGATAGGTAGCGTGTCATAAGGTAATTAAATAATCAGCTAAAACATCTAGGCGTATAAATAGTAAATTCTGTCTTATTAAAATCAAGGCGGGTAGATTGATAGAGATTCCAAAAAAAAGTTATTAGGTAAGAATTTCAAGGTAACGAGGTTTGGATATATTCAAGTTACTTTTGTCGTTCGTTAATATTTATTTTGCTTATCACTGCTACCCGTTAAAAGACCGGTTTTCACATCGTTTTATGACGAGTAGTGTGAATATTGAAACTATTTTACGAAATAGGCGACATGCTCCATCGTTGTATTTATACGAATTACAAAGTCATTCGAAAACTTGAAAACTCTTGGTATAGGAACAACAAGAAAATACCTCTTAAGCTAGGTATATATAACCCATTTACTGAATTTATACATGTTGATTCGAGGGGTTCTTACTCCGGAGGCAGACGATATATGGTCTATTTCGAGTTTGTAAATTATTTGTAACGTAAATATAGGTTTCAGTTCGCCTTCGTTACCTATAATATTCATACCTTATTGTCATAAGTTACGGGTATAATGGTTCAGAAACGGGATTGAAGTTATTCGAATAAATTGATTTGCATGAAATCTAGCATATTTCCCTTTATTAAAGTCACGTTCAATAACATAGGAATTAATAACGTCTTTTAAACGATTAATTTGTTAATATAATTTGTTTGTTGTTGAAATTCATTTAACTTTTAGCTGTTGAAAAGAAGCTCATTGTCGTTATTGACTTGAAAATTCTTTGAGGGAAAAATTCATTTTTTAGCGGTTTTATATATATATATATATATTTTTCAAAATCATTATTTCGGTTTGCAAGAATTTCGTATTATCGTTTATACTATGGACAAAGTCATTAGCCTCTATACGTGGCGTTGTATCTGAAACTAATAAGCATCTTAAAGTTGGTACAAGGTTGAAGTAATAACCGTAGGTTAAAAAACGGGTTAATATCAATATTAATGGAATTTTGATTAATTCACGCCAATGAAGCACCGGGTAATAAATGGCTTTGGTTGAATTGATTGGAAACGATAAAAATACGTATTTACTTCGGGACTTTTTAATTAACGTATACGGTTTCGACGTCAGTTTTGGGCTTAAAAGCTCTACTTATACGTTGTTCTACACCTGGTAAGTTGTAAGGACGATTTTTAAGTTTACCAGTTTCATTCGATTTTAGGTTACTAATAATCGCGCAGTAAAATACATAAAATAGTCAACAATAGCTTAAAACCCGTTTTGAATAAGTTTTCTCGTTTATAGTAATCATGGCTTTGAGGGTAATAGTTTTATTTCAATGTTTTTAATGATTACTAAATAAAGTGAGTTACCTTAGAGTTTCTAAAGAATGTAAATTATGGAGTGAATAAAACGTTCGTTTTAACACTGTTCAAAAACCAGTAAAGGCTGAAGGAACCATTTTAGGCCGTATCTCCAATAGGTTATACGTTCGTAAACATCGTAATTCCAGTAAAAGAACTAGATCGCTCGTTGTACTGCTTGTGAAACGTACATTTTAAAAATATTGATGATAATTACGTCACGTCCCAGGTATCTCATATTTAATAAGTCGTAAATAACTTATATCAACGAGGTAATAGGCTATTCGTAAACAGGTACCTTAATACGGTTACGAACCCGAAAACTATTATGATCATTTACGAAATATTTCGAATTTAAAATCTTGAATATTGAAGATTTCTTTATACTACTATTATTGAGATAATCATGAACGTTTATACGTCATATACTAATGAAATGGTGGTAAGTTACGTCTCAGCTAATGAAGGTATTATAATTACTTCAAAGATCGATATTATAGCAATTTTTTTAAGTTTTTGGTATAATTTCGTTTAACACTGTTCCCCAGAAAATATTTGCACGCGGGAGCCTTTTTAAAACGGTTTATTTGCGGTGTAAAGCTTAAAGTTTCCTGCTCCTAAGCATGTATTGAAAAAACATTGAGGGATATCTTGTTTTTTTTGCGATCAAGTATTCAATCGTATGTAATAAGACCCTTTATTGAAAATTGTTTCCAAACAAAATTGAAAAAAGTATTCGTATCAATAGACCTCTCATTTAAAAGGTCGTTGTGTAACTACGGAGTTTTCTAAATTGTGAAAATTTTTGAAAACAATGAAAGGGCGTATAATACCCTGTAAATCAGCGGTATAAACTTTTAAATCGTTTATATTTACTAGTCATTCCTTAAATTCAATTTTCCAATTATATTTATCAAACGAATAACGACGAAAGTAATTTATAAACGGGCGAATGTTGTCGTGTTTATCGCGTCAAAAAATAGTCACATAACACTTAACTACAGTAATCGGCTTTTAAAAAGGTATCAAAGTTGATATCTTACCAAACTAAAATAAATTTAAAGAGAACACTACATTTTAGTCGTTCAAAGGGTATTTTCTCTCGATCAGGTAACGGCAAGCAACTTACTTAGTAATTAATTCAATGAAGGGTTGAAATATCATGAAAAAATTGCAAATAAAATATCGGTCAGAGTTAATGAATGCAAGAATACCTTTACGTTGGAAATTGACAATAAAACCGCCTATTTCTGAATAAAGTGTGTTTTTTCAGGATTCATATGACTACTGACGTTAGCTTTCAAAATAAAATTCAGGTATTAGGTGTTTGAAACGCCGATTTTGTAATGATATATACTATGATCAAGGCTCGTAAAGTATAACGAGTTTGATACCTCTTCAACATGAGTATTATAATTATGAAGGATACTATTCGAGTATATTAAAATATCATCAATAAAAGCTGATTGAAAAATATTAACAAAAAGCAATAGAGAATTATTAATTTTCCCTTAGAAGGAAACCAATATATCAAAAGTACCAAAAAAGGAAACGAGTTATCAAGAAAATTCCAAAACATATACAGAACGCGGTTTTCTATTCGTATTCCTTTTTAACATGAAATAAATAAAAAATTTCTTTTATATTGGATTGAGTTAATTCTTTTACTTGAGACAAATATATAATCGTTGTGGGGATAATTAGAAACCAATTGAAATTTACGGTTGTAATAACCTTAAGTCGATGGTAATCCATGTAAAAATTGAAACTACTTTCTAGTTTTGAAACGAAAAATACGGGGGTACCCTTTAACAAGTGGCCTATTCGATTATTGATTTGGTGGAATAAATTAATTAACGTTTTCTTTTTTATGAGAAGCTCCTTTCACTATATTCCGTATAATTAATCTCATAGGCCTTTGAAAGGCTGGGCTTAACTATTGTTTGAAAAGACTATTTTGTAGTCGGTTTATAAGCGGTATGATAGTAACTGATTATTAAAGGCTTCCTAAAATGGTTTGGAGAGCTTTTTCAAGGCATCGTGTAATTTATTGTTAACGAAAACGATTAATTTGGGGGCAAATATTTTGTTAATATTTTCAAAGAAGAAGGTGAAGAGCTTCTTAATAATATCTGAGTTTGTTTTTTTGGACTTATTATAAAATAGCGTGGAATATAGCAGCTACGACTCCTTTAAGTATTTTTGATGTCAACGTGAACCTTCGTTTTAAAACGCGATAATTAACCATTAGGTTCATAGATAATACGTATTTTAAAGCCATGTATACTACCTCCAGATATTTTCATCGAGCTTTGCCTAAATTAACGTTATATGATGAATTAATAATAACGTAAGATTAAGTTCGATGTCGGTACTTAATGAGGTATAAGTTAAAACAAAAATGAAAAATAAGTTGTAAAGCGAATCCTGGTACGTAATACGTGGCTTTACCGGATCCTGTACATGTGATCAGGATATATGATAAATTTACATAGTTGGTAAACTAGTTTTTTTCGATTTTTTTTTTTTTATTAACTTCATTACATCAAGCGTGGTTAATGAAAATGAAGGTTTAAAGTAAATTTATTAAAAACTAAAAGTTATGTCAAAGCGGAGATGAAGTTATTAATACGAATTCTTTTCTTTTGAATATTTGTAAACGATTATATATCCAAATTACGCTTGTTTCAAATGGTAGTAGAATCTTCGGCTGATGTATGGTAACTTGATTTAGTGTCTTTGAAGATGGAGCCGTTAGGGTTTTTTGTTAGGTCCAACTGATAAATATGAATACAATAGTTATTTACGGTATATTCTAAGTATCATTTACGGTTTTCACGAAGTGAGATTTTCGAGTAGTTAATCCAGGTAACATTCCATTTTAATTCGGTTTTAAAGTCGTTTACGTTAGTTATTATAACGTTTCTCCAATTATTACCCGTAGGAACGTTACCGTTACTATTTCCGCTACATATAGTACTGCTAATATTGACTTTAGTATTATTAGTGTTACCGTACCCATTACGATAATTATGAAGTATTTTATTAGTAAGTTAGCTATAGGCTACTTATTCGTTGTAACTCGTGGTATATTAAAGGAGAGTTACGTCCTAATTAGTCTATCTCTGAATAATTCATTCAAAATAGCGAATTTGGCAGTGAATTTTCAATACATACTGCCAAACTCTATATGTAAGATTTTATAAACATTGAAAAAAACGTAAAATAGTTTATAGGCTTTTTATTTAATATTTATGAGCTAAGAAATAGCGGTTTGAGCTAAGTTAAAGTCGAAATAATAGGTGTAAAACATAACTATGAAGATATTAGGGTCGTTAATACTACCGTCATCACTATAAGCGTAATAACTTTCTATACCAGATTTTATTAGCCTCTTCAAATATTAATGTCAGTAAGGTCTCAATACGCTAACGTAGTAACAGTAGCAAAGTGATCATAAAGATTGGTATTTTTATTGAAGATAGTAAGATAGATTATGAAGAAACACCTGGAGAGTGCACATCTTGGGTGAGAGCTTATAAGCTCATACCAAGAGTGTGCCACTCTACCATGCACTATGCTAATCTCTCTTTTACATATTAGTATGAAGGATGCATCCTGCACTGTAACACGTAATCATGCACTCCGAAAGAGTACACCTTGCAACGTGATGTACTACCATATGAGCTTTCAGGTAAGCCCTACGTATACCAACTAGTTATATATAATAATATCCACAGTAAAAAAATGACATAAAAGTATTTTATGACACCAACAAATTGCCGATTTCTTTAAATTTACCTCATATCATGGCTTTTTAAACAAAAAATCGTAGTTTAATATTAAAAAATATAAACAGTTAATAAAAGCGGTGTAATGGCTATAATCATCGTTGGTAATATGTTAAAAATGTTTTCAAAGAGGTTTTATTCTGAAAAATATAGGGTACCAGTAACTTTTAATCAGTGGATCAAATTTATTCACACGTTTCATAGGTCGGTATTGAGTCATTTAAATTATAAAATGAATTAAAAAATAATTTAATCAAGTAAAACTAGTTTTGTATATAAAACGTCGTCACAACATTTACATGAAATCATTAAATGATTATATGAAGCCGTTAAGACGCTTGAGAACTGTTTCTCATAGCGTCCATTAAGAAATTATCTTAAGGTTAAGGAGTTTAAATTGATAGGGTTTAAAAAAAGATATAACCTTACGCCATAACCATTGATATGTAGTGATGATGCTGTGTGCAAGAGGAAACGAAGTTTATGTTGAAAGAGATTAAATCCTGAGTTATCGTTTAAGGCGGTTGAATTCTATACATAAACCTCAATAAAAAAAGAGCGGAAACCCCAGCTAAGAAGTTTCTACGGAGTTGTAAGAAAGGGTGTGACCCGGTTACGTGACGTGTAAGTGCACGATCTCATGCAGCTTCAGAGCGGCTTTAGAGCGCTGTAAGAGCGTGACAACTACCAGGGATAGATCCCGGAGTAAAGGGATTGAGGCCTGAGCTGTCGCCCAAGGTGGTGGGATTCTGTCTATAAACCTCGATAAAGAGGGAAAGGAGATGGTCCTGCTAGGGAGCTGCTATAGAGCTAAGATGACGTAACCCGGTTACGTGACGTGTGGAAGCGTGCTTCTATATGGCTTTCTCCTTGCTTTAAAGCATAGTAAAAACGAGTAAAATTACCAGGGTTGGATCCCTGGTGATACTAGCTAGGTACTAGCTTGTAACATTATCCTTAAAGATATCCCAAAGAATCCCCCCCCCCCCTTTTTTTTTTTTATATATATATTTTTTAAACACGGTGTGAAAGGTACAAAGGAAGGCATGCACGCCGTTTAGGACTTCGTCGTGTTTTGTGAATTGTGTTAGGCTGAAGCGTTACATGTAAGGTGCCCAACGCTTTCCCCCGCACTAAATAGTCTGTAAACTCCCATTTTAAAACAATTTTTTCTTTAACCTTGAACCCTTTATTAATAATACTATTAGTATTTTAGTATTAGGTATTACAATATTGGTCCAATTTAACAATTTTTTCCTTATAGTTGCCTTATAGTTTTAGATAACAAATTCTGAGCTAGTGGCCAAGGTCGATAAGGTTATTTAACTCGTAGGTTTATTTATCAGAAAACTGCTATGGTCTTATTAACATGTAGAAAGTTCCTTTTCAAACGGTGGATTGAAATATATCTCAATGGGACCCATAAATGAATATGCTTTGAATATGTTTATAGGATAGCGTATAATTAGAGGAAGTTTTCTTAACAAACCAAGGGTAAGGAAAATGAAATAGCCGCGAAAAATCTATTGAAAAGCGGTTCATTATTAGTATATAGTATCTCTTTTGTTCCGTTGAGGCTATAAACTATAGTTCCAATCATTTTTGTACACCTTTAAATCTAACTTCCGATACAAATAAGGCTGTTAAGGATTTGTTAGAAGATTATTTTTCATTCGATGTTTAGGACCTGACTAAATCGAGTTTTTTGTAAGCCATTCCTTAAGTGTTAATGAGAGGGTAAAAAGCGTGTAAACCAAAGTAGTTGTTTAAAAAGCTCTAAAAGTTAGAGGCGTTATATAACGGAAAATAAATACCCGAGGCGGGGKGGGKTTCATATCCGCCACCCTTATACGTTTCAGTAGCTCAAGAGTTGTGTAGCTTATAAACAAAAAACGTCATAAATAGGTAAGTTTTGTTATAATAAAGTAGGAACGAGGAAAACATAGTTAGCGAGCGATGAAGGAACGTAGTTAAAAACGACTTAAGAGTTTGTTAAGGTTTCGGAGTGTATTAACGCGAAATTGGGTTATATAGACGTAAAGCTAAGTAAGTTATTTGAAAGAAATAAAAGGATTTTAGTTGGTAATTAGAAAAAAAGGGTTTAGTATATGTTTAATTAGGTTTTGTCGTCGTTCAGGTTTTATTAATACTAATACAATTATTCAGGACCTGTTTGTTAACAGTTTATACGTCTCTACACTTTATAAAGTGTAAATTTTTAGATCCGCCTACGGGTTAAGCGTGAAGGCCCGTCGTTGTATTCGGTTAATTCGTAACTTGATTCGAAAGTATTAGGTGTTACGATATTAAAGAAACATAAAAGCGGTTTCTGTGTTAGTTGTATATAGCCTACCCCTTGAATTAGAACCTCTTATTCAGGTAAGTTATAAAGCCGCGTATGTGCGACTCAAGTCTTGTTACGGGCCCATAATCTACTTGCAACGTGATATTAAGGTTTTATTTTATCGTCGTCTCTGATAATATCTATGGCTTTCGTTTAAAAGTCGTGAGTTTGCTAACTGCAAGGCGGATTTAATACGGTTTGTACGAGTAAATTTACATAGAATCGAGGATATTCACCGACTGGTATGTCGAATTTAATAATATAAAGGTTAATTATAATCGTTTTACGGTACTTATCAGGAGGTTAATTTATATTTTTTCAAGATGAAATAAACGTAGTCGCCGGCACGAAAAAGTTTTGGGGGAAAGCGTTATTTATTAACGGCTTTTCTTATTAAGATATTACGTAGCCTGTATCATAGCTTATTCGAATTTAATAACTTTGCGGATACGTTGAATAAAATCCTTGGCCTTCGTGCGTAATATTGTAAAATATTTTACTCATTATATAGGATCGACACAGTAAACAGAAGTTACAAGAAATAGGTTAATTTTAAAAGTAGTCGTATTCTTACTATTTAATATTAATTCATAACAAGGTAATTAACGGTTTTAATCGAATAAAATATAAATAAAAAAGAAACGTAAATAATTTGAAACTTGATAATTTACATATTTGGTTATGCCATTGGTTACGGGGTAGAAGGAAGTATTTAGAGGTTATTTCACTTTAATTACATTATAAATTCTTTTTCAGAAACAACCGGTTTAATTTAAACTACTATTGTTAACAACCATACGTGAAAACTTATAAAATTACTCATAGTTGTTTAAAAAAGGCTTCATGTAAGTATTGGCGTTTATAATAGTTATAACCTTAAGAGTCACGGGCTCATTTCAAATGGTTTGTAATAATAATACGATAACGTAGGTTATTAGTATATTTTCAAGGTAAGTAAATTATGAAGTCAAGAAAATCTTGTTTTAAAACCGTTCGAAAACCGGAAGGAGTTTGAAAATATTTTTTTCACAGTGTCTTTAATAGGTTATTTACCTATAAACGTTGCAATTACAGCAAAAGCGGCGGATGTCGCCATATAATCCACGTGCAAAATACGTTATAAGAATAGCAATGTCGCCATACGGTTAACCGGTAAAGAGTAAACTATTGTAGCTTAAATTAACGCGGTAGTAAACTGTTCGTAAATATGTACCTTAATATGGTTACTAAATTTTATACTTCATCGTCATATTCCAAATGTTTCGAAATTAAAACCCTTGATGTTTAGTCGTCGTCAGTACGAATATAAGTTTAAAATATCGGTCATTTATACGTATTAGGCGTACCAATCGGAAGTTAGTAATATAGCGTATAATAGGGGCGTCCTAATAGCATTAAAAATAGATATTAGTAAAAAGATTACGACTTTTTGGAATGGATTTGCTGTCGACGATTAACCAAGAGATATGTATACGTAAAAACGACTCGAAAGCGGCTATTTCGGGGCGTAAAATTGAATTTTTCTACTCAAAAGACGTAAAGCGGAAAATCCATCGAAATATTGTAATTTCTCCGTAATAATGTAATAAGCTCCGTATAATCTTCCGTTCTATTATAAACTAACAGAAAACATAATTGCGAAAAGCGTTCGGATTTGTAGATTTATCGTTTTAAAAGCCGTTGTATATTTATGAATTTCCTTAGGTTTTTATAGTTCATTAAAATATTAAACGGGCGTTGCTTACCCCTGAGTTTCGCGTTTTATACTTTTAAGTGATTGATTATACGAGTAACTCTTCATCGTAAATTTCGTAGTTATATTCGGTCGGAGATACATAACGAAGGTAATATGTTACTAGGTATAGGTTACCGCAGTTGGTACGTTAAAACAGATAACCTCACAAAGCCTAAACGTAACTGTCGGCTTTTAAAAAGGTGTTGTGGTTGGGTTCTTATTAGGTGAATACAGGTTCAGAATAAAAGTTAAGTTTAAGTGAACGAAAATATTGTCGAAGTAAACGGAGAAAAAAATATTGAGAATAAAGCGCAAAAAAATGTTAATATACCGTTAAAAGCTTCCGGGGGGGTTGAAAAGCTAAAGTGAATGATAAATAATTCGAAAAACCCGAAACGTATACGAAGTATAATTTTCCATTCGTTTCTCTCTTCAATAATAAACTAATGAAAAGTGAGTTCAATATTAAATTTGGTTAATTACTTAGCTTGGAAATTGTTTACCGATATTTTTTAATGAACGGAAGCGGGTAATGGTCCTTTTCGTAATCACGTTAAGCCGGCGATAATTGATATAAACATGGAAACTACGTTTGAATTTCTTACCTAATAGCACCGGGGCACTCGTTGCTGAGCTAATCGTTCGAATATAACTCTACTCGAGTAATTAGATTAACGTTTACGTAATATAATGAGATTTTTACGGGATATTCCGTATAAAAAGCCTTACATAACTGTTTAGAGTTAACCGTGCTTATCGGTATAAAGGACCATTTCGTAATTTATTCCGAAACAGTAAAGGGGAAGCTTATCACTAAAGGCTTTATCGATTAAAGGGGCGAAGTTTTTAAGGTCATCTGGAAGTTTATCGTAAACAGAGATAAACGGTTTCGAAATAAATATCTTAGTAATATCTTCGAAAGAAACGGTAGCGAACCGCGTAATAACGGTTCTGTCTTTACGGTCTTAACGCAAAATAACGTGAGATATAACGACGCCGACACCTTTCAACGTTTTTTATACGGACGCGAACCCCCTATTTTAAAAGCGATGGTTACCGGCACATCGCAAAAGTAATATATACTTTAAAACGTCGTAAATAACTTATTAATACTTTATTCAAAGTTTACGTCGAATAACTTTATGTTATCAAGCGGGGACGATATAGGTTTATATTTGGAAACGTTATTTGTTGAGATTGATATCCCAAAGTATTATAAAAGTAAGAAGTCGTAGAGGAAAACCGGCCGCGTAATACGTAGCTTCATTGAGTGATTTCAATTGGATGGGGAAGCGCGGTAATTTCAAGCAGTTGGTAAATTGCTTATTCGCGACGGTATACCATTTGCGGCTAATATTAACTGAAAAGTCGTTAAAGTTAATAAAATTGTAAATTAAATTTAATATAAACATGTAGTTATTTAAAACTTAGAACGAAGTTGTAGAGTCGAACTAAAGTTTTACTGACTTTTGTGTACAACTTTCTATAAAAATTACGTTTTTCTCCCACCTAAAAATCAATTAAATCTTTACACAAAATAAGATAAATTCCTATAACGTCTTTAACGTTAAAGGCGTTTGGGCGTTAGGCCGGATTTCCCGGGTAGGTACAAAGACGATAACCATTCGCATCGTAACGTAAGTATTACTTAAGGTTTTAATAACAGGAGAGTTCCGAGTAGTTAATATAGGGGGTATGGTATGATTGTACGCGGTATATCAACATTCAACAATACATTCGGAGACGTGAACTGTACATATTGATCAGTATTACTAGGTTAATCAACATTAACCCCATACCAATAGTAGTTCAACAATTATAGAAAATTGTAGGTAAGAATTCTATAAAGGAAAATAAACCTGAAGAACGGCGGTGGTGAAATCCATTCGTACCTCATATTGGATTATTTGTCAAGGTTTTTCATATTGTAAGGGTCTAGGCAAACCAATGGATGGCTTATTTGTCAAACGTCAAAGTTCATTTTGCATATTTTCAATTACCCTGAATCATATTATTTCGACAATACAAAGTACTTCAAAAACCTGACGGTTATGTAGTTTTTTCTGAATTGAGGGATCAATGTAATACATTTGTTAGAATTCTTGACCAAGCTAATTGAATTAGTTGATGAAATAGATAAATTATTTGCCAATGGTAAAATATATAGGTTCACCTACAAAAGCATATGAAACTTAAACGAAAGCTTGGAGTAATTCCTAGTATGGTAAGGAGTATGAATAATAGCCTTACGGAAGGCCTGACATATAGATTATCGTAAATTATATTAGTATAGTAGGTGAAGTATTCGTTAGCTCCTAGGAAGCTATATTCATCGTGAATCGAAAATATTGAGCAGCGGCTTTTACTGGATTGTAAGCGAATATAGAAAAGGTTTGTAATAAATTTACTAAACGTTACCAGAATATTGAATTATAAACAGCCGCTCGATATGTGTACCGATAAGTTACGATTTGTCCTACCAAAAATGGCACGTTTCATATTACTAATTAAGTAAAAAAGTTTATGATATAGACTCAAAATATAAAATTAAAGAAGTCTACTAATAATAACAGAAAAAAATCCTTGAAAATATCCAAATACCGGTCTTCAAACGGCAATAAAGTAGACCATAGAAAGTTTGTTAACTAACATCCTCTGTTTTTAAAAATTATTAATTCGATTATCAGAATAAGACATTGAAAGGTTTACGTTACCTTTGTAAAGTTATAAACACAGAAAATAATAAAAGAACATATAATAAAAAAAATAAAAAGTAAGTTTGAAATGTAGTGTATATAAGGGGCCCCGATAACAATAATAATGAGATTGTACCTGGATGTAATGATGATTGGGACCTTTACGCCAACCATTGAACTCTGAGCTGCTGGTAAGCTGCTACTGGCATACGGGATACTGTCGCAAGCTCCTTTTATCATCATAAGTTTTTGTTGTCACCACAAGCTATTGTCGCACGCCTTGGAATACTATCGCAGCCCCCCCAAGTGCTATTGCAGCCATCCAAGTGCCATCGTAGTCCTCGAATGTGCTGTCGTAACCATCAGAGTTCTATCGCAAGGGACTTTGGCTATCGCAAGCATTTAAACGAGACAGGCTACTCATGTTTCGCACCTCGCTTCTCATTACTCACTACTTGCAACTCGTGTCTCGCTGCTCGCATCTCACTATTCACACGAGAAACCAACCAACTTTAACCCGACCTCACCTCCTTCTTACTTTACCCTCACTTTGGCTTTGTTTCACCCCCCCCCCCCCACCCCTCTCACGTTTTAATTTGCTTTTCACTTTTCTTTGATTTGGACTTTTATTGCTGTTGCTTTACTACTTTGTTTGCTACTTTGTTGCTTTGCCTATTAACCTTATCATTATTTTGGTTAGTGTTAAAACTTTGTTTTGCCCTATTTTGCTTTGCTTTGCTTGCATATGGCCTCAACGACTCTGCCATACATTGATTGGGAGCAAGATGATAGCCTAACCATCGTGCATGACCAAAACGATTGGAGGTACATCCCTGGGATGAATTATGCAAGGGAAATAGCTACCCGCCATTCATGGGAGGCAGGTATACGTCATCAGAACGGGTAATCAAACATGAGCCCAGACCATAACAATACCAAATCCATTGCTCCCAAATCCTTATATGATCGTGCACTCAAGGGCACATTTTCTGTTGAACATGTAGTGAAGGAAAGAAGAAAGCAGTGTATGCTCCCATCACTGGCTGACTCCCTTGTTACTGAATTTGACTATTATAAAGTATCTAGGTAACTCCTTCAAATGGACCATTGGTTCATGAAAGTGTAGTGAAACAAGCCGAAAATATGCACGGATATAATCACAATTTCAAAGGATACTGCTCACTGACAAACCTTTCTAGCGCAAGGCATCCTCCACTTATCAGTGTCAGGCAGGCAATATCGCCTCCTGCAGAGACAACCACAACGACCGCATTTTGCCGAGGAGAAAAACAGGCAGGAGAGGAATATCAGGAGCAAGATAAATATACCGCGGTGGCTCGCCCTGCCAGTATATTTGGGGTGTATTGTGTCCTCGTTTCGTTCGCCTTGCTGGTTAAGGCGCGAGGCTGCTAACGTACGAAGCCCTGTGCAATGATAATTGCCCCGCCAAAAGAACTTTTGCGACGTTTTGAAGCTCCCCTGGGACACTGGATTCTTGGCCGTCCGCAAAAACGACACCAAAATGGGAAAGCATAGTTCCAGAATCAGGGTCTGCCCCGGCCTTTAGGTTCGTGCTTCAATATTGGGTGTAGGGGAGATATAGAGACGTCTTACGCTACTTTTACCTTCTTCTTTCTATAAAAGCAGAGAACATTCTTTGACTGGAGGATTCATGCCTGCATCATCTCCAATTAACATAATCCCCCACCGACCAACTCAATACATCTCACACTCTTACAATGCTTCAATCAACGGCTGTCGGCATCTTCTTGGCTCTGGCTGCTCTACCCGCCGCACTTGCTCGCTACTCGGACCCTCTCTACGTCACCACGGACAGGTGCTGGGAAGATCAAATCTCAAAATGCAAAATCTACGGCAACCAAAAACGTTGTCTCTCAGAGTAAGTTTTCTATTACTGCCCAGGTGCATGTATTCCACTGAAGGGTTCGGAGCGTCCTAACTTGCTGACCGGGTCCCACTCCATTTCCACAGGCATTGCCTCAAACCTTGCGACACCGAAGATACCAGCTGCTCTAAAGCATGCCAAGCCCCGGGCGTCAAATACAGCAATATACGGGGCAACAACTGGTGTGCTGACGAGTGAGTCTACCCTTTCTGTTCGACACGAGTTATATGGGACGTCGAGGTTGAACAATTATCCTCTTCATAGCAAAAGTAATTTGTGTTTCTGCACCAAAGACGACCCAGTCACCTTTATCACTGGCCCGAAGCCGCCGCCGGGAATCAACGACAGGAGGCGGAAGGCTTGAAACTGCATTCGTTGACAGCAGGCAGAGCAGTCGCCGCGAGGATGGAAGTATCTAGTGAATAGTACCAGGTTACTAATTCAAGCCTATCTTGCTTCCTGAAAATGCCGGCGCACATAAAATGTTATGTGTTGTGGAGATGACCCGTGATGTTTAACGCCGCCGCCCTGTTTAAGTCCACTGTGTGGGTGGGAGTCACCAGCAGGGATAGGAAACGAACTACCCAGACAGGTTGGTGAGATTGAGCATAGAGGTGATGATTGCTCCAAATTTACCAACTTACAGGCCTTTTAATACACATAGCGTGTATATCGGGTACGTTTCTGGCATTTTTCACCGTTATTATATATCATTATTTTTCATGATAGTAGAAAATAGAAAACGTTGAATCAATGGACGAAAAATAATGCTTGGTTTGAAGAAATGAAAGTCCTTTTCAATGCAAGGCCCCGGCTTTTCGCGCGACGATTATTTTGGATGTATAAGAAAATCGAAATAACCTCGCTAGGATACGAACCGCTTTCTCCCCATTGATTTCAAAACCCTTCTTTTGACTTGATTAGGGAATCTCGCACATAAAAAAATACAATTTCGCACAGGTCGGTCCTTTGATGAAGTAAGTTCCTACAAGTAAATTGGTTTAGTGGGTGGTTCAAAGGGCTAGCCCGGGCAAATTTTTCACATTTTCACTTGTATATACTAATAAACTCTTTGTGGATGCTAAATCATAACTTTAGCAAGTTTTTATTACCCACCATATACTTTATTTCTGATGCGCACGTAATTTTCAACAATTATCGCTCATTACTACCTCTTGTTTTCATCTTTGTATTATAATGTATTCATTAAAATTTGACGATAATTTAGAAAGACTAATTCTGTTATTATGTTCCATAATTGAAAACGAAAAGAGAGCGGAAAATAAACAACTACCTAGTCTAATAGTTTCTACTACATCTCGGCTTCGGATTGCTACCAATGCTATATTATAGTCTAGCATAATAATGAAGCGTTTGATTATACCGCTTCTAAGACAAAAAAAACTTATAATTATATTATTTACTTATTTATATTAAGCGGTTGTTAGAAGCTAAACTCTTTAGCCGTGAACAAAAAACCTTTTTTTTTACTAAATTCAACTAACGGGAACCTTAACTTTGTGGCAATATTCGAGTCATTACGCTATAGTTGTCATTGACTTATTATTATCCTTTCAAACGTTCACTAATTATGAAAATATATTGGTTTTCTCAGTTATTGTTGCACGTAATTTCTGCCTTTCCGTTTCAAAAATATCTTCGACTGAGTGCTAGACTCTTAATATAACGGTTTAATTAATTACACTGTTTAAAAAAAGTTTTTAGTATTGTGTAGTGTTATTGATCCAATTAAAATGCATTTTATGCAACTAAACTGGATTTATTATGGATCTTGAATCATTTCCAAGTAATTTCCTTATCGAGTCTGTTGTATTTTCGCGTTATTAACATATCATCATAATTTGTGAGTTACAATAACCCGCGCAAAATGTTTTAACAAGGTTAATAATACTTTCATTATTTTGATTGACATTACTTCTTGAACTGTTTGTCATGTTTTTATGGTTGCAGCACTTTAATTACTTGTTATTTGAGCCGTAAGGAGAATGTTTGTCTCAATAACTGCAACTCTTTAGTAAGGTGATCATAGAGTATCCTTGATTCAACTCAGCTAGTGAGTTGAGGTACTAGCAATATTGAAAACTTGAATTTCTTTTTAATTCACATGCAAACAGTAACAAAATTCCGTTTAATATTTAGCCACGGTTATCTCTTGGTTTGAGCGTGCAAAAGGAAAATATCCAAATTAGAAGTTAATAGGAAATCACTTGTTGTTGCGTTAATACGAAGTAATGAAACTTGACCCACATTTCCGATATCTATTTAGGTTATCAATGATCCAAAAGTTAAACTTAATCAATTGCAATTTAATGGAAAGGTCATTAAAATTCAATGCTTTTTTTCTATGAATTTAGAACCTTTCATAATTACTATAGTAACGATGATTCACCATATAAATTCATTTTATAAGTTTAATTAATTGTAAGGCTTACACTCAATAGGTATATACGAAATGTCATGTTTTTACGACGTCGTCACTTTTAAATTGCTTAAATTTTAGCCTTTTTAGTAATAGCAACAAATATATATAATTTGATGTAAAGCTTTTTCAAGATAGGAAATAAATGATTTAGTAATTTTTTCTCTGGAAATCTAGATCCCAAAAACAAGAAGTCAATCACTACTACAGTAATTACATAATTACAAATAAATGATAATGTAGGTGGTTAATATCATGATGAATATTCATAAAAAACATAAAAATACGAAAACGTATTTCATTTCTCTAAGTATTTAACTATCAATAGGTATTGTTATCGATGAAGAGCAACAATAACTGCTATAAAATAATATCGTAGATAGCGGTGGTAGAGATAGTAAACAGGTTCCCTAGAAGATCTGTACAGGCTTTAAGGTCTCCAAGTTATGTTTCCAAACAACATCTTAGAGTACCGCACTATTTAAGCCCCTATAAACGAGTAAATTCTAGTCCTGGTCCGACTAAAAAGTGCGGAATATTCAATTCTCGCATGGGTCCTGATTGCTCCTATAATACAACATTATGGTTCTTAGAGCAAAAAGCTCTATAAAACCTAATGATAGAAAAACATCCTATAAAAGAGGGCGAAACTAAAATGCAAAACGCGTTACGGTTTCATATACTATTAATATTTTTAAATTATTATTAAGGGATCTCTATACCTATAATAACACTTACATTACGCGCCTAAAGATCGATTAATGAAGGAAAACCCCTTATTAATATAAACATTATTTACAACTTTTCTTTCTTTATTACTTAGAAAACCACGCTTCATATATTAATAAACCTTACACTAATTTGTCTCCAATAAGTGTTCATATACTAATCCAATTCATGGCGTTATTACATAAAAGACACACTTAAGCAACTTACGATACTGTATCTTATCTTTGACAAAAACCGTGAAATTTTTAGAAACGCTCTACGTTTATACGAGTTCCCTCTCATTCAGTTCCTCTTCCTTTTTCTTGTTATTATCCTCATTCACGGCTAACGCGACTCATTTTAATTCTATTTCACCTAAAAAAGCCTAGAATTTTACAGATTTCATGCGGTTTAGTAATATGAGGTTAAATTGTAGGATTTTTCCCAATGGGCTGGGAATGAGGGTAACATATACCCATTACTTTTTTAAAGGGCTTATAGGTTTTAGTTTCACATAAAGGAGTTCAACATCAATGAATAATAGTAACTAAATTTTTAAGAAGGTCTATTTCCGTTTCCATTATTACCGTTAGTCTTTGAGTGGTTTACTGCGCCGCCGTCACAGTAAAATCATTAACTAGGCGCTTAACCGCCCTGCGGCGGCTCCTTCGCGCCGTTATCAAGACGGCAGAAAGTGACGTTGAGTAAGCTACGGCTGCAGCATCATTAATGGACCGTTACGCAGCGCAGGAATAACAGGTCTCCTACCTCTAAAATAACACGTTACTGATAACCTCAACAATAATAAAAACGGGAAACAAACAGACTCTATCGAGAAAAAACCCGTTACCAACGTACAGATTACCGGCTCTATCACCCTTTTTTTTGTTGCGACCGCCGCCACACCCGATTTTCCCTAAACCCAACAGTTTTTAAGTAATAAAGTTGTGGTGAACAGCTAAATAATATAAATATCTTTGTAATATCCATAATACATTTCATAAACAAATAGAATTGGTAATTGAAGGTCTAATTATAGGTATCAGGAGTGAAATATAAATATTGACAGCGGATATAAACCGCGATGATTATTGTATAACTTTTAACAAAAACCAATTTAATATGTGACTGGTTATTTTAAAATTTTATTAAAATAATCCGTTACACTAGTGAATTTCTGTAAATTTGAAGAGTGGAAAACTATCTTTCTTATATATATTTCGTACACACGTCCATATAAAAAGCTCTTAAATAATAGCATCCAGAGTTTCTAACTTTTTGAAAAATCAGGAACATTTTTTTAATCTACGATATATCTTCATATTGTATGTAAAACATGTTATCCATCCTTATTCAAGAGATTAAAACACTGACAATATTATATTAAATACTTTTACCTATATCAAATCATAATAATTCAATATAAACAAAGATGGATTAGAAAAACAAAAGAAAATGACCTAAATAAAAATAAAATCGAAATTTATGACCCGAGTTAAATCGAATATGTATGTTTTAATAGCTCACATAAAAGCGATATCTAATCCTATTTTTATATTTACCCCTAAATTTCGATTAACATGGAGCGTAAATAAAATATATATTTTAATCACTTTGGTAAAATCATAAACTTCATTATATAAAATGGTATAAATATTTATATAATGATTTAAGAGTTTATTCAAATCCTCATTTCCGTTAATATCTTTATATCTCAGGTTGTTTGAACAGCAGTCAATTGTAGTCAAGTCAAGTTAACTATACATAGAGTTAGTTTGTTATACTGATTGCAAATTAGCTGTAGTTTCTTAAGATTGACTGCAAACCACGTAGAGTATGTACCTACTTCAGATTGGAGCACAATCCAAAGCAATTGGCAATACATATTAGCGTGCAGCACAGATAGCGGTCAACTAAACGTAGAAGTTACATATTACTACATTCATTGCAACACCAGGTACTTTGATTAGAGATTCTAATCCACTACTTAATAACGATAAAAGCCTACCAATACTTACCAGTGCTTATTATCTTATGCACAGAAAAGCAAGGTAGAAGTAAAAGCTACTTTTCTGTTACGCTTTACAATTTCGTATGGTAGAGGGAAGATTTTTGTGAAAGGCTACCTTCAGTGACGTCAACTGTTTACAGGTAGTCAAGAGGCAAACTTTTCAACGAGTCTGATGTTCATAGATACTAGAAAAGTAGCGACGATATCGTTACTACAGAAGACACCAATAAATTTCATTGGACCAGTTGAGGAATCGTTGAGATCGATCGCCTGAACGTTGCAATGATCGTTAAGTTTACAAACGGCTAATTTAATATCGTTCCGACCAATACTATTGCGGTTACTACTATTTCAAATCGCCGAAGAACATCATCTTATGATCTTTTAACTAGCAATAATAGCTTTGATGGTAAAAAGTCTACGATTCTCATTCCTATAACATTTTTTTCCATTGACAACTTTTCAATTTCTATCATATTCGCTTGAAACTTAGTGAAATTAATAATTTTTCTGATCCCGTCACCAAAGAGGCAATCAAAAACCTCGGAATCACCTTTGTCAAACACTATAATAAAAATCTCTGGTTTGTGGACACGGACAGAGACTTTTGAATTAAACACTTTATTTCTGTAGTTAGTTATTATATACTTGACTGAAACTTAGTCAACCTGAACAAGGTTCGGAGGTAACCGATGGTGGTTAAATGTGATTTAGAAATTGAAACATAAATATGAAGAAAATAATGAAGAAACCAATGAAAATAATTTCAAATCCAATTTTTAACTATATGGTTAACCCGTTTAAATGTATAGGGTAATAAGGCAACCAGTCAAACGCATTATACGAATATATTAGCGAATAGAACCCTAAATAGGTTGAAAAGGGTTAAAATAATGGTATCGTCAATTATAACATCTGTTAACGCCTTCAAATACGTTTTTAAAGTCATATTGAACCCTAAATTCGTTTTTCAAACCTTTTTGTTACAATCATGAGTTTTTTTTAAAAAAAAATTAGTTAATTTTGGTTAACAACTTTTCATTGAAAGGTTCATTATTAAGTCTTTTACCTAAATGATTAAATTTATTAACAATCAAAATATTGATACTTTTATTTTTAATAAATGAACTGAACAAAAGACTTCATATTCGAATTTATTATGGGTACGACTACTAGATTTTCTCCATTAAACTTTATGAAACGTAATTATCTTACCCGTTTATAAGAAAATATTCTCAAACACTGATTGAGGGATCAAATGAGTTTATACGGCAAGTTGATTACTTTTCCCCTTCAAATATGCCAATACTTTGCATAGATAACCCGGAAATCACAATCATTGATGAATTTAGAGAATTGAAAGAGAAATGTCACAATAAACCTTATAACTTTCTAGATATTAAGATTCGCCTGTTTTTCAACAGTTAAGGCTGAAGAAGAATGAAATCGCCAACAGTTATCTAATTTTCGTTTCCTTTTCTTAACACTTAAGTCAAAGATTTGACCTCCGAGTTTGAATAAATAATTCGTCGTTTCAAAACATTAGGTATAGTTTTCAAATTGTCCTTGATTATAATAATGACTGAACCCCATATGGTTCTCGTGAAAATATGAATAAGTAGTCTAAAATGCAAAATTACTAGAAAAAGTTGCCCAATAATATGTGCATTAGAAATTATATTGACATCAATCTAATGTTTTACTTATAGGTAGAAGGGAATGTAGGAGTTGATAAAAATATATTATGCCAGTAATTCTTCAAGTTTTCGCTAATTAAAAAAAGTTTGAATTCACCTTATAGTTTCCTAAAACCACTCATTTTTTTAGCTAGTGACTGTTTTCGTTTAGAAGTGTAATAATACGTGTGCCAAGTTGGATGACGGTGTATTCTAAAGTTTAAACCTTTGATGACAACGATTAAAATCCCTTTGATTCTAATTGGAACAACTGTAAATTCAATGATACCAACAATGAAATTGATAAAAAGCGCGAATCTAAAAATATAACCTCGAAGTTATGTAATGATTAAGATATTAATCTTCTTTAAGAAATTTGAGTCAATGAAATAAATTATTTTTAACGTTAAAGGGACTTGAATTTACGTGAAAAAAATCGATTTGTTATCAAGCCCCATTTTTTCGAAAACTGCATCCAAACGTATAATATACCATATATAATACCAATTAAACTTGAATTAGAAATAATTTCAACGCGCGGGAAAATTAAAAGGTAAGGATTTTCATGATGGGAAAATGTGTTATTAGTTATTGGTAACTATTAATATATAATTTCTGCTGGGGAAGTAACGTACTAACCACGAGACCACGATTTATCATATATTTCAACTAGTAAATACCCTTATTGTTATCATAACAATGAATATTTTAACATTAAATATCTATTTTTTTTGTGATCGCTATATGGAATAAATGTATTCAGGTATTATATCAAATAATATACTAACATAGTGTTTACAAAGAGGCTATTATTAATACATCACGTTACAAAAAGATGTTGATACTACTAAACTTAATGAATGAAGTTAAAATGAGAGTCAACGTTATTTTTATTTAAAGAACACGATCTATTGGAATTGAATATTGTTACTATAATAATTAAGCTTATTGTGTTTTAACATTTGGAATACATCACTCTTTGTTTTCAGCTTGAATATAGAAATAACATTAGCGTTAACTTTGATTTTCAAATTAAAGAAATAATTCAAGTTACGGGCGGTTAGCTGTTTTCATTTTTTTAAAAATATGGATGCCTTGAGTTCTACATCGAAAGGTCGAAGGCGATGATGTTGAGTTGGAAAAATGAAAAACTTTGTTGGTTGAATCAACCGCTTCACCATTCGGTAACAAAAAAAACCTTGAAACGCCTTTAAGGCGGTTAGCAATAAATATGCGGATTTGTTCGCATTAAATATAGTTGAATAGCGTTGTTAATACTACAAAATACCCCTTCAAACCCTTATGAAGTCCACTTTTACAAGAAAAGATGATTTAAATTATCATTGTTAAATTTATGTTAATATGTTTTATTCAGACAGCAAATTATTATTTTATACAAAAAACTTCATTATGTCGTTACACATAGATAGGTTTTATGATACTATTACATCAAAGGAAACTTATGAGTATTATGTACTTTGTGGATTAATTCAAACTTAGACCCTCCTACCTTATTATTTTATCATACCAATATTAATTCTACTACGATAGAGATTAAAATGAATCTTAAGCCCAAAAACATTTACAACAAATAATATCCTTTTGAGTTGACTAAAGAATTAGTTGGATCGAAAGTAAATATATACATTACAAAAAGTATAAGATATTTCTACTAGAGAAATTATTGGTTTTATATATCAAAAGATTGATACAAATGATTGTTAAAGGTTTCTACTATATTGTTAGCCCTAATGATTTGGTGTCGGTTTTATTAGTCTTTTGTGTCTACCTGCATAGAACAATTCAATAGCCACTAGTACCTGATACCTAGAAACAAGTTATGATATATAGTAAAGTGTAAAGAAAATTGAGGTGTTATTCGATACATAGTTTAAATAATAATTTCTGTGACACCAGGAATTCTTTTTTAAGATAAAAAGCGTGATCTACGCCTTTGTAAAGCGAAAGTATTACGTAAAAAGATCTGGGAAAATGGGATAAAACCCAAATGATGTTAAGTATAGCTAACAGAAATATCCTGGTTAAAGTCGTTAAAGGTTTCATTACTTTGCATATGACTAAAGATGAGATGTATAAATAGATTCTTAAGCCTATTAAAGATACTTGAACTTAAAACGTTCGATTTGAGTATATTGATTGATACGAACTTTTCTAGCTGAGGGTTCAATAGTGGATGGAATATTGTTGGTGGGGAAAACTACCTTTAGAAAGAATAAATATTAAAGAGGTTGCTGGTAACGAGAATTATAAGCTTCCGTAAAAATATATTGTTGTATGTTTGCTTGGAAAAAAACATATTCAATTGACATCAAGCCCACCAATCGTATTTAAAGGCATTATGAACATACTGAACCGATGTTTTGACGAACAAAACGGAAGGTAGATTTATGGTATTGTTATGAGACGAATTTATTACTTTGTATCCTTAAATAAAGTAACAAACGAATAATAAGTGACGATTTTGAAGTAGAAGATACTGCATGAGTTTCAATAAAAATTCACGTACCGGTCAAACAAAAAGTTATGGTTAATTATTGAAATGTATGTTTATAATAGTAAATTCGGTATGATTTTAATTTTTTATAACGTGGAATATTTGTTTGATTTTCATCATTGTAATTGTTTACAGTAGAACTATTAGCGTAATTGGTGTGATTACTCTTCATAGTAGACATAATACATAAACGTATATGTAATTCATCACGAATTGTGAAGGGATAACACTTTTCAAACTAGAAAGAGAACATAATTAATGAATATAAGACCTATACGGTAATACTATACGTTAAATCTTAATACGAACTAACTAAAGCAGATATTTATTAGTTTCTATAGTATTCAACGTACTATAAAAATATGTTAGGTATCGAAACTTTAAGGTTTTCTTTATATTTACCAACCACATCAAGAAAGATCAGCAATATCCGTAGCAATCATGTTAAAGATACCCTCTTCATCGGTAAATCTAGGTTTGTGACGGTAGAACAACACGCTGTCGAAAATTTCAACCTTTGGAAATATAAGCTGATTAAAACTTTGATTTGATATATATATCTCAAGTTTCACATATTTATAATCCTCTTTTACGTTTTGAACGATATCTGTGATTTGTGTTTTAGCATCTGCTCAAAACGGCAATCAATAAGCCAGACCAAAATTAGCAATACTGACGAAGATGATTCCATCGATACCTAAAATTGATTACCAGGCGGGTTACATCGATATATTATGTTAACCGGAGGAATCTTACGATCAATTGATTGTGATATAAACACAGAACCTATACAACGAAGATTTTGATAAGTGGAATAAAAATATTTTGTAATAAATTGATAATTTAAAAAATATATTGATATAATATAGGTAAACTTAATGATGATAGGGTTCTTCAATTTAAAGGAAGACATTTTTCTTCATGATATCGACCATATATTGAAAATCAGATTGCATATCGTTCTAACTAACAAGAAATCATTGGTAGATAATTGAAAATTTCCGTTAATCGTATAAACTTGAAATCCGTCTAAAATCAACATTTAAAGCTAAAATTATTAATATTCAATATTTACGGAATGAAGACAGGTTCCTACATTGTTATAATAACGAAGAACACATTGAATATAGTCAATAAATAGTCAATATTGCCTTTGATACCTATAGCTGTATGTACAAACTTCCGAAGCGTTTATGAATACCAATTAATTTTGGGTATTATTTATAAAAAACGTTAAATAATAAACATAATATCTTGAGGAGAGGTATACGAAACAATAGCAATCAATACGTTTCGGTAAATTAACGCCAAAGACGGGCTGCAGATGCTATAATGAAAGCTGCACTTAATGGCGCTTTAAAAAGCTTCGTGGACAACAATACACTAACTAAACGAATCTTTAGTTTCGTAAACTGCCTAGCATATCACGTAGAGGAACAGTAATTACCTAGTAAACTAGATTGTGCATAGGGTAACGGTAGCAATAATGGTATGAAAAAAAATAAACTCAAACCTATTGATAAAGGACATGCAATTATTAAAGTATATGTTTGTAATGTATACAAGTTTATAGTCGAAAACATTTGTATGTAGTTGAAAAATGCGAAACTTGGGATTACAAGGTACATGGTGGTAATTGGTATCAGTTTTAGTATAAATGTGCTGAAATTGATAGGGATCTAGCATACGAATTAAGGGGTGAGTTTAAAGCTCACTTTAAAGAAGTGATTAGCCATACTAGCATGCATAGACACAAAACAAAAAGCCATTAGTGTTATAATAACAGTCAATTGTATTATAATTATGTCAACAATAAAATAAATTTGTTCGTTGTACTTACTGTCAATTAACTATAGTTTTTCGGATTAAGTGAAAGTCTAGTAAAAAGGGTACCAACTATAGTTTGGAGTACGGGACAAGCAATTATCTTTACAAATTTGCGTGAAAACTGACTTGCGGTCTGCCTAACTTAGAAGTTATACATCACCACTTTCAATGTAGCACCATTTACTTTGTCCAGAGATTCGAATCAACGACAGGGCAACAATAAAGGCCTACCAACAAAGGATTTATTAGATATTACGAAGTAGATATAGGTTTTGGTAATCATTCGAAATTTATAAAATACATATTCAAACAAAATAGCAGTATAATCCTTAAATCCTTAAATCATAAAGTTATTATTGAAGTATACCGCTATCTTTCCCTCAAAAATAAGTATAACCGTTTCAAATCTAGGAACACTTCGATGACTTTCTTATCGAAAACATATATAATGAGGTCAAAACTATTCAACTCACATGCTATAATATTACTACAGGGAAACCGTATTGTTAGGCATAATACAAATTTCTTCGTTGTATATTGATTAAATTTATTAGTTCCCCCAATATTATTATATACATTAATGTTTTCGGATCAACCATATGTTGTAAATGTAGGTTTTTTTTGTAACTTATATACTTGGGAAATTTATGAAATCCCAGTGGGAAAATTCCCACACTATTAAAAAATAGCATCAAAATCTTGTATAATCCCTGTTTTCAACTGTTGAAAGTAATATATACTAAATCATCGTAAAACTTATACGAATAAGCTTTGATAAGTTACCACAATAGAAATATGCGTATAAAAGCGTTGCCACTGCTTCAGAACCCGTACAAACCATCTTAATATATATAAGAGTTGATTAAGTCCGTTAACATGTTGAATTAACACTATGAGTATAGTTTTATAACCGTAAATACGAGTCAAATAACGTCTTAATACGTCGACCGGTAAAAGGATCATCAACGTCGATAATACTTGAACGAAATAAGGATAGAAATCGTTAATATTACAGTGAAACTTGGGCTAACAGTAAATCGGCGGTTCAAAAGACGATGGTATTTGGCGATTTTTTATAAAACGAATCGAGCACTCTTATGACTGAAATTACTGAAATTATAACTTTTTCTCAAAATCCATTTAGATGCAGCCTATACCTTAACTTTCGATATGATAAGTAGATATAAATATAATGGTAACACCGATATTTATTTGTAAAAAGTACCTCGAAGGCCTATATTCTGAACGTGAAAATACCTTGAAATACCACGTGATATTTATGGTTTTAGCTATGCGTTTTTCATCGTACACTATCTTAACTAACTTGAACCAAGAACACAACTACCATAAATTAAGGGTTCTAATATTCTTAAAAAGTGCCTATAACCACATAAATTATCATGACTTGTGATAGTTCAGGTAGATTATTATAATTTATATGGTTTATTCAAATGTAAAAGCCCCTGATATTTCCATATGAGTATTTTTCTAGAATAAAAAATACAATTATATAATTGTTGGTTTAGTTGACTCTGATAACTTTTAACCCAAAAACGTTAGATATTAATATGATTAGTTTCTGAAAAAATACCTCAAGATCGTTTTCGAAAATATAACGCCCAAAAATTTATTACCATCTATGTTGGTTAGGTATTTATATCAACGTATGGGAAATACATTATAGTATTCAAGTATGGTAGTAGAAATATGTATATATTCAAAGATGGAGTAGAAACTCCTAGAGCTTGCATTCCATATATAAGAGCTTATTAGCTTTTAAATGATACGTAGCACTTTATAGTTCACTCCGCTAGGGTTGTCCCCTACGCTTGCAAACTATAGTAATATCAAGCAATATCTATATAAAAAACTTGCATTTTTATTTAAATAGTTCTAAAGTCGTACATTAGGAGATATAGGGTAGTTTGTTTAAATTAAGAATTGGTTATTCGATGTTAATTGAGATGCTTCATTGATTATTTTTTTGTATTGCTAAGATAGGTTATAATTCCTTTGGAAAAACCGGCGAACTTTTAAAAAGTATTATTTCAGATATTATATCTCCTAAAGTAAGTATAATGTAATGTATTGTTACCTGTTAAAGTAGAAAAAAAATACCCCTATTTTTACAACCTATTACGATTTATCAAACTATTGCACATTGCTTGGGGTTACGCATATGGAAAAGAAGGAACTCACGTGAGCTAGCACCTTCTTGAGCATCTCGCTGTTACATTCCTAGCTTAGTTGAGCTTCGGTTCTAGTTCTATTTTTTCCCCTCTTTTATAGTCAAAATATCACATTGTTTCAACGTTATGTTATCGCCATACACGCCTAATAATAATAAACACCCGTAAGCAAAAAATCCGAAAATCACTAAATCTACCTTTCACCAGTCTGAATAAGATAAAAAAAGAAGAAACGTTACCAGTTTTGCTATCCTACTAAAACAAAAACAATAAACACCCACCCCGCCAACCTTTTTTATTTTTTCAACTCGACTATCCATAATCTTTTCCTTATTAATATCACATCTACTAGTTGTTTTAGTCGTCGTCGTCATATTGGTAGACGTTACCTTTGTCTTCACCATTGTTAGTTCGTGTACAACTAAGCTTACCACCGTCGCCGCTGTTACTTTCTCCGGCTGCCGCTATCTCTAGCTGTTATAGCTATTCTCTTAACTTTTCTCGCTGTTTTCGCCGTAGCTATTATCGTGCTAATCGTTGAAGTTACCGTCCACACCGCAAGCGCTAGTGGTTTCGCTGCAAACGTTATCAATCTTATCGCCTTTTCGCTGATCATTCGCCAATAAGCTAATGTAAGTAACGTATTTTAGGCATTCCCTTACCATTAACGCCCCGCCGCACTCATTTCAATCCCTTAATATTTATCTATTAGTATTTTAAAAAGAAAGCAACTGCTATTCTTACATATATTCATTTACTAACCTTTCATTTACCGATATCCACGTTACACCTTTATACACTATTTAATCGTAATATATCCCTTGCCCTAGCTAAACTAAGCTAAGTTTTTGAAACAGAAAATAACAAAGATAAATATAACTTTAAATGAATACTTTAATGTTATTAATAAAAGTTCTTAATAGTAAATGAATGATTAATGAACGATTAAAGCAAGATGTTTTAAGGCACTAACGCATAATATAAATACAAGTTCTAACCCTTAGAGTCCTTGTTCTCATTCTTATATCCCGTTTCCTCGTCCTTAAATTTCACGTTTACGTAGTAATCTGGCCACTCCAGCCTTTCAATTCGCGCTATCCAGAACTTTTCACCGATTTAAGCGGAAGGAGGTAATCGTTTATAACCCTACATACTACGATCTACTAAACTTATGTATTGTTATAGTATGTTATAATATTATTTTCACTGATATTTGGAGATTTTGTGCTCGTTTGCAAAACTTTACTTAGCTTAATCTCGAAGTTGAAGGTCAGATCGTATTCATAGTTGTCACTTTACTACAAGGTTTCGTAATATTTTGGTGAAATACAGAGATTTTCAACTGGGAATACATAGAGTTATCCATCAGGTTTGCAAGCCATTATAGATATACTAACTTACTCCTTTGAAATGAATCATACCAAGCTACCAAAAACTTCCGAACATTGACATTTACCTTACAAACCTGACAAAAAACGATTACGGTTCGAAAAAAAAAATACTCGGACTAAACTAAGGTATTCACTATTAATAGTTACTTTGGATCAACATGATGAGAGTTGGTACCGAGTTATAATTAACATTGAGCTTTTACCAAATCGAAATATTGAATAAAACTTTTGTCCTCTAAACCGTAAATGAAACCTTGAAGAATACATATATTCAATTTAATAGTCTAAAACCATTGTATCAGTGGTTGATAATCGTAAAAACATATATTATCAACTTATTATTAAGGATATACGCGCGAAATATAATTTGGTGAATTTCTAAGAAAACCTATGATACAAAAATAATAACTGGTAAAAATATAAAAAGAGGTATGATAAGGAACCCGGAAAAAGTGGCCACCGCATTTATGAATACGATCGCTGACCTCGCGATGTTAAAGATAAGCCTTGAGAAAATCGTTGCGACGATAATCGCCATATTGACTACGATAGTTGCCGTCGTGATAGCGATGTTTGCTGCGAAGGTAGAATGTATCACGAACGTAGTTGCAGTTGAAAAAGATATCATAATTTTTAATCGAAATTAAAAGATGTAAATCAATTCGATCAAAGTTATAACGAGTTTCAGCTCTCCTCCTCGACCTTCTAAGCGAGTAATATATGCTTTATAAACTATGGTCTTATTAACGAAACGTAGCTAAGCCGCCGTATATACGCCTATTCCAAGCAAGTTTACGTGTCTTGTAATACCGTTTTCGACCATTTTTAATCCTGCCTACAAAGAAGAACCTTATCTTCACGAGCTAGAAAAAAAAAAAATACGTTAAATAATTCACTCGGCCCTAACTACAGAGATGTTGTTTTGTTTATAAAGAATGAGAACGTTATCATATCTTAGCCTATTAACAAGTAAATCGCCTTCTTCAAAGTAGGCTATCACTTTCTAAAGGTCATCGTGCGCGGCATTCTTTTTAAGTTAAGCTATACATTATATTTGGATATAGGTACAACTAAAGATATCATCTACAAATTTTGGCAAAAGAAGTATTTCACTAACTATATCAAAACCAACGTTTCGCAAACAAAATATTAAATAATTTCAGGTGTTATAGGACCTTGAGTACGACATACTACTAGATATCGCTAAATATTTATAGTTTATGACCATAAATCTGACTAAACGCATATCTCTTGGAGGAAAAGGTTGAAGTTTGGGTGGTAAACCACCAGTATAATGGTGACTTTTGTATAATAACTTGCTAAAGCCTTGTAAATCGGATATTATTATATCAAAGAATATTATTCGCTTTAAACATAGCAACATCGATGGTCTTTTTAAGTCCATAAGGTAGCTACGAATCCAATTTTACGTAAAGTTTTGATTACGGCTGTAGTTGGAATCGTGTCACCTCAGTGAACAGTATATCTTCCAATGAAATATATTAAGCTCACTCAAAGTTGTTAATCCATATTTACCACGTAATATGCATATGCGTTAAAGGTAATTGTAAATTGAACAATGTCCTATATTATTTAGCTTCACAATCATGTTATTACGGCTGTTAATATTCACAAGCATATACTTCTCTGAACTGTTACTAATTGTAAAGATAAGGCTTTTTTTACACCAATCAAAAAAGCTTCATATAAACATTATTATTGCTAGTAGGAATCGAAAATAAGGTTTGCGAAAATGCTTATACCAGTCGTAAGCCTATTGGGAATTCTCTAGTAGCTTTCGTCGCTAGAAGCTGTTTGGGCTCTCAAACCCTACCAATGGAGGCCGAATTACGATTGGATCTCTATACAGCGAAATAAAGTAGAAAACGTAATCTCGCACTTTTCCGGAAATTATCATTAATTCAAAATTTAACACACTATTACTCAACGTGATCTCTAGGTATATTCAAAACCCGATGCGAAAGATTAAAAATATTGAACAAAAGTTATTAGAAAATATAAAAAAACTAATCTTCGCTAATTAATCGAATAAACTTTTTTTGAAAAACTTTCTGATCTTTTTTGGTATCAAAACTCAAGATTATGTACTAATATTAAAGTCTTAATATGAATCTTATATTAACGTAACAAAAACATTGAAAGCTTTTGAATCCATCCAAGATTTCAATAAATCCACAAATGTTTAATATGATTTTTTGCCTATTAAACTTTCTCCCAACGAAATAATCAAGGTTCCTATTGGTAGGCCTTGAACGTTGCAATGTTGATGATTTGATTGGTCTTTGAAGTAACAGTAGTATTGCGTGGTCAGATGGTAGATGTATTGTTTTAGGTTTGATAGACTGCTAGCCAATCTACACTGTAATTTGTATGGCCAAATTCTTAGCCCGTGCCCTAAAGTGAAGTGCAGCGTACTGCACTCAACTTACACTTAATACGGTAAGTCCGTAAAAATTAATACACTTATAGTACGATTAACCTTACTGTAAGTAAAGTTAACCTATTGAACTGCATACAATACCATTTCAATACTGTTTCAATACTGGCGGCTTTTTGTTTTATGCCTGCACGTTAACGTGGTTTGCCTTTAATTGGTGGTAACCTTTAAAATCCCTCCTTAATTTACAAGCCAAATCCCTATCAATTTCAATTCATTTGTAATAAAAATAACCTTAATTACAGCCCCTTATGGCCCTTTTAATGCACCCCTTCGATGCCCCCGTTTCTCAAATCCTGTGAATAAATCCATCGTTATAGACATTCGCAATTCAAGTAAGCCATCACTTACGTACCCTTTTCCAGTAGTTTAAACTACTGTTATTATAATCTTTGCTATTGTTACCCTGGTAGTTTTCCAATTTGCCAGCATATCCTTATTCGCTGCTACATAATTTGAGCCTTTTTAGCGGTTTATCCACGTATCCCTCCATGCGTATAGTCAGCTTATTACTATTTATAATTTTCTTTAGTGCTTTATTTGACGTAGCCTTTATTTTAGAGTTTGTAGGATTATCTTTGCCATCGATCTATCGGACCTCCTTAATCTCCCTTCCTTTTCAAGCTTCGCGGAGTGTTATTACGTCGGTTATCAGGCGTTTTTCGCTGGTAGTTCCGAGCTTTAATAGGTATTCAAAAAGACGTATTAAGTAGATATAGATTATTACCGAGATAAAGAGAATCATTCACTGCTTGGTAATAAGGTTAAAGGTTTTTTATAATGTCATACTTATTTTAAAGCTCGTCATTATACCGTAGATCTCTAAAGCTGACACGTTTCGTGTAATTCTTTTATATTTGTCAGAGGTTTAGTAAATTATGTTACCGGGTAATATTAAATTAATATTTCCGTTTATTTTCGTTAACAAGTGTTATCAGGAAGTCGATGTATAAAGATAAGTCGGTGTTATTCATAAAGGATCCTATCGTAAAGATTATTAGCTTACCCTTTTAGTGATCAATTAGTACTATATTAATTTCGCGGTCCAAGTTTCGTATCTGCCACTTCCGCCTCTTATTTAGTCGATCTAATTTTTTTATTTATTGGTATTTTTAATTATATCGTAATGAATAGGTCTTACAATACTTTCAGTTGGTATAGGGTGGCAATATAATTACCCTGTATACGTTGTTTCAAGTACCGTGAAGCTCTAGCCCCATCTATTTTGTCGATTATAGCAAAAGTAACGTCCTAATCGTTTTAAAGGAAACTGAATCCGGCATTAATATTAAGCATTCAGATTAACGATTTATTTAAGTTAAGTTGATTATTTTCAATGAACGGCATTATAGGTTTATAATTGTAAAACTTAAAGTCTTCGATTACTTTTTGTTTTTTCCGATTGAAAGCCAGGCGTTTGAACGACAAGGATATCGTTTATTTGTATTTATACTATATCGAAGTCCCTTTTTAACGTTATTCATAAGGACAAATCTTATATTAAAATCTTTTTCCCTAGCCAGAACTTAAAATATAACTAGTAGGTTAGGAACTAGCAAACGCCTATCTTGTCTGGTTTATAAAATGGTTTATTGCATTGTATTACCATTTCTAATGAGTAGACTGTATGGAGTTCCTCTAATAGTTACAATAGTATAATCCGTTGTAAATTTATGATTGGTTGTGTATAAACTTACATAGCATTATGGTTATTAAGTATAAACTTGTTGTTCGTCTTAAATAATAAACTTGTTGCCAAAGTAACCACTAAGCGCTAGCTAATATCTTGGATCGTTAACAATTGCGTAAGGATCCAGGTTTTACCATTATCGCTGTATCTTTAAACGATTAGCCGTAAATTTCTATAAGGCCGCCCCGTAGTTTTGCTTTTAATTCCGTAGATAATCCTCGATTTGAATATCAAACCGTTTAGGTTTCAATGGTTAAATTTAGCCTTCGGCACAAATTGTACTACATCAATGGTCAGTAGGCCATCGATTACGACCCTATTACTTCCTTTAAAAGGTTTTCCGAAAGTTTTAATAATATCTTATGCCTTAAGTTTTATTACTAAGTTTTCGTTATCATTTTCTTTTCTGTTTACCCAATTAATATTATAGATAAATCCCGGTCTATATTCCTCTTTAACGTTTTCCTCTTTTATCGGGGGTCGTCAGCGCCGGCGGCGCTTTATCAGCTTATTAGTAATAGGTAGAGGATAGTCGTGTTTGCTCGATCGTTTTATTTGTAATTCTTGAGGGTTTTTATCCTTAGTAACCCTGATATATGACATAGCCTAAGTAGTGCAAAAAGATATAGTGCTGTTAATAGTTTTAAGAACTACTTTAAAATTTACCATACTTAATATATTATACGGCTCCTTTTATTTGCCTGAATTCAGCCATACGAGAAATTTACTTTGTAGCGGTAAAGCAAATACGTAAATTGTTGTAAGCTTGTGTCGGATATCAAGGGTATTATTAATTTAATTACGTGTCGATTTCCTTCGTAGTTCCTTTTAAGCTTTATTGTAGGTTGTAGTACGTTTTTAAGTATATTACGAATGCGGATATTTACTTGTTAGGCGTAAGTATTCTTTCAAGACCAGTAACGATGGCACCAAGCTGTTAAGGCTTACTGTATTATTTAAGCCCTTAACTGCCATTGGTAGGCGTGCCTCCAGATTTGTAAAACTTTTAATTTTTAACGTGAGGATATTATACGTTCGGTGAAGTAGGGTGTATACCTTTTTTACTTTCCTAATTATCTAGTGGGTTATCACAGGTACCTATTTGTATTAGATACTTATTATGTTGGATTTTTTTTAAAACTCTATCGCTATAATTTTGGTACTGGTATCGTGAACGACGAAGTCAGGTGGTCCCAGGTAAGTGTTAATTAATAATATCTTAACGTTTCTTACATATATATTACCGAAATGAATTTTAGAAATTTAGCTTTGTGGAAAGAGGTTATGGAATTAAAGACGTGAAAAATATGCTTGTCATTTAAGTAAAATATATTAATAAAAATCATACAGTTAAAGTTATTTTTGTTTTTTAATGTAAATTTAAATTTTTAGGGGGCTTAGGTATACTTTTGATAGTGATAGCAAAGTCTTTTAATAACTTTTAGCGTAGAGTACTCTACGTCATCATTTTTTTCAGACTTTAGGACTTTGTATAGCTTTTTAATGGCTGGTTAATTCAAGCGCCGGTGTATTTAACGAATTTCCAACCCCGTCAGGTTTAACACCACTGCTTCCAGACATTTAAGATAAAACTATAGGTACCCATACTTAAAATCTAATAGAAACCTTTAGTTGGTTTTAACTAGTTTGTCTTCATTAATGTCCAAGTTAACGCTAAAGGTCTTTATGTACTTTAAATAAAGTAAGAAAGGGGTAGATGACTTAATGATGTAAAAAGTAATTACTTTTATAACAGTATAAATTACCGTTATCACTCGTAACGATAGTTATTAACTCGGGCCAAAGACAACTTTAACTTTACCAGTAATCTAACGATAGATTTCAGTGGTTAAAGTGCTTTCCCTCTGTAATATAACATACTGCAAATATCCTCTTGTTTAGTACTTTGTTGTTCTAGTGTTTGGCATAATACATTAAAACGGGTGGTTCTCATAGCAATTGCGAAGGTTAAAGATATATATGGTGTCAGGGGTATGGTTAAGGTAAAGGTAAAGGTCTTTACAACCCAAACGGTATAAAAAGGCATAGTAGGCTAGTGATTAGGTTACCATACCGGAAATAGTATTTTCGTGTCATTTAATCTGTTTGGAGGCGTTAACAATGTTAGTAAGTTCGTTACCTTTAATACCTATAACCTAGTCTAATTAATTTTTTTCCGAAGTACTATGGCATTAGTCGTGGTACGTTACTTTCCTATTGTTAGGTTCGACGGAAAGGTGACGAGTTGATCAATAGCTGGCCTTATTACATATCTAATATTTTTGGCCATTATTACGACAATAATACTTACAATTAACAGGTTCACCTGAATTTTGATGGCGTTAACGTAGGTTTCACCTCTATTTTAGGACTAAGGTTAATAAACCTAACCTTAAACGTTATGGTCGTAAGTATTTACGGTCAACATAGTTAATTACCGTAACGTTTTCTTCTTTTACGTTAAAGAAGTTGCCGGTTTGCGTATATATTCCGAGCGCGTTTAGAATACTCTATTACGGTGGTAAAAGAGGAACTTAACTGGCTAAAAAAGCATTTACAGGTGGTATCTGTGCGATGTAATGCGTATTAGAATTTATTAAAGCTCTTAACGGCTATCCATATCTGTCTTCGATGTATGGTTTCGTTAAAGTGAGACTTTTCTATTGCCTTTTGGCAAATTATCAGCCTGTCGAGCATTTGATTAAGAATATCCATTGGTAATTCCTCCTATTTTTTCTTTTCCATTATTGTAATCCACTTTGCGATAGCCCAGTCTGTACATGATTACGCGAGATATATTTTGAGCTCGAAATGACCCGTTATATTATCGTAAATCTCGCGAAATGTGGTAGCATTATTTGAAAAAGTCAGATAGTAGTCCTTGGCGTGCCTTGTGAGGATTTCAGTAAACAATAAGTGAAAATCAGAAAAGGGTACCTCTATTCACTTACAAATGTTTAGGAAAGACCTTATTTTTGTGTCGAAAAGTTTCAAGGCGTTCTGTTATACTTTTCAATATTATCCTAAATTTTGACAAAGTCCGTTATTAGCTTATAGTTAATATTATTTAGTTTAATAGGTTTTTGAAGGAAGTCGCGATAATTATCATAAGCTTAGTTGGTATTTTCTAACAACTTAAGTTTTAAAGGTTCTAAGGTACGGTATTGAGGGTAATTAGTAATCGCCTGTCCCGATAGGTAAAGTTTTATAGTAAGACCATGATTGGTTTACGTACGTAAGGTCTGAAGGGAAAGAGGTTTTAACGTGTTTGACGATTGTAATGCTAAGAGTTGATAAGGCCTTATAGGTTTTAAGATGCCTAACAATCTTGTTTAATTGATTAGTATAAAACTCCGATGATAATACCTTTGGACACATTGGAAACTTTCGATTTGCATGCTTTTCCGTCGCTAAGGGTGTACTTCACAATGTTATGTAAAGGTATTAAGTCACTAAACGGGTTAATAAGTTCCTTATCATTAGTGCATAAAAAGTTTTCACTGAGTTAATACTAAAAGGAAGGTTTTTTAAATTGTATATGGGGGCGGTAAGGTTTCTGAGGGCCCTTTCCTTTAAGTTGTAGGTTTTAAAAGCATATTTTAAGTTGGTTTAGGTTAAATAAAGTTTTTTCCAACTTTGTAACTCCTTTTTCCAACTCATAGATCCCTCGATATTTAAGTTTTTCCCTTAGTTTAGACTTGACGGTTTTTTCAATTCTTCTTGACATATTTATAATTTAGTTTTCGAAAAACATACGGTATTTTCGAAAAGTACGGTTCCTGCGGTCAGGTTACTCGCCGTCATCTTACTTAATAATGTGATAAACCATGAAGTTAATAAGGTGTTTTTCCGTTAAGTTATAATTAACATTCATCCCGAATAATTTATCTTCTTAACATTTGGTAAAAACAGATTCGAAGGCATTAACTTTGTGTATAAGTTCTTGACTTAAAGCTATTTTAACGGTATAATAGATAGGGAACGTAATATGATATATAGGAAATAACTTAGTGATTTTAAACTTAGAGGATTGAGTGTTTTAACCTAAAGTCGCGTAAAAAACTTGGTTAGAATTAGGCGAATCGGCGTAAATTTGTGTGAAAAGAATCGTTAGCTATATGAAATAAGTATTTGTAAAAAAAATCACGTTTATATCATATAATTCCCATTAGGCTAATATTTTTTTCAATCTATTCAAGTTTCGAAAAAAATTATTTATTGTAGCATTTTCTTTAACAGAAAATTAATTATATGAAGAAATATGGTAAATTAATTCTTGTTAGCGTTATTTAGTCTACTATTTTTATTATTCAATGCTTTTCTAGGGTAAATGTAAAATTTTGGTCCTTAGATAATAAAGTAGAATGTCTCTTTAAGTCGTGTAAACGCCTCAATATGTATTTAGTTATAAACATAAAACTAATTATCGTTTTTACAGATTACAAGTCTATAATGAGTATTTTGAACAGATTTTTTTCAACATAACCTTGAGTAACAGGGCAAACACATGATTTATCAATATTTATATTTACCAAAAATACATACAACCTCAACGTTTTATGTCTACTTAAACGAATTAGTTTGGTTTCAAACGCTTTATTACGACTTTCAACGCTAACGAACGAAAATAAATCAGTAGTTAAAAAAGATACCTATAATATACTAAACTTTTAATAGTTTTACTACAATAACTAATGAAATAAATTTCACATCAAATCTCTTAATAGCTATTCGAAATGAGAATATAACATTTATATTTAAGTCAACAAAAAAAAATACAACATTCTTATCTTAGTACCGAAAATTCAATTATACATCGCCAATACGAACCGTTATTAAAAAGAACAAAAATTATGAACAAGAAATATATACCAATTCATATCCAAGATACGATTTAAGTTGATAAAAAAATAAAGACGATTGTAATTTGGGTAAAAAAAAAATTGTGTGGTATTAGTTAAACTTCATATATACATTTAAGGCAAAAAGATACATGGTTGATATTAACGAACTTTTAACGCGAGAAGTAATATAATTTGTATTCAAAACGATTTCAATCCTTAAGACCTTCATATTTCAATTTTAGAGTCGAATATTATCCCAGAAACCGAAGGTTAAAATACAGAGCGTCCGTACTAAAATTCCGTTATAATCGCTTGAATATAAGAGAAAAAAGACGAATTCTTAATCTTTACATGAATGTCATCAATTTAGAAAATCAGCTATCGTTTAGTGGTCGTTTTGGTAATAAATTAGTTAGATAAAACCAAATAAAGGTTCTTATTTAATGACTTTGATATAATGTCAACGTACACGTAATGAGCGAACGATATTAAACGGATCTTATTATTAGAATTTCTATAGAAAGTGTGTACTAAGTACCTTTAGAAATCGTTAATTTCATGTATTAAATCACTATATGGATTAGCTCAAGCAAATTCTATTGATTTCTAACAATGGAGTTGTATTTCAAATCAAAGCTACGTATAAAGTCCGTAACATACGACTTGTGCTTACAATTAACTTAAAAGGAAGAACTTGAGTGTAGAGGTATATGAATTGACGATACAATTTTTATTGTAGTTGATGGCTTTATAATATGTAGACAATGAAGAGTGAAAAATTCAAAGTTTTGGAATTGTAAATAGGTTTCAATTATAGTGTAAAACAATCAATTTTATTTAATGAATAGTTAATACGTTTATTGAATATCATAAATTGCCTTATCTTTTGCTAAAAATAAAAGAGCCATAACTTGGTATAATTAATGAAACTAAAGAGGTCGAAGCTGAACAATTGTTGAAATATCGCTACTGTAGCAATTATATCGTTACTTTATACTGACCAAATATATTATACAATGTATTAATTACGGTACAAGTACAAAACCTAACGGACGAAAAATTTAACAAGCTCAATGAAAAGCTTGAGTAACAAATAATGGAGATAAACATAGTCATTAAAATGGTTCCGATTAACTTGTTAAAAGATAAGTAAATGACTATTACGAACTGATTTTGTTCAAACAATACAAATTTTATATTGAATATTATCTTTTTGATAACCCTTGTTAATAATGATGAACAAGTGAACTAGTTTATTATAATTGAAAACTTGATTCATTGGACCTTTATCAAATGCATAAGAATTATAAAACACACCCTAGCTCGAGAGGTTTACGATATTATAAACGGATGTGATATAGATATAGTAATATATTAAACATTAAATGTTATTTTCAGGCAACTTAAAATTCTATCAAATCCGATATTAATTTATACCAATACAAAAAGCGTTTACGAGTCATTTTAAAGCTCGGAATCACTGGCGAATAATGTTTTATAATCAACGTCATAGTATATCGTAAAACTAAAAATGTAATAATCCCAACAATAATACAACGAATACATCATTAAACAAAACTCTAAAAAGGCTACGGCATAGTAAAAGTCGAGTTGCACGTATTAAGGGTTACGATAACAGGCCACCAAGTAAGATCAAATTACGAGCCGGCGAAGAAGGATAAGTTGATACATTATAAAATTGTTAGGGAATAAAAGATGGTGACTTATTTAATCCTTACGGTTACGTAAGAGACCCATTTAAGTCTGTAGCGGAAGATTTGTTTGAGGGAATTAATGAAGTTAGAACTTTGGTTCAAAGGGTAAATGGAGGCGATTTGGAGTTAATTTAGTTATGAAATATGTAGGGGTTTTGCCAGTTGGCGAAGTAATCATTTAGCGGTAACCGGAAAAAAATTGTCGAGTATCATGACATACGCGTATAAATCAAACAACCACTAATATTAGAATAATAGTAATTACAGTGGAATAGATCAATTTTACTTATAGTAAAGTTGACAGTACTGACCACATGTTGAGTGTATTATTTTATGGGTCTATTGTATTAGCTGAAAGTTAAGTATAATGTGCTCCCACTTCATACTAGTGCCCGAGCTAAGCAATTGGCTATATATAATATTGTGCAGACCGGCTAGCGGTCTGCCAAACCTACAAAAATGAATCAACCACTTTCAATTCTGCTTCAGTTACTTCGACCAATTCGAATCGACTACGTTGCAATGATAAAGTTCCACCTTCATAGTAGGCTTTTTCGAAAAATAAACCAGCGCGTTTTTCCGTAAGAAAAAGCGCGATATCTACATCGTTTGTCAATAACGTAAAAACATAACCTCTTTTAGGAAGGAATTACTTCGAAAACATAGGCATGTTAGTACCTTTGAACTTTAGGATTATGTTTATTAACGTAAATAATGCGTCGATATCATGTTATTTTATACGAAAACCAGATTAGAAAAATTTAGTTTCTTTGAATGAGCTTCGTATACTAGGTTTAAATAAATTGATTTTATTAGGAAGTTATATAGTCGTATTTCGTTACTAGGGTACCTTACATCTGGTCTCTTATACGTGCATCGAGAAATTACTCCAAACATTCAAAGTCTAATGTTGAAAAGTTGTAAGATATAGCTATAGGATATAATTGCTTATAAGATAATCAATACTTCGGCAGGATCAATATATCGAGGATTATATATAAAGGGACCAAACTAAAGCTATCGCTTAAGGCAGTCGGATATTACCTATAATATTCAATGAATAAAGGAAATAGAAACTCTTCTTAAGGATATTTTACAGAGCTGTGAAAAAGGAGTAGCCAGGTTATGTGACTGGTGTAAAAACATTCTCTCATACCGCTCCACAGTATCGTATGACCATAGCAACCGCCAGGACTAGATCTCTGGTAACTACAAGCGCAGGCACCAGCCTGTAATACAAAGCTAAATATATATTGTCGCGATAGTGAAATCTTCAATCGAGATAGTCCAAATAACTCTTCAATTTTTTTTGGAGATGAATCTATCAGAGAGATGCCCTTCAAATTATTAACCTTGAAAACCAAGTAGGAAAGACAAGAGTATTATTGCTAAAAATTAACATTTGACATACATTCTAAGGAACTACCGCTTCATTTTTGAATAAGTTCAACATTCAAACCTGATTCATACTTTATCTGTGAAAATACTTTTGATTTATTGAATTACTTAATACCCGTATGTGGTAGCGTGAAGCACGTATTCAAGTGAAAACAAACGAATAAAATTTCAGTTGAGAATAAGTCTCATAAAGTTTTTTTTTAACGCGATTAAGAATTAGATTAACTAACGAAGTCAAAATTACCTAGGTTATCATTAAATTCGTTAATAAACAAAGTTCTTGTGAGGAACAGTTACATAAAAGTATTAGTATTTACTATATTAATATAACTTGAATGTCAAATACGTTTATATGCTGAAGCTTACCATAGGTCTTTCTATAAAATGTAACATATTTGGTCAAGCGATTGGCAACTAGTCTAATGACTCAGATTTTAAAGTAAAAAACCGTAAGTAAATTATGAGAAACATTGTTCATGATTGTCAGGATTACCGTGAGATATTTTCTAAACTGGTCGTGATAGTGACCATGAATTCTAAAACTTCTTACAGACGTCGCTAAAACTACGAGTAATATGGATATTATAAAAAAAAAGGCAAACAATTTGTTTGACATGAATATGACGCTTCGCCTTAATATTTGTAAATGTATAAAGGTTTAATCGTTAGGTTTTTACTTACTGTTCCCTGGCACCCTTACGTGCTTTGTAAAGGACTACTTCCGAGTTTTCTTAACTTAGCTACGTATTTTTCGCGTGATTAATAATAGAATGAAAAGCTACTTTGAGTTCAATGTTCACTTTGGATAATATTACATGGAATACATTATGATACATTAAATAAACATGATAGTTAACAAGAACGATAAGGAAATATATATAGTTATCTTTAATTAAACATGTTACAAGTTGATGTTTACTAGTAAATAATGGGAATGATACATGATGGAATATCTGTATTTCACAAAAAGGTATAGGAAGCTGTTATAGGTGTCGGCGAGATTGAATACGCCCTATAACGATCTAATATTATTAGTAAAGTATTTTGTAGCCAGTTACCGTTCTTGTTTACGACAACAACAATATGTACGCCAAGCTTTATTGATATGTTACACTAAAGTAAAAGTGTTCTTGATGGAAACAATAAAAACTTCTTAATGATATATTATATAATCTGTTAGTATAATATGTCTTAACATTTAAACGTCAGTTCAAAGCAATGAAACTAGAAATTTTCTTAAAAATGGTTACGTATAAAAATGCCAAGAAGTTACTACAATTACATCGGATATTATTTTAATGATAATAAGATATATAAGATATCGTTGGAATAGTACTACATGCAGTGCAGTAGGACAACTTTACTTACAGTAAAGTTGACTGTATTGAACTGTAAGTTGAGTGTATTGCTTTATATGAACTTGCTACATTGTGTGTAAGTCGAGTGCAGTAAATTGCACTTCACTCTATGGCACGGGCCAAACGATTGACCATAAAAATTACAGTGCAGACCAGCTAGTGGTCTGCCCAACCTAGAACAATACATCCACTACTTGACCAATACAATACTACTGTTACTTTGTTTCATCGAATCGACAACGTTGCAACGATCTAAAGACCTTCTAACACTGATCAGTGCTTATTAGGTCAATAAAAAAATTAGCTTAGTAGAAGAAGAAGCTATTTTCCGGTTACACTTTACGGTTACTACGGCTAAGGTAGAGGAAATATTCTTACGAAAGACCTCTATTAGTACTACTCCAGTCCACAACGGCAGGAAAACAGAGAAGACCTTTTGGGGTGCATTAGTTCTCAACGGAAATCTGGAAGTATACGACGGTAACGCTACTGAAAACACCAAAAGAACTTTACGGATCGTTCTTACAGAAAAAAGTTAAGATTAAATGCCAGGAGTTTCAAAATTCGGAAAATTGGCAAACAGCTAAGTCAGTACTAGTACGGGTACTACTACTACAAAAACGACTGAGTATAACGGTTAAACAACAATAATAAACAACCTTTGACCTTGGCCTCTACACCAAACCTTTGCCCTTACTTCATTCACTCTTTTCACTTCCCCCACACCAATTCAGTCGCCAAGTTGTCTGCTCTAATCAAAAACACCAAGTATCGTCAAGTTGCGGAAAGAAAGCCACGCTATGCTATCTAACGCCAAGTTGCCAAGCTTCTACGCGACTTTACGCCAAAACACAAAGTCTTTACACTTAAAATCTTCAAGTCTCTCGACCTACACGCCTATAAGGTCCTACACATGGTAAAACCTTAAGATATACATCGCAAACACTCGCTTTAACGAAATTATCAACCCCGTTAAAGAAAAAAGAAATTGGGGCGCTCGGAACGGATTTTACCAAGTTCTATAACGAAGACCTTTCGACGTAAAATGTCCATAAAAAATAAACAAAAAAACATCTTACCAACTTCATTAGATACTTATCATTAAATACAACAATAATAGCCACAGATCTCACCGTATTTTCATCAAATATTTCGACATCTGAAACGAATAGATTATTGATATATGGAAAACAATTTAAAAAGTGGTTAAGTTGAAACGTAGATTCGAACTGCAGAAATAAGAAATTTACATTGAAGTATAAGGTTTTACGAAGCTAATTCAACCCATTTTCGATTTGACTTAACTTGTAAAATACCACTAAAACCTACAGACCAAAACAAAAAACCTGTTGAAAAACCCCAACGCCTTTATATACAACCCAAAGTATCTTTTTTGTACTCTTCACTAATTTGAAACTTTTCACGCGCTAACGACAAAAAATATATTAACTTTTCCGGAAGCCTAACAACGTTTCGTAACAACAATATGATATTAACGATAGAAAAACGCGGAAAGCAATGGCCGTTAACACGGCTAAAGGTATTAACGTCGGTATTTTACCTGAGTCAATTAAGCAAAATTGTTGTGTTTTTCAAAACCCTTCAGTTCTTATCGCGCCCTAGTAATTTAATCGGCAACCTCCTTGAAACCATTATCTATTTAAATCTGATTACACGATAAAATCGATTACAGATCCTACTATAAATCTTGATAACTTAAGCTAAACGACTAGCAGTTACCCTTAATATTGTACCTGGGAAGCTATAAGGTTGAAACGGCCAATAAATATTATTCAAAATTGGGATACCAATTGCAATCTTCCCATTAAACGTATTAAAAATGATCAATATTAATTACCAACAACTAACAGAATTCGTGAAGATCTGAAAGGACGTAAAAAAATTATAACAGAAAACCTTACAATTTCCTCACAATTAAAAAGATATTTTCCTTCAATATTGACAAATATATGGAGGTTCTTCCTGTAGGTCTTTACTTACTATTCTCAGGAAATCTCAAAGAGTACGATCACAACTATTACCTAACCTTGAATGAAACTATCACGTTTAGCGAGATTTAGGATAATATAAAAAGTTACTTCGAGCACGATATTCACCTTGTCTAATAATATACAAATTGAGTTATCACGAGCTAAATTACAATAATAACGAAGAAAAAAGAGGAGGAACCGTTAGTAATATGTCGAGTCAAATGTTGAACAAGTTGATGCTTTATTCAAAAGTAATAGGGAAAGTATATATTGGAAACTTTATACTTTGCGAATATATACCGATAGTGGTTACAGGCGTTAGCGAGTTCGAATACGCCTTATAACATCTAAATAACACTTGCGAAGGTTTTTTAACTAGTTACATTTTTCGTTTATTATTTTAATACCACGCATATAAAATTCACTTGGTATATACCTTTAAACCGGTAACTTCCATAACCTCAATCAAAAACGCCTTGAGGTAGTTAATTACGTCGATCGTAAGTATACCTAAAAACGTTCATAACGTCCAAAATTTGGTATACCGGTTATAAACTGTTGGCTAAAGCTACACTAGTGCTAAAAAAGTTATTATTTGGCTAATCATTTAACTTTAAACATAATCGTGGTAATATTAACAAAAGAAATTAAATCTTTAATAATTTGAACTATTCGTTAACTCAGTTCCCCTTAATCGACATAATAACAGGAAAATAGAATATTATGTTTCATGACGAATTCATTTTAAATATAATCACTTAATTTTAACCGTTGACTTCCATAGATACCAGTTAATTAACGGTGCTAATAACACTAACCAGATTAAGTAACACTCAAATAATACCCATAATTCAGTCTAATAATGAACCGACCACCATTTCCTATACCTTTTATGTTGTAAATACCTTTATTTTTACCACAACGAAGTTATTAATACCTTACAAACCTTTAATCTTCACAATTGTTATGCGGATTATACGTTTTGAAGTATTATAATAAATACAATGTAAAATAATTATTTAACAGGAGGCTATCTGTAATACGTAACACTGCAAAAAGAAAACATTATAACTACTGAAATTAATCGTCACGATATTAATGAGGTGAAAGTTGGCTTTAGACTAAGCGAATAACTATAGATACTTAAAACAACGGTAATTTAAAATATTTTAGGAATAATTAGATTTTATATTCTTAAGTATTTTATCCTTTTTTTACTTTACTTGAAGGATGTAAAAATCTTCGAGGCAAACATTGATGTTAAGGTAAACTAATTGATTAATAACTTCTTGAGGTCTTTCTTCGCCTTTAAGTAGGGGTACCTTTAGTTTCATTCTTAATGATCAGAAGTAGTGTTGTTAAATATGAAAAAGTCGGAAATACGTTAATTAAACTGGAGCTTTGATTATCTAGCCTTCAATAAGTTATACAAAGTTTTAAAAGTTGTAAGGTATAAAGATGTGGAATATTATGTTTTAAAAGCTATTGAAAGGATTTATTATCTTTGCCAAACATATGCTTACGCCTTCAGTGGATTTATGTTTACGCTTAGAGACGATAACGATTTTCACTGCAAGATTTTCGCCTATGTGTTTTACTTAGATAATAAGCTTATCCTTTACGATGGTAATTTCGTAACATTTTTTTACGGGGTTAAGTTTTTAAAGTTATTTTCGGTAAATGATACATGAGAAACATTAAGTATACTATGGATTAACACGTACTTGGACCTATGTAACATCGTAGTCGAAGATGCGGATATTAACTTTATGGAAGCGAGGTTTTAGCGAGATACTAGGATAATTGGTATCTAGTATGAATAGGTACGTATAAATACCTACTAAAGTATTAGGAAGTTTAAAAAGATATACGACTTACTTCTCTGAACCTATAATATCCTTATATAGTAAATTGAATACTTTTCAAATCCGGTGTTATACGTATAAATAATAGTAAAAGGCTTAAGCGGTATTACAGGTCTTAATAGCTAATTTCTCACGTTATTAGTATTTGGAGTATATCTACGCTGGATGAGTTAATCTTCGCTCTCGGTAAGTACTCAAAAACGTATTACAGTTTATAATAAAGCCTTAAAAGAACTGTAAATGGAAACAACGAACCGCCAGGTTAATAACACCTCTAATAACAGGAATGTCCCCCTAATAATCGACGTGCTTACTTTACCGTTATAAAGTAAAGTTTTCGTGTTGCAGGAGACATATAAATTAAAAAACCCGTATAAGATACTGATTATCGCAAAATTCGAAGTGATTATTAAGTCTTCAAACAGTCATATATATTTTCGAACTGTATGAGTTAAGCCTCATATTAGTTTCATTAACGACGAAAACTTTGACTCTAAACAACCGTGATAATATAAATCTTCTTCCCCTGTAATCAATAAGTCTATATAAAGTCGCCGGCGAGAGCGACCCCAAAGAAAAAATTATATTGAAAAAGAGGAATATATACCATATCGTATTGAATATATTATTTAGATAAGCAGAAAAGCAAAATTCAAAAAAGATTTTGTATTAAATTTCCAAGTATAAGGGATTATTAAAATCTTCGGCAAACTTTTTGAGAAAAGTGATGAGGTCGAAATTAATAGTCTATTAATTCAAGGGATTTTATAATTCGTGCCGAAAACCGATTTTAACCTTGAAGACTCAAACATTACGATTTTCAAGTCGAACATTATTTATAAGGTTAAAGGCAAACCTGCGTGGCATCCGTGAGAAATATCACATTTTATTGCGTAAAGATACAGCGATAAAGGAAAAACATGCAACCTTACATAATAGTTAACGATGAAAATTATTATTTAACGTTGAATCATAACTATAGCAACAAGTCTATCAGCCAAAACGAAAGGCAAGTTTACGTTTAATAATCGAATATAAAATAAGTTATTTAGTAATAAGTAAAGGATCTATACCGGATCGTATTACAAAAAAAATACGAACTATGTTTTATCTTCATTTTAAGAACGGTAATGTAGTGTATTAAACTATTATACGTATTAATTAAAGTATGCGTTTATTAACTTTTAATCTATTAGTCGTATATTAAACCATAATTAGCAATGATGTCTTTAACAAACGACTGGTACTTATGAATAACGTAAGAAAGGGAAAATAACATAGTAAGTATATAAATTAACAATACTTTTTTTGTAGAAACCGCTTGGTTCATAACACTAGAATAACAGGAGATTATGGATTTAAAGCTTTAAAATTGTAAGCTAGTAATGAATGTGACAAAGGGAAATCAACTTAACTTTCACCGATTGTTAATCCATATACTTAATATTAATACTGACCTTAATTTTCGCTCAAAAGGCTCGAGCATTTTTTTGGCTATAATTAATAAAATTGATAGGGATAAGACTTAACGGTACTTGTAATAATTTTTTTGGGAGTATTTATATTATTACATTTTACTAACCGAAAGCCTTTTACACCTTTTTATCGCGTCATAAGTATAAAACCCGGCAGATAAAGACTCTAACTGGTTAAACAAAAAGCTCGATTAGCAGATACGTAACATATATCGTAGAATTAATATTCTATTAATCGACTTATTAAAGGATAACTTTATAATCTTCACGCATGTGTCTTTTACAAATAATACCAACTTGTCTTAATAGCTCGGCTGTCTAATAACTTTCGTTAATGAAAATAAGCGGGAATATCAATTTAGCATTATCGGTAGCCTAATTTACTAAATCCCAGTTAAGTTGAAAACGTTCATACAAAATGTATTATCTTCGGAGGTTTATGAGATAATAGCAGGTTTTATTGTAGGCACAACACTTTGGGAAATACCTAATTTTATCATTAAATAGCTGAAGATTTCACATATTCTAGTAGTAATTTGTATCGACTAAAAAAAACTTTTCGATTACTTTTCAAAGCTCAGAAATACCAGCGAGATAGTCTTGGAATCGATGTCATGACAACTCCATAAAGTATACGAAGGAAGGTAAATTAAGGAATTCTGGTGGATTGATGGCAAAGATAACCCCATAAATATTACAACGAAGGCTGTATTAAATATGGCTCTAAAATGGTTTGTAAATAGCAATAGGCTAACCATACATATTAAGGGCTACCGTGAATATTACTATATACCCTCATAAATAGTATATATAGGCCTAGTGACAGTGCACTGTATTGCAAGGTGCACTTCTACAGAATGTACGATAACGTGTCACGCTGCAGACTGCACTTTTATAAGACGTAAAGTGCATTATGTATGGATCGGTCTGGAATAGCTATACCAGACCAAACGGCAATTCGTGGAGCGGTTTGGAGTTGTATGTTCTGGGGGGGGGCGGGGGGCTTATAAGCCCTCTTTTCTAGCGTATATCTTTGCATGCTTTTTCTTTATATCTATTATCTTTTACTTTAATTATGCCAATCTAACAATTACATTTTTCAATATCTTATTTCACGTGAAACCAAAGGTTTTAAACCTTACCAATAGTAATTAGTAGCTGACATGGTTGACTATACGACTCATGGGAACTATACCATAGTATGAAATTACGCGGGAACGCTGAGAAACCTAAAGCGAAACAAAATTGTAAAATCCTAAGTAACTTTTTAAAAAAACACTTTTAGTACGATATTATTAACCAGTTAATGCCCTATCAACTTAAAAGCCCCATTACATTCATCATCAACTTATATTGGCGCTTTAAGCTTATCCACGTGCATTTTAGAGAACGTTCTATTATGTACCATGCCACGCAAGCCAAAACTACCAAGTATCGAAACCCTTCGTTAAAACCCATCAGATTATCGATAATCCAAACGGATCGCCTTAGTTTAAACGATCACATATAAAGCAACCAAACCAATCTCCATAATAAAGACGATTACATACAAAGTAACCAAACTGCTTACCCTACCAAGTTCGGCCACGAAATGTTAATCAAAACCGATTACTAAATACCGAATCACACAATAGGCCTACACATATTTCCTTTACCCTATCAACTTTTCCTCAGTCTCTCTATGAATTTATATTTTACCTACGTTTTCCCTACATATTTTACGTATAATATATATAATGTTTAAGGTTTGATGACCATTAGATTGGTATATCGTTACTCAACATAAATAAAAAAACTAATTTAAAACGTTTAACTATTTCGTAGTTTCATTTTATTTATGTATCGTTCAAAATTTATAAACACTCATAAATGTTAATAAACCTTAATCCAACTGCCTTTTTTATCTTATTTACTTTTCATGGGCCAAACTACTTTAAACTTGAGATTGACCTCAAATGTAAATTAACATGAGTTATATATAAAATACCTTCTATAAAACAACATGGCTCTACTAGTCATGGATTTGGATAAGACTTACGAATGTATAAAGTACTTCTTTATACATACCTCGTTTTGTAGCAATATTCTAAAACACATGTAACTAAACTAATGAAATAACAGAAATGTGGTATAGATGGAGAATTTAGACCTATATGCGGAAAATATATATATTATTAATATAATATTCAACTACTGTAGTAACGAAATGAAAGCACGTGACTCGTTCAACAATTTATAAAAGACTTTTCGGATTGAACGCTGGATATATAGCGAATAATCGATGTTACAATTTTAAAAATAATTCAAAAACAACTAAGAAGAAAAGGTATTAATATGACCGAAAACAGTAACATCGGTATCATAAATGCCCTGTTAACAACGTCCCAAATTACATAAATTACAAAGTAAAAAGACGATAAAGTGGTAAAAGGGAAGTTTGTAAAAGGATACTACCTATAAAAACGCTAGAAAGAAATGCTTAAGGTAACGGACCGGGGTTACGAAACGCCACCGTAATTAAATAAGGCGTTAAATAAGGCTATACACCCGCCTAAAAGTAGAAATAAAATTGTATAAATTGACGGAATGAAAGGAGGCACCGTAACGATTATCTATAACGAGAGTTAAATAAGAACACTTGCTAAAACGTAATCTCGAATGAAATTTCCCACTAAACCACTTTGCGAACATTAGAAATAGCTTGTTAAGCTACAGGGGACTCGACCAAAACACAAAAAACAACCCATTCCATGAAATAACGATTGGCCGAAATACAAAGAATAACCCGCTCTAGAAATTAAAGATTGGTGTAAAACGCTAATACGTACTTTACAAACTAATGTCCGCTAATTACAACCCTTACTATAACCTTTCACTGCATCGCTTCCCTATTAATAGCAGCAACTATACAAAGCTAATCAACTTTACCACGCTTAAAAACATGTATACCAATTATAACGGTAAGCCATACAACGTGCTTAGCAATAAAATACGCGTTATATTCAATAAATATCAAAAATTAGATATCGAATTATTTTAATTATATGTTATTTTATCTAGTATACTTTTTGAGGAAGTTAAGGAGTGGTATATATACCATCTTATAAAAATTTATATATTTGTAAAATATTATAAATATTTTCAATTTCATTTTAAAAATAACATTATCTACGAATTCTTCGATAGGAATCAAATTAATACAACTTAGAAATCCGTAAAGGACAAACAGGAAAACTCCAATAAAAACCCACAATAAATCTGTACCATCTTATTAGCTAATTTCCGAAAGTATAAAACATCCCTTAAATCGGAATACAAAGATGACAAACTATTTATCTATATAGTAACAAAAGTTTATCATAGAAACTCAGATTTCGACCTTAAAATTTTCAAACTAGAAAAAGATTTAAAAGCTCTTTGTATAAGCTGTAAAATATAGTTTAAGACATTTATACGCCGAGTGAAGAGCATTGTATTAGTATTTGTAACTAATAAAACTAAATGTAAAGGCTAAATTACTAAAGAAAACCTTGCCGAGACTATTTACCACGTTTTAAATCAGAAATTGAAAGTCTACCTAAGGTAAAACGAACTCATAAAATACAGGTATTAACAAGGAAACCCTCATAATGAGCGATAGGAACGATTATTCGGAAATAGGCGAAACTTACCGCGGCTATAGAAATACTTGCGAAAAGGTATACGAAGCCCTGCGGGTTTATAAAACCGGTATATTGTATACAGCGAAATCGATTGCTAGCTTACGAACAACCCCGTTTACGAGTAAATTTAAACCAAACAACAATTTTATACCGAGTATATATTTACGGATGGGATAAAAGCCAATTTTACAATATACATAACTGATCACGAAAGCATAGATAACGGATTAAACGATTATCCTTGTGAAGATATATCCGTAAAAAATGACCCAAAGTATATTTATGGTTACCTATTAGCCAACAACAATAAATTCGCCCAATATATCCTTTTCATTCTTCAAAACGCCTCTACTATATATATTACAGGCTTAGAATAAGTAAACAAAGATTTTGACACTTATATGGCATCGTAATTCTCGTTTCCTAATAGATACAGAAACGGGTTCCAAGGCATTATACATGACATTAACTTAGTCGAAATATTAAAGGCCGGAAAGCGGCAATTCAATGCGTTTAAGTCGAAGTTCCTAGAGTTTTAGCTAAACCGAATAGGAAAACACAGAGAATTCCTATTTGGTAACGATAAAACGTTATCGTTAGGAATAGTTGTTAAAAATACGCGTTTCGAACAGATTGAGCTTTTCGTAATAAATTTTAAAATACCATTTATACTTTTATTAACTAAGAAGGACAAGTTCGGAATCAAATTCTGTAATACGACTCATTAACGTATCCACGCATTAAATATAATATTCATACTGTTTCTATTTAAAATCAACCACTTATGATTCTTCTCTAAAATATGTATAATTAAGGTTATTTACTTAAATCAAACGAAAATAAGGACTTTATACCTATAATTTGAATACCAAATTATAAAACACTTTTTACGACTATTCCAAGCCGCAGGCTATACAGATATAAAAAACAATATATTTAAAATTATTGAATTGTCTTTCCATAAATTTCAGCTATACTTACAAGCATCAAATTGGGTTAAGTTTCGCCTTTCCAACGATATAAACTTTAATTATGAAGTAATTTTTAATATTATGTATTAAGAAAGCTGACCGGGTTTTTACGCCGTCGACGCGACATTATTATTTCAAGACGCCAAATTCACACGAAACGCTTTTTTTACAAACTATCAAAACTTTTGGGTAAACTATTAATTTGATGTTGATTTCAAACCATTAACTTAAACTATATACAATGTTATTCCGGCCTTCAACTTTACCAAGTGGCGTATTACGGCTCAGATAACTGATAACAAATATACATAAATCGTAATAAAAGCCTCATATGGTATTGAAAAGTGTAAAAGATATTATAGACCGTTCAAAAAAACATACACGTTATTATTAAAGGAGTTAAAAGTTATTAGTTCCAAGAAATATATATTTTAAATAAAGGTCAGCGCTGTTAACTATACTTGTTGCCTAAGCAAGCTTATACCGACGTTTCTTGGTTTAAATGTCCATCTGAGGATTTACATAAGCTACACACTGTTATCATTTATAATACAAAAGGTTAACGTTATAACGAACTCTCTAGTGATATTTCACTTCTTATGGGACGATAAAGACGTATTTAAAACGTTGGAAATAAGGAATGGTCTACGTAAAGATAGTATTTTAGATTTACTATTATAATTTCAAGTTTAAATTCAGAAAACGAGGGATACATATATTCGTCTTTGAATGGTTAACGAATTTAAAATTTATAATGTTTTCGTTAATTTACCGAACGGAATAAGTTATTTTCGTTGGACAATAGTACGCAAATACAAAAAAAAATAAAAAAAATGAAGAGAAACGGTCCGGAATCGTAAATTGAATAAAACAACCTACACGACACCCCTTAAAACCATAAATTTAAACCGAATCCCGTTTTAACTTCAACCCTAAAACACGATTCTTTCCCTACTTCATCAGAAAAAAGAAGCCAGTTTATACCAATTCCACCAACATTTCACCGCCGAAAACACCTCCTTATATGGGAAACCAAAAAAATACTCTCAAAACTTTGTTACGTACTCCTTTATTACATAAAAAGAAATAGAAAACCGCGAGCTTGGCTTAAAACTTCGTTACGAAGGAATGAACACTATTTTAAGTACCGTATTTAAATAATTTACCCAGACTGAAATCTCGCCTTTCATCGACTAAAATGTATTTTGGTTTAAATGTTTCGACCCAGCTATTTACAGTAACCATACGATTCATCTAACCGGCCTCATCCTCAAAGTTAATGATAAAACTGGGAAACTACGGAAAAACCCGCCAGGTCGTTCGATGATTTAACGATGAAGGTAAAAATAATATCATAACCTAATTATCTACGTTACAATGAACTAGATATCACCTGATTTTTATGTTAGCGGCCCCTTTTAGCGTACTGTAGAACCTACATATCAAGCTTCGAGATACAATAAAGGTATATATATAATATAAGGAACAGTTCAAATGACGCATCCACGATGATATACTAGAAGATTTCAGGTAATACCACTTTCCTAAAACGATTACAAGTATTATAAAACCGATTTACGGCTTAGTTAAAGCCGGATTTTACTAATATAATACCTATTAAAGGCATTATAAGATACGACTCGGATTAACTAACTATACTTTCGGTCTGTACCTATTGGAATCGATAACCCTTTCGAAGGACTTTACACTTATAGGTATATAGACGGACGACACCTGAACGTTGCATAATACTTAGTTTTCAGTATTGAAAAAGAGGAAACATTTAGAGGCCGGTTTAAAAGCGAAAACTAAAATGTACCTAACAGAAAATCATATAATCGATTTCAATAACGTTACTATTACTTTTCTGAACGGTATTTCAAGCCCGACGTAAAATAAATAGGTGGATAAACTTGTCCCTATCGTTTTGAATAACGTAGAATGAGCCGATGAATACGAATGTCAACGTGTACATAACGCTTAGGTTGCCTTTATAATACAACCAAAAACGACATTTGATCTTTCGGTCGCCGTGTAATGTTAAACCACCAAAACAAACTATATATGTAAGATGTTTAACAAACGTCTTTTGTAGCAAAGGTATAATAAAAACCGCTATTTATAGTTCATACTATTGGATATACGTATTAAAAAGTTATTTATTTTTACTAACGGCTCTTTTGCTAAGAATAATAATTGTAATTTATACATCGATTTCTTCCAAGTTTTTTGCAACGAAATACTAGCTCTAAACGGCTTTACTTTTCGTAAATAAGTTATTTATTAAATATGTACTAATTATAAGAAGTATACGAAAAGTGTGCTGGCTTCTTAAATCTACAATATAGTTAAAGGCTTCGATTTAGGTATTATCGTAACGATCATGGTCCGGATAATTATTTTTAACTTTAATTAACGTCCTATCCCTTTAGTAATGTATATTAACATTTTTTCTCCTGAAAAATACTTAGTTAAATTGGGTAATACGAGCGATAAGCGTATGGTAATCTATTCTATAGCTTTATGCGAGTTGTATAAACGTTGTAAAATCGATAAAATAAGGTAAATCGATGGAAAATCCAACCCGGCGGATATTACAACCAAAGTTATATTTAATTACGTATTAAAATACTTATATCGACAAATATACTCTTTATCAAGGCTATGAGGAAAGTTTTACGTCTTTGATAAGCTATTACACTACTTTTTGCTCATTCGTATCTGCATATATTATATTATTCGCGTCGATTCCTAATTTTACCTTTATTTAGCCCTATCATTTCGCACCACTCCTAACATTTTAACACACTTTATTTTATACGCCTTAACCAGACGTAATTTCCATTTATTTATTGATTTAATCAATCTTAATATTGGTACCGATTGCCGATTTTACTTTCATTTTAATTTACGATATTTTATCGATTTTGGTATATTACCTTCTTTATTTGATATATTTTAAATTACTTACGAAGAAATGTTTCATACAAAGCCGTAATATTATGATTTAGCGTATTACATTATAGCTGGATAAATCATCTTGGACCAGGCGTATTTATTCACTATTAGAGGGAAAGAGCGATGCCGTCGCGTCTTTACCATACTCCCTGTCGCTTGCCCCTTTGTGTTAGCGCTACCGCCATCACCGCTATCGATGTCATCGACGCTAGTAATAATGTGGCCCTACGTCTTACAAATTATGCCCTTAGGAAAAAGCGAAAAATGGGGATCACCCTCCTTGTAGCGACTTGTAATAACGTCACCAAACTTACCTACGTAATATATACGTAAGCTCCGTTTCCACACGATGACGACAGCTACCATCTTCCTAAATCGCCCGCTAACGTCAATTACTAATTAGCATAGTCTTTTTTTCGTTATTTACAAACGATTACTTTTTCGAAGCGCCCTGAACGATAAATTTCAACTGAAGGAAATTTTTGAAGTGTGGTTGAAATTTACCAAGAAGCTGGAGGGTATGCAACATAGCCTCGGCACCTAGTCGCAGAACTACAGGAACGGGGGTGTACGAGTTACCAATCCGCTTGTAACGGTAACAATGGATCGAACGACCCCTGCTCTGGTAGTAATCGCCAACAGACTTGCGCGCAGCCGCGGACGCGATATATGACATTCAAGACGTGTCTATTAGAAGCCCGGAACTACGGACTAAGGTATGCCGCTTCAATGCTTTACGCGTTATGAAAGGCGTTACGGCGTACTTTATCAATACAAAACTCGAAGCAGCGGGAGAAATCTGCCTCGGACTCCTTGTTTATCAAGAGGTTAAAGGTTTACGAATAAATAAACTTAGGATATACATGCCTTACTTTAGTTACGCTAAGTTACACTTATGGCGTAAAGAGACCCTTATAGGTAATAGAGTCTCTACTTATAGGTAAAAGATAAAGTTTATAACCTTAGGAACCCCGTACTCTTCCACTCAAAATTTGGGGAAATGGGAGGAAAAGGGAAGAGAGAGAAAGGTAACGACGGCGGCGGCAAAGGGAGTAGCGGCGGTGGTAATGGCAAGCATGGCCGGTAAAGAGAAGGAAACGGCGGCGGTAGGTAACGGGGTAGCGGCTATAAAAGATATGATACTAAATAATAACGGGTTGGTAACGGCGGCGGCGGTTACGGCGACGGCGGCGCGCCGATATTTACGCACCAAACGACGCCTTATTATCCGGTTTTTATGCGACATCTATCCAAAGGCAAGGTTAATATATAAGTGTTAGCCAAGTAACCTACCCATTAAAACGGTTTGTTTAATTCGGGGAAAGAAAGGTTAAATTAAAATAAGCTCTTATATCGGCTTGAGTTACGCGCCTTTAAAAAGGAAAAAAAAAGTTTTGCTTAAATCGATAGCAATATATCTTTTTATACTAATCTAATACATAATTACATCATTACCCCTACGAAACCACCCTTTTGTAATCACCCTCTATAATACCTACGTAATTACCTTTGTTAAAAACCACGAAAGGCGTCATGACCAATTATATCGCCCCTATTGAGCTATACTAACTAGAGCCGAAATACAATTACTAAGACGGCTAAGCCTTACTAATTCCAGCTGAACTATAATCATTACCTCGGCCAAATATTACTAATCACAACTGAACTTACTAATTTAGACCTTTTGTCATTGATAAAGCAATAACATTATTACTGTGGAACTTGTTAATTTGAACCTTTTACAATTAATGCAGCAATAACACTATTATTACAGAACTGTTGATTTAAATCTTTCCAGCTACATTATCATTGCAAAGCGCTACATAAGGATGAAAAATAGATTAAATGTATGGATATTACTATATACTCTTATAAATAATTTACATAGGCCTAGTGACATTACACTGTATTATAGCGTGCACTCCTGCAGAGTGTATGATAACGTGTTACGCTGTAGGCTACACTCTTGCAAGACACAAAGTGCATTATGCATGGATCGGTCTGAAATACCTATACAGATCGAACAGTAATGCGTGGAGCGGTCTAGAGTGGTACGCTCTGGGTAAGGGCTTATAAGCCCTTACCTGTGGCGTGCACCTCTGGATGCTTCTTCTTTACATCTACCATCTTTTACTAAAACTATACCAATCTAATGATTACTCTTCTAAATACCTTATTTCACGTGAAACCAAAGCTTTTAGACCTTACCGACAGCTACGTTAATAGGCCGCCCGAAAAGCCCAAATCACGTAACGGCGGTCAGCGATATAGTGGGAAACTGAGAGATTGCCAGGGAATTAACGATACGGATCTATTTAATTAGCACGGTTGAAAAAGAGGCCTGCAAAGGCCTGTGACAGAAAAACTTTTTATAATAGTTAATAAACTCGAACCTCGGAACGATAAAGCAACGAAGGTCAAATGTGGTCAATTTACATATAATTAAGTACAATTTAGTATGGAAGTCAGCTGAAATTAACAAGGGTCTGGCCAGTTGACGAGGGGGCAATTCAGTGGTAACCGGAGAAGATGAGTCAGCCACACTGACGTGCACGCACAAATTCAAAATCCGCCAGTGTTGAAATAGTACTACATGCAATGCAGTAGGTCAACTTTACCTACAGTAAAGTTGACTATGCTGAACTGTAAGTTGAGTGTATTGCTTTATATGAACTTACTACATTGGGTGTAAGTCGAGTGCAGTACGCTGCACTTCACTCTAGGGCACGGGCCAAGCAATTGGCCATACAAATTACTGTGCAGACCGGCTAGCGGTCTGCCAAACCTAGAACAATACATCCACCACTTGACCAATGCAATACTACTGTTACTTCGACCAATCGAACCGACAACGTTGCAACGATCCAAAGACTTGCCAACAGATTTGTTATAAATATAGTTATTGGTTAAGTTGCCACCTTATTGCTACAGGTTACAAACAGCAGGAAATCTATTACATCGAATATTGTACTACTTTAGACGAAGATTATTTAGACCGTACTGTTATTACAAAACTTTACCCCTATTGCCAAACGTACACGTTAATACATGAATGGTTTGAATTTATCTTCAAAGACGACAATAACTTGAATTGTCAAATTTTAAATAAACGTTTCTTACTTGTATAACCAACCTGTTCTTTACAACATGAACTTAACAATCTTCTTTTACGGAATCAAGTTTCCTAAGTTGATGTCGGCGAAAAATACTTGGAAAACGTTGAGGATGTTGTGGATTGACTCGTACCTGGGACCGTTAGATGTCGTCGTTCACGACATTTTCATTAACGTTATATGTATCAGGATCGTAGTTGTGTTTTGTGCTGTAGTTGGCTCCGATATATCCCGTATCCGGCGCATCACGGAAGACTCAGCCGGAAGCCGGCTTGGATCCACACCACAACAGGCAACCATAGGTCGTCCTTTTCACCACCACAAGACTAAACCATCACTGCAATTAGTATACACGATGCATAGCTAGTTTCTCCTGACCTGGATCAATATTTGGAACAAGGGTCCGCATGACGGCAATTTGCGGGGAACCTTCGCTATACTGTACTATGCACACTACAGCCATGATTCATGGTCATCCAGCAGCTTCCCCGCGAATCCCAAGAAATTCATATTGTATTTGTCCTCATCCGTGATGGCGCGTTGACCACCTGCCCGGGCTACGCAAGTGTGGAAGCACGGCAACTCCAACCTTCTGCTAGAACTTGTACGTTGCCGTCTCTCGGCCTCCCATCGTGAACATGGTTGCCTTCCAAGCATCCTTACTGCCACTCGTTCTGATTTCGGGGCTGGGTCGTGCTCAATGTCCTGGACCTGGCTATGCGGACTACGCAAGCCAGCGGCACCCCCCCTACAGCAACGGAAAGCATCAGCTCTCTTACATGAGGCCTGACCCGGCCTGCCGCACCTTTCACTCCCCCGTCGTCGAGGCCGTGATAGAGCAAATGGGGCACGTGATCGCAGACCCGGATCTGTACCGGCTGTTTGTCAACGCATATCCCAACACGCTTGACACTGCCATCAAGTGGAAGGGCTACGCGGCCAACAACTCGGAGGAAGAGCTCACCTTCGTCATCACGGGCGACATTAACGCCATGTGGCTTCGCGACTCGGCCAACCAGATGCTCTCCTACCTGCCGCTGCTCCAGGCCGACGCCTCGGCCGACAGCCTCGCCTCCCTGTTCCGGGGCGTCATCAATCTGCAGGCGCGCTATCTGCTGACGGCGCCCTTCTGCAACTCGTTCCAGCCCCCGGCCGAGGCCCAGCTCCCGCCCGCCGACAACGGCGGCAGCGATACGGTCACGCCGCCGTACAGCACCGCCAGCGTCTTCGAGTGCAAGTACGAGCTCGACAGCCTGGCCGCCTTCCTGCAGCTGTCGGCCAGCTACCACGCCGCGACCGGCGACGCCGCCTTCTTCGGCCGCTTCCAGTGGGCCGCGGCCGTGCAGGCGGCGCTCGCGACGGCGACGGCGATGGCGGCGCCGACGTACGGCGC